>OX104059.1:32630543-32657359 GCA_944474145.2 Dicrocoelium dendriticum | reverse complement strand
TTTGCGATCGTTTCAAGTGTTACTATTCTCCGAAAAAATAAGCAAACCGGAAGGGAGGCCCGTTTGCGGGATCGCTTCAATGGAAGCTCAGAAGGAAAGCGTAGATATTTTTGTGTTTAACGAGTGTGCTCAGCCGAGTATGCGAACTCAAGGGAAACTACATCAACGACGTTACAAAAGGGTGGCACTGTCGTTCACTACAATACTTCTTTCAAAGTACAACCTATCATAGTAACCAAATTCCTGGTGTGTTTTGGACTCTTGTGTTTAATCTTTTATCTCTATTGTTGTAGTTAGACATGTAACATCAAAAGGGACCATGAAATGAAGAATGGAATACTGCTAAATGTTTCACAGGGATACTCTTCGTCGAATTCAGATGTAGTAGTAGTTGGGACAGCCAATGTGCCTTCTGAGCATGCAGCAACGGAGATGTGATGCAACATAAGTCTGTGCCAACCGGATCCTCCGTACCAGTATGTAAGAGGCGGAAATACAACAACATTTATGTTCTTTTTTGGATTTATAGAGTCCAACAATTGTGCACAAGTTGACTTGTGTGACAAACATGGTGCTTATTAAAAGGCAGCGGCATTTGGGCAAATTCATACGGACTGTAAAGACAGAAAAAGGACTTACAGCGCATGCGAGATTAAATATTGAACACCCAAACGTACATGCTTCACGCATCGCAAAATGTAAAAAAAGCTAGGGAAATATGTTTCATCGTTAGTTATAGTAATGCGCTGACAGCAGAACCGAGAAACGTATCCGGCCATGCATACAAAGTGCATGAAGATGACCTAAGACTCTTACTTTCAAAAAGCGTCTCACAGACTGTCTCTGTGTGATTTCTGATACAAAGCGAACTATGTGTACCTTGTCATGGTAGACAGCTATTGCCGTCCTTCTCTCATTTGCCACAACTTATCTGTGTGAGATTGCATTCTCGCATTATATCTATACAACACAAAGTACCGAGACAGACCTGAAGCGCAACGAGATCCGAGGTTATAGCTTTCCTCAATAACACCTAGTATCAAACAAGTCAGCGCTGCATGTCGGAACGAATTTTATCCAAGGTAGTAGGCCTTAATATAGTTGCATTTGCATGTAAGTTCAACTGCCTTCACTTTTGCCAACATAAATGAACAACTGTGCAAATTTAGTGTACAGCGATGAACTCCACCTCATTCTTATGTTATTAGACCCTACTTCTGTGGATAAGGAAAGCTCAGGGGTCGATCGTGCTACGTTACGCTAAAAATGGGTGCAGGTGCCGAAAAGCTTGAGAACACCTGCCCTATAGTGACACACGGCATCCTGTTGGCCGACGGTGTTTGACCAATGAGGAAGCTACTCGTCGGTGCGTGTGTGCATCTTAGCCAAACTTTGAAACGCACCAACTTGAAACTGCTTATGAACCAAGTTGGAAATGCTTACGAACCAAGTTGAAAATGCTTACGAACTAATTTGCTTCCTCTATTAACTAACTTGCCTCGGAAATGGTATAGTTTAATTGGTACAGAGCATCAAGAACCAGAGGATTTGGTAGTTGTTCAAATCTCCGTAGAACCCCAAATACATCAGGTTGTGTCTGATATTTTCGGTGCCTTACCAGTAACGTTCGAAATTGTGCAGGAAGCGACCCATCATGATTCTGGCCTACAACAAGTGATCAGGTTTCACCTCAATAGCTGGCCTAAGAGAATTATAACGCCGGAGGTTGAACAATTCCACCAACGAAAGGAAGCACTATCAGTCATCAGCAATTGTCTGCTGTTCTCAGATCGCGTCGTCATTCCTGTCATCCTTCACGAGAGAATGCTCCGACAATTTCCTACCGGCCACGCAGTAATGCATCGCATCAAATCGCTGGTACGAAGCTGTGTATTGGCCCTATATGTATGCCCAGATCAAGAATTAAACGGAGAATTGTCCCTGATGTGCCACTGTATCTAAACGGCCAAGGAAGACGGAATTGCAATGCTGGCCAATACCAACGTAACCATGGTCTATGGTACACGTCGACTTTGTAGGTCCAGTCGATGGTGATCCTTTTTTCATCGTTGTCGATGCCCACAGTAAAATGGTCAGTGGTGATTCCAATGGTGAGGACCACCACAGCAGCCACTGTCTCCGCTCTTCGACAGGTATTTTTTCGTTTTGGTGTTCCCCACACGTTGGTTTCGGAAAGTGGTACACAATTCACCTTCACTGAGTTTGTTGTCTCCTGTCGCAAAAACATATCATCCATGTAAGTTCTCGAACTTTCCACCCACCATTGAACGGGCAATCAGAACGCTTAGTGGATACACTCAAAAGAGCCTTGCTAAAATTGAAAAGGGAAGATATCTTGGAGGAGATTCTTGACGCATTTCTTCTGACGTATCGCACAACTCCAATTCTGCAGACACC
This sequence comes from Dicrocoelium dendriticum, assembly GCA_944474145.2. Lineage (NCBI taxonomy): Eukaryota > Metazoa > Platyhelminthes > Trematoda > Plagiorchiida > Dicrocoeliidae > Dicrocoelium > Dicrocoelium dendriticum. The sequence continues at coordinate 32,654,941 of OX104059.1, read as the reverse complement.
GAAGCCGTTATCTCCGGCTGAATCTTTGTTTCAAAGGAAAATCCGTGTGCCGCATGATACCCTCAGACCCAGGAAGGATTAGTCACCCACCCGGAACTATCAAATTGAGCGTCAATTCAACATCCGACACTGTGCTCAGAAGCTAACAAGTTCTGGCGGTAGATTATTGCATCCACTGTCCTAAAGTGGCTATGGGCCTTGTGCTATATATACAAATGTGGTATCGTTATCTACGGTATCCAGTTTGGGACGGGAATTTGGGTAATACATGCCAATCAGCTGATAGAGGCAGGAACTGGCGAACAACTGCAACAACAGGTACCAGCAGCGTAGTTACCTCTGGACATACTGGCTGACGCGGATGAAGCGAAGACTCACAACGTGCTCCAACACAGCAACCTCAACATTCGCCCCGAAACCTAGCAGCACAGAGGCCAAAGCGGCGACGCAAATCCGTGTCACCCAAGCAAGTCAAACCCAAGCTGAAATCGTCCACACAACTCAAAGTGGGGATGTGTTCGGAAGGAATACGCGATGCGAACAACGCAGGACCCCGTAGCCATGGCAGGCGACCCAAACTTACCCGTTCTGATTGGGGCGAACAGGGAGTCAACCGGGAGAAGCGGACAGTTAACGCGAGGGCGGCATTGCTTGATTTGCTGTTAGTTGACCTATCCAGAGCTTTCCACGTGCCCTTTAAATACTATTCACGAACTTTCCATTTCAACTTTATAATGTACGGTGTGGTTCGCTAATGCATCCCTGTTGCCCTGCTCGTCCGATCCGGTCTTCTCTCTGTCCTGTGGAGAGCCAGCGACTGCGGGTTTTGATTGGGAATAAAGCGTCCATTCAGGCCCATCGCAATGAGGCTGGAACTTAACATGGTGTGATGGTTGGTGTGCCTGTGATCCATTGAGCTATGCTGGGTGATACTTTTTTGCACCTTTAGAGCCACTCATACCAGATTGGTCAATGTTAGAGGCCAGACAAGCTCAGCCTCCTGGTCCCCCAGGTTGGAGGTTGGAATGAGGGTGGCACCTTATTCCTTAAAAGAGACTGCTCGTATGCCACCGCCAAACCCGCTGCTTTACGATCAGATTTTTGAACCAAAGGCTTTGGTTGAGAACCCTAATCGTTCTCCTGTCTAGGCCCGGACAACCTGACAGTATCCTGCCCACGTAATCTTATAAATATTTCCTCAAACAATTTCCTGATGCTCATGCCACCGCAGAGGATAATCAACGGTGCCCTATCTACTGCTTTGATCAGGGTGGATATGGGTTTGGATACTACTGCTCAAGCCTTCGCGTCTTCTTATTTCCCCACTTACGCTTTTTCTCTCTTACCTTCCTGTTCCAGCTTCACTTTTATCCCCTGTTTTCAATCCCCAGTTCTTGGTCCTCTCCCACCTTGCTTCGAAAGTCCCTTGTCTTCTAGTTTAAACTCAAATGTGAACGCGGAGCGTCATTCCTGTCTCGTCGACAAGCCCATGTCCAACCAAACCGCCAAGCCCAGTTCATCAACTTCCATTTGGAGCCCTCGATCATCCTTCAGGTAATGTACGCACATCGCTACAGATCGGTCAACAGGCAGCACTTGCCCGATCATTAGAGGCACTCTCAAACTATATTTGCTGCTTATCGGAGACCCACCTGCAAGACTCGAGCTCTGTACTCACTTTGCGATCCCCTTCAGGTGACACTAGCCGCACTTTCTCATTGCCCACATCTGCTGACGATGCAGCTTCGAGCACCGACCAAACCGGTGTTGTTATTGCCCTGAGTCCCCTGGCTGAAGTTGCTCTGGTTGACTGGATTCCAATCAATAGCCGGTTGTGTGCGGTCCGATTGGCTGGCTCGTTCAAAACTTCGAAGTCGCGCGGGACTAACAGGTGTCTATTCGTCAACGCTGCTCATGCAGCCACAAACACCAGCGATGATTCGATAAAAAGCGAGTTCTATCGTCAATTGAACAAGCTCCTTCGTCACAGAAGAAGCTCGGACACTGTTGTGCTGACTGGGGATCTGAAAGCTCAAGTTGGAAAATTATCCACTGATAAACTGCGTCTGGGCGCCTAACATGTAGGCTCCCGTAATGATAACGTTGAGCGGTCAGTTCATTAGTGTGAAGATGCTCGATTAGTTCTTGGGAACACTAATTTCCGACACAGCACCGCCGGAGGATGACTTGGCGCCCACCAGTCTCGAACCAGCCTTGGACGCAAATCGATCACATTGCGATAAGTTACCGATGGAGAGGCTGCGTCCAGAACTGTCGCTCGATTTGCAGCACAGGTGTGGACACTGACCATGCACTTGTATGTGTTGACCGGCTGATGGGTTTTGGCGGACGCTTAAGACGACGTTGTGAGCGCATTGACACTACCCAACTGGCGAAGCCAGCTGTTCTGAATGCCTATCAAAGTACACTGTCGTGCGAGTTGGATAAACGCTCACTGGATGCTATTGAATCTCACTGGTGTCATATTCACCAGACCATACTAGCAGCAGGAAAATCCTCATGTGGTAAGTCTAATCGTCAACGTGAACATTGGGTCTCTTCACGGTCTCTGGAACTTATCGATGCTCGCCGGCATATTCCGGCTGGAAACGAACACAATGAAACTCGCAAAGAGCTTCGGACAAAACTCCGGGCTAACCTGAAGACAGACCGCGAATCTTTGTGGTCCCCTCGCGCATCTTTGATGGAAATGGCCGCTGCTCTTGGTAACGATCGTAAGTTATTCCGGCTGATATGGGAAACGGGCAGCAGGAGACCTGGGGTTAGTGAGACTGTACTTGACGAAAGTGGACAGCCTATCAACAACTTGTCACAACGCTTGGAGCGTTGGGCTGAGCACTTTAAAAGGCAATTTAATCAGTAGGAATTATTAGATTTCTCGCCGATCAGTGATCGCCCCGCTCCCAGGGCTGTCCCTTTGGATCCACTCTCTCGCTCAAAAGTCGGACGTGAGATCGGACTGTTGAAGTTAAATAAAGCCGCTGGACCAGATGTATTCCCTCCAGCCCTCTACTAAATCGGGGGTCCTGCTATTGTGGAAGATTTAAACGGGTTACTAATCAAACTGTGGGAGCAGTAAACTGTCCCAACCGACTGGAGCCGCTCCGTCATAGTAACAATTTTCAAGGGAGGCTCAAGATCGGAATGCGGCAACCATAGATGAAACAGTCTGATCTCCAACACCTACAAATTGCTTGCCTCTGTCTTCTTTCACAGACTGACTGGGACTCATGAAAGCCATATACGTGAAGAGTAAGGCGTATTTCGTCTAGATCGTGACTGCATTGACATCTTCACTTTGCGTCAGTTGTTGGAGCACCGTCACACATACTGGCGGCCCACTGTTGTCGTTCTCCTCGATATCAAAGGTGCTTTCGATTTCCTGGATAGACATGCACTTTGGGACTGTTTACTCAGGAAAGGTGTGCCTGAGAAATATGTGAACATTATCCCAGCATTATATGGGCGTAGCTCGGGCAGAGTGAGGGCTTACAGCCGTTTAATATCTCCAGCGGTGTGAGACAAGGATGTCCGCCGTCAATTTTCCTCTTCAACTTTGCAATTGAGGAAGTCATGAAAATCGCGTTCACAGGCACGACTTAGAAGGTGTGGAGCTACTCCCAGGAGAACGACTTCTTAACTTGGAGTATGCTGACGATATTGCCCCAATCTATGACAGCTTACAAACGTGGTAAGCTGCACTGGACAGATTAGCACTAGCTGTCCGTCACTTCGGGCTTTGCTTTGCACCATCGAAGTGCAAAGCTTTCCTTCAAGATTGGCCTAGACCGCCTCCTACGCTGACGCTTGGAGAGGATCAACTAGAATTCGTTCAAAAATTCAACTACCTGGGAAGTTGTATCAGCGCCCGTGGGATTGAACATGGGATCACGAACCGTATAGCAAAAGCTCGGGGCGCTTTTGCTAACCTTCGACACTTGTGGCGCCGGCGCGACATCACTCTTGCCCTGAAGGGTAGAGTGTACAATGTAACAGTATGTTCGACCCTACTGTACAGTTGTGAAATCTGGTCACCTAGATCAACGGCCATAAAGAGGCAAGTTACGTTCGGCCACCGGTGCCTTCGCAATTTAACTCACATCTGGTGGGAACACCGCGTGAACAACGTGTGTTCGACGCCTTGTTTACGGTACTCGAAAAGGAACTGAACCGCTCAGCACCGTTATTTCACGCATCAGGCTCTGATGGCTCGGCCACGAGTTACGCATGCCAGCCCACCGACTCCCGCGACGAGGGTTGTTTGCGCACCGCCGGGGGTGTGGATGGAAGAAGAGGAGGGGTGGCCATGCAATGGCTTGGTCGAAAGGAATGAAGGCCCTCACTTCGAAGCTGGCCTCAGTTGAAGCGTCTCGGCTCCCTGGTTGGTGTCCGAAAGATGATGAACCCGCTTGGCTGGATACACATGTTGATATGGCTAGGAACCCACCTCAGTGGCGTTCGTGCTGTGAGTTTGTTTGTCCCACCCCATCCCTCAGCCTCCCATTTCAACTACGATCTCATTACTTAACATGGTATAATTATACATAGGAAATTACCTTTTTTGCTTCATAGTAGCCGGCAGATAGGTTACGGGAACGATGCCCATCCGTTACCGGCAGCGCAGCTGGCGTGCACTTGTTACATTTTATTCCCACTTTCCTTTTACTTATTGCGGCACAGTAGCTGAGGTGTTTCCCACCGCTCGCTAACTTGTATAGTGTGTGTGTGTCCATTCAGGCGATGGACGAACACTTCATACTGGACTCGGGTGAGTGATTCACCGTTTGTTTAACTGAGACAGAGGACGAAACTCATCGACTCAGGAGGGTCATCATCATCATCATCAACAGCAGTACATCAGCCATTTGAACTGATGCTTCACTGCCATACAACCATGGGAACCTATGAAATAAAGAATAAAAAGAGGGGGAGAAGGGGGATCTACCTGAAAACCTTAATGCCCTAAGCAAACATTCCGGACCAAGGCGCCTACACCTTGTGTAGACAACATACCGTCACAAACAGCTGGCTATCGTGCAAAGATAAGGCGGCATCGGCGCGACAACTTCCTTGCGGCTTTCACTGTCCGGCGTCATAATCAGCCATTACCCCATTGATAACTCAGCACGAAACACACACTAAACAGACAATCCGAATAAGAGACGGCAGCAGACGCGCCACCGGTGTCGGTTGCGAGCCATGTCCTGTAAAGTCTAGAGCCAAACACAAGGTGAACCACGTGGACACCAGCCCCGAAGGTGAGACGGACCGACGGCACCCAGTTTGGTCGTCGGTGACTTCATTTCTTACTTCCAAATCAACTTCCGTCCACCTCGAGCCTTGCGCCACCCCACACATGCTAGACTGAACAATGCCCTCCTAGGTAAGCGGTGACCAGGCATACGTAGCACGTGTCTGAGCTAACGCAACTTATTCAGTGTTGTTGTTTTACGGAGCTAGCATGATTATTCAGTGCTATCTGTTTTTTTTAATCACTACCTAGTACTCGCCTACGCAATTCATCGTTGCGGACACGCTGGTGCCATCCGGCACCAGCAATGCTTCGCAAACAACGATGAGCAAAGAGTTGAAGGCGCCTCAGATCTTCAGACCGAAGGGGCCAAGTTTCACTACCATAGAGCAGAACTGCCCTAACTGTGGCCTTGTATACCCGGTCTTTCAGACCTAGGGAAACTCCCTTCTATCGCGAAAGATGCCGCAGGTTCAAGACGGTAACTGTGGTCTTTGCAATGCGTGAGCTGACGTCAGTTTCTAGGCACCCATCGTTGCGGATGCTACTGATAAGATAAGTGAATTTATCAGCCACCTCGTGTTCCTCGTTAGCAAGTGTCAAGGGGTCATCAAGTGGCTGATGATCCTGCAGCAACACTTTGCACTTTGATGGTGCGAAGTGTATCCCAAATAATGGGACCACTCTGGATAGGCTATTCAGGGTTGATTGTGCAGCCGCAACATCGTCGAAAAGCAAGACGATATCGTCCGCATAATCTAGATCAACTAACCATTCACCAGGCAGCACTTCAACACATACCTCGTGACATTCCGCAAGGAAACACTCTATGATTGAATCCACGACGAAATTGAACAAAAATGGGGAAATCGGACAACCTGACGAACGCCACTTGTGGTCGGAAAGCTATCCGATACGACACCGTAGACCCTGACGCGGCCTGTAGTTTTCGAGTATAGAGCATGAAGGATATTCACATATTTCGTGAGAACATCATTCCACTCCAATATTTCGAACAGAATCGACTGAATCAAACGCACCCTTGGAATCGAGGAACACAGCTATTGTGGGTCTTCGGTATGCGTGGCGCTTCTCTGGCACCTGCCGCAAAGTGAATATATGGTCTATACAACCACGTCCTGGACAGAAAGCGCCCCGCTCTTCCCTAATCCGAGATGCCCGTTCCGCAGTGAAGCTACGAACGACAACCGAGGTCAATAACTTTGTCACAACTGGAGTTAGGCTAGTACCCCTGTGGTTAGAACAGTGTTTGCGACTACCCTTCTTGTATATTGCCACTATAATCGATGCGTTCGAACCAACCGGGACACTCTCTTTCTTCCAGGTACATTCGAATAAGGAGGTCAGTGTTTTGCAGAGGACTTCACCTCCATCATTAAATAGTGCATGTGGGAGGGAATCCGGGCCAGCTGCACGAAAACGAAAAAGGGCTGTGATCGCGTTTCGGACCTCTGCCTCCGACGGAGGTTCTAAACTAACCGTCCATGGCACCTCCTGCATCACCTGAGTAGGAAGAGGTCCGGAAGCAGGGGGCCAGCTGAACTGATCTTGTAAGTGTTCCGCCCAAGAACCATACGGCGCTCCTTATTGTGTGTCAGCGCATCCGCGCTTGTTCTGATTGTCTCATTGACGCCTGGTTTCCTGGGACCAGTGGTGCAGATTAGTTGGAAAAGCTTACGGTAATTGCTTACTACTCCTGCCTCCATTTCTTGGGCCCGACTGGTCCACCAGGCTTCCTTGTCAATACGTAGGCCCCGCTTTAGTTCACGTCTAATAGTCCGTCTGGTCACATTGTATTCACAGCCAGCCGAGAGGTTTATCCTAGATTCCAACAGGTTCATCGACCTCTCGGATATCCAATGACTGGTGCGTTGACGATGGATAGTGCCACAAGCAGATGCTCCTGCGTCGTGCATGGCGGCTGAGATCCTATTCCACTGAAGTTCAGTGTCATTAGGACAAGACAGCGGAAGTTCGGTATGTAGTGCTTCTTGATAGGCTTGCCTGACCGAGGACTGAGACAATTTCTCAGTTGCCAATCGTAGGGGACGCTTGGTGTGCCTCCAGGTAAAGTTCATGGAGAAACGACAGCGTACCAAGGCATGATCAGAGTCGCCTCAGGTACTCCAATACGAGCGGCAATCCAGGATGGAACCACGTCATCTGTAACTTATGGCTATGTGGTCAATTTGGGCTCATCGCTGGCCAGCTACGGGATGACACCAAGTGGTACTTCGGCGCTCACTGGGTCTAAAAGCAGTGCTACTAAGAAACAACTGGTGCTCCGCACACAGTTGCAGCAGACGCTCACCGTTGTCAGTCCGTTTGGAGTTAAGCCCACAATTACCACCCAGCTGAGCTTCTGAAGAGCTCAGACGCCCTATTTGTGCGTTCATATCCCTTGCAATTACTATAATATCTGAACTAGTAGCACTGCGTAGTAGCGCGTTCCGTTCGTCGTAGAATGTGTCCTTGACAACATTAGAACTGCACTCGGTGGGAGCATAAGTGGAAATCACAAACAAACAGCGTTTTGTACTATTTCGTGAATCAACCTTAGTTGATGTCGTCAAATGGGCTGCATATAAACGGCTGTTCACCGGAATCCAATCAACCAACGATGGCCCAGTCTTGGAGCTTAGAATGATACCTACACCAGCTTGACCCGTGAATGCTGCATCGGCGTCTCCGGATGCGTGCAACCAATATCGAGAGGATAAGCCGGGTGCATTTAATAACCCCGTTAGGGTCATTGATCCTAGTTTCGGACACACAACACACATCAATACCCCTTGTATCCAAGGTGCGTTCGAGTGCAGCTTGTTGACCTGTTTGTCTTAGAGTGCGAACGTTGAATGTCGCCATGGCAACGGGATAGCGTGGACTTTTAAGGGACTTTTGCCGATAGGCGTTCGATAGATGCGGTGGGATGGTGGCTGTAGATGGTTCTACTCCAGTGGCACTTCGGTGGCTGTCAATCAAGCTGGGAAGTAAATAAATAAAATAAATAAACGTTTATTCCACAACAATTGGGTGGTCTTATCTACGTGTACAACGTGATCGCATAATGTAGTTAATTTTTCGTCGTTTGATCAATGGTTCCAATATGGACTTTTGAAGTGATTAGCAGTTTGGAAAAAGTAGAGAGATAAAGAAACTGGGAACAATAACAAATGCAGATTTCACGGAAATTTCAAGTAAAGTAATACGGCCATCCATGGAACTGTCCCTAGGGGACTTGCTTCCATGCTGGTTATTCCCACAATGGATTTCACCCGCACTTCCATGCTCCAACTGGCTCTGTGCCTGTGTGGCAAGATAGTGCATAGGCCATCAGAACTGGGTATCAAATGTCTTTTTTAGGGCTATTTTATGCATGCATTTTAGGCGATGAATCCTCAGCCCGTTCTGTCATGCGTATCAATCAAGTACGGCACCTTTTTTGTTTTAAGCCAGCGAGTCAGTAGTAATATGATTTGCACGTGTATACTTTTTTATTTTGGAAGCTGTAATCCGTCACCACAAGAGATCAGCCCAGTCAAGACCAACAGTGAAACAAAGAAGATAAAGTATGAGGAATTATAAAACATAATAATGAATACAAACGCTTGCCGATAGGCCAATGACAATTTGATGGAAAATCTTGGCGAGTGACGACGATGGTACAGAGACATCGGTTTGAATGGCGTAGTGCATCTACGAACCAGTGCGTCAAAGGAGAAAACAGCATTGGTTAGACGGATTGATAGGAGAAAGATCGTTCTCAAATACATACTCAAGAATTTAACTATATATAGATAACCTTATAATGTTGAAACGAATAGAGGATATGGTGACTTTCATATGTATCCAGGACCTTTCTCATACAAATCATCTAGAGTCATTGTTTGTCTTAGTGTTGACCAGATATTTAATCATGCGTCTGAATTGAGGATAGGTAGTGCAGTTTCTAACACTCGATGGAAGTTTGTTCCATATTAGCGCATATATTATGGAGAAAAAAATTGTGCGGAGCTTTGTGCGAGACTTTGGTATTTGCGCTGTGCGCTCGCTGTTTCTTAGTTCACAACGCATACGAGTCTGAAACTCGAGTTGTGGCTGAGCAGTGAGGCTTAATCCGAATAGTAAGCGGTATAGAAGGCACAGATTAAGTTTGAGTCTGCGTAACCATAGCGGCTCCAGATTTAGCGCCTCGCAACGCTCACGGTATGTCATAGTATTAGGCATGTTCAGAAAGCTTTTTGTGAATGATCGTTGAATGTTTTCTAGTGCTATAATATCCACTTTTCTCAGATTACTATGCACTATCGTACAGTACTCAAGTTTCGGCCTAACACATATTTTAAAGGCTTGAAGCCTGGAATCCCTCAAAATAAGAGTTCGACTTATGTAGGCGATCACGTTTCTGGCAGAAGTCTGCAAAAATACAACATGCTCTAAAAAGTTAAATGAGGCAGAATATCTTAGACCAAGGTCTGGGACTGCGCCACACACAGGAATAGGGGGATGTTCAGAGAAGGGCCACAGCCTTGGTTCAATAGATTACTCTTGTCAGTGGCAAAGTGCAACTTCCAGGAGTTACTCCAGTGCTCCAATGCAGACAAGTCAGACTGAATATAGGCTAAGTTAGCGTTACATTGCCCAGGGGCGGAACAATACACAATTTTAACATCATCAGCGAAAAGGAACGGCTTCCTGTACGAGATTTCATCAAGGAGGTCGTTGAAATAGATTAAGAATAAAAGCTGGCCTAGCACGCTACCTTGAATCACTCCACTAGAGATTGTAGTGGCTTCAGATGTATAGTTACCGATTTTTACTACTTGCTTTATATCCTCGAGGTAGGAAGGCAATCAATCTAGAAGCGAAGTTGTGATACCATAGGACATCAGCTTCCGCAACAATAAATTGTGTGGGACACGGCCAAAAGCCTTTTGGATGTCAAGAAATATTAGGATGATGGCACTTCCGGCATCTCTTGCTCTAGTCACATAATCAAGGTAATCTAACTGACAGGTAGTGCACGACCTACCTTTCAAAAAACCGTGCTGATGTTTACTGAGAAGGCTCACAGAACTCAAATATGCTATTATGTGTTCTTTAACTATCCTCTCCATGATTCTGGAGATAATAGATGTGTGGTGGATTGGGCGGTAATTTTTTACATCTTGCATAGATCCGCTTTTGTGTCGTGGTAGTATAGTTGATTGTTTCCAGTTCGTAGGAAACTCCCCATTGAGCATGGAAAGTGTAAATAGATTAAGCAAAAACAGGGGGATGTCTGAATCTCCGTGCTTGACTAGAATTGGCGGGATGTTGTCAGGGCTTGGTGAGCATGATGGCCGAACCAATCTGATTTGGCGACATATGTCACTAAGTGTAAATTCAACAGTTTGAAGTGTTATTATTTGAAGGATGTTTGTGAGTAAGTTTGAAGTGTATTATTGCCTCTGTGTATCAGCTTGAGCTGAGGATCTTCTTTCGCATTAGTACCATAAGTAGACATAAAGTAGTCATTGAAGATGGAACATAAGATTGCACTGTCGGTTATGGCAGTTCCATCAGAGTTTACAATAGTGTTTATACAACTTGATTTTCTATTCTGCCTACGGTCCAAAAGTTTTGAGATGCAGCCTACCACGTTGGCGCCCTTCAGTGCCATTACTTCCTCAGAGCAAAGCATTTTGTGGTGGTCTTGGTATAACGCTGTAAGCAATCTGGTGTGGAGCATCAGCAGAGTAAAATCGTTTGTTTTCCTAAATTTTTTCTTTACGAAGTTTAGTGGCTACCTTTTCTGAGATGCCTGTAGGTGCAGCAGTCCTTTTCAACTTCTTGGTACGTTCTGGAGCCACAACTTCAACACAAAGCTGAATGCGGTGGTAGAATTCCTTACAAGCAATTTGTACATTCTGTGTTAAGAAGAATGGATCCCAATATGAAGACCTTATAAGATCTGAGAAAATTGACCAATTCACAGAAGAGAATGGGCGGTAATTGATCACCGATTCTATCGATTTAGAAAGAATTTGGAAAGAACAACCAACCATGTTATGATCACTACCCGGTAACTTGTCATTGATGTATGTGGACACATACGAATATCCCATAGTAAATATTAGCTCAAGTGTTACCAAGCCGTGTAGGTTCAGGGACGTGCTGTACCCATCCCAGTCGACCAAGAGTAGACATAAAAGGATTGTGTTTTTGTGGTATATTGTTAAGGGACCGTGGGATTTCGGGCATATTAAAATCCCCAGCGATTATTTTATTAGTGTATGAGAGGTCAGCAATAAAAGAAAATGTGTCCAACAAGGCATCGGTCACGGTGAGTGTAGACGATGGGGGTCTGTAAATACAACCTACTAAGAGATTTGTTGGATTAATAGAAATTGTAATCCACACGGAGTCAGGAAGTTTCCGTAGGAGTGGTTCATTCAGGGGCAGAACCAAGTATTTGTCTTTGACATAGATTATACAGCCACCACCTCTACCATAAAGGCGGTCATTACGAAAGATGTTATAACCCAGTATCCTGAACAATGTGTCAGACATCTCTGCTGAACACCATGTTTCTGTAATTAGTACTATATCCGGAGAAGAAAAGTGAAGAATGTTACGCAGGAAAAGCATTTTATGTAACAGTGGAGGGATTTAATTAAAAGTAAGTGCAGTGACTTGTTATCCGTTGGGTTATCTATAGGGATCCAGATACAGGACCCCAACGAGGTGGTATTTGGAGAGAGTGGAGTGGAGGTGGTGGATACGGAGGACATATAATTTGCGGAATTAGTGTCATTTGGTGGTGTGGTGGGTAAAACGCCACTGGACCCCCAAAAAACGTCGGAAGGGTGAAATACTGGGAAAATGGCGACCCACTGGGAGATTACAGTTTGCTGGTTGTTGCAGATAACCTACCTGCCAGTTAAGATTATTTAGTGTTATAACGCTTCCCTTTTGCCTCTCTGTCTGCGCCACCAACCAGCCGGGGAAAACAAAACGCAGAGCCTGCTAGACCGAAGTATATTAGGCACAGAACAGGGCTATTTTTATAGGTCACATGCGCTTGCCTCGCTGATGACTCACATCTGTTGTCTGAATAGATTCGACTGGTAGCGACCATCACTATCTGGCTGTAGGTAGGACCACGCCCGCAACATAGCAACCCGTGCGGCGATGACGGTCTGATTTCGTCAGCTTCCGGTTTGACCATGACAACGAGTCTGTCAGCCGCTCACGTGATCTGGCCGCTCGCCCCGCTAGTGTGCACCATCGTAGTCAGCTGTTTCGCCTCCGCGACATTTAGATGTTGAGGTAGTTTGTGAGGATTTTGGTTGTGCCAATTTCTCTCAGCTACTTGAAGTTCACTAGCAAGTGGCTCACAAGTTATGCAGCGCACAGGTCGCATCTTCAAATGCCGCATGGTTGGTGATATACCGATTGTCTGCAGGTTTTCAGTGGTGACAGCATTTGGTGGAGCGTTTAAAATAGCTGTTTTTATTGTTCTTTGGAGCACCCGTATAGATTCCCCGTGAGGTTTTGCTGCCATTGTTCTTTGTAACAAGGCTGTTCAGCGGTTTTAGAGGTTCACAGCTTTTAGGAGAGGTTTTCAGCTTCGTACCAGAGCGTCTATGCCCCTGGTTGGTGAACGACAAAGATTGAGTGGAAATAGTCGTTGGCGCAATGGAACTTCCTTGTATGTTCGGAGACGAGTTGCGCGGTAATGCTGGACTAATGTGACACTGAATGGAGTCAGAAGCGATATTTTTGTGACAGTTGCTATTTCATTGCAACCTTAGAGCTGATTCATTTATGGTCAGAGTGTCATCTAGGTCAAGCAGGTGGGGAAGTTCCTGAGTTTCTGTGGGTAGCGGAACAAATTGGTCACAAATTGTTTGTCGGAAATAGGATTTTTTGCACTCCCTTTGTAGTACTGTTAAATCTGGTTTCAGGACCATGGATACGTAATCTTTCCTAAGGGATAATGCGCTCCTACTACAAATGAATTTTTCAACAAGTGTGTCGTTTGAAAATTTAAAAAGTACTGGACAGACCTGCTTCGGAGATTTCTTTCGCAGCCTCACGCAAGAAAACTGCAGTCTTTCAATATGACAGTCGTTTGCCACTGCAGTGGAGAGACTCAAGAGATAACTTTTATGGTAATTTAAATTCTATAACATTTTTCGAGCGTTTAATTTGCTAATGCACCTCAAAAGCAACATGTTGAAAAAATTCCCAACGGATCGGTGTTCCATTTTTGGTGTATATGGAGTATTAGAAAGATACTTAAGCGAATTAGATTGCTCTAGCACTTGGTAGAGAGATTCAAACCTTTCCTTCAAGTCCTTCAGCTATAGTTCAAGCGCAGTAATCGTTTCAGTCGCCTTAGAGGACGATCCTGCAGTAACTGCGCTGTGCTCTATCTGAGAAATGTTATGAGGACTATCAGTTGATTGCTTTTTTTTACTCTTACGTGTAATTTTTGCTTTATATTCATCTTAGATGAAGAGCCTTTAACTTTTTCCGTGCTGACTGACTGGTTATAAGCAGGATGTTTTGCCAGAATTTCAATGGCTTCATGTCTCTTCTTTGAGTTTCTTGTTTTAACTGAGGTAAGGAGCATTACTGATTGGTCCCTCGGTTTTAGGGCTTGTAAAAGTTATTTTATGTGGACAAGGATAAGAAAATGGGACAACTTTCACCATTTTTGTTACAGTGATCAAGAGGAATCAGACAGTTATCGACAAACCGCCGAGGAAACAGACTGGGATTTTAGGGCTTATACGACCTATCTAAAGTGCACGAGAATCACAAGGGTACAAACAGGCCACGGTTTCAGATGCAATGATCGATACAAACCAACCGGTTGCAAGAGTGCTCAGTTGTCCAAATTCCGCCGAGGGTAGATTGTCCTTCAGTAATCGACCGCTCCGTGCACAGAGAGCCCTGAGGTCATCCCATGACGTGCCGCGTCACGTTATGCCTCAAGTTCCAACAGGCGCACACGCACACACACAAATCTGGCCAAACAAAGAGATTTGCGTGCGTTCCATAGAGCGCGATTCACAATGCGGCGTGAGAGCTCTTGGCCAACCAAGGCAGTGTACGAAGATATACCGTACGTTTGAGAAGAGTCTTTCGTTTTTGCTCAGTCGCCGCGCTGGTCAGGGGTAGATTGGAACGCACTAATTTGCCGACCCACCAATGGCATGTAAGTCTACTGTATTTACTCACCCACGCATGTCTGGGGGTGTGAATACGACGTGAGGACGCATATCGGTGGATGTGTCCTTGAAATATGTTAATGACCCTCGACGATTTCGACACCGGCCAGTTCAGATTGGGTCGATGCGGACGTTTTTGGCTGGTGGTTTGCAACATCTCGACAGCAGTGCATAATGCCTTGGCTACCGTGTTCAAATGTTGGTGGCGCTTCAACAGTTGCTTAATGTTATCTCAGCAAATGATAAAAGGGTTAGTGACAACGCTGTTGTAGACTGAATGTTACCTTCACATAAACCACCTTAGCAAAATAAGAATTCGTAACAATTAGGCGGTGAAAATATGAGATGCTACTTCTGCATAAATGAGTCCGGAACAATGTCTACCAGCTACTGGAGGCTCATCGGATCTATTTGCAAGTGCGCGGCCGCCTAAGGAGTTAATTTCAGCAGAATACAGAAATAAAAAGAAAGCTGAGTGCAGTGGCTTTTGAACAGATTTTATCAAATCTCATTTTATTCCATCAGCTTGGACAATTAAATCAAAATCAGTTTCGCAATGAACACGAGAAGGAATTTTACGGTATTGGTATGGTAAAAGAATCCTAAAGTAGATAAAGAAGCGTTTAGGTCAAATCTAATCACCCATTTTAGAAAGAAAGGTGATGGAAGAATCCAGCGCGTACGATGCATTTATTTGATGAAACCAGTCTGTTTACGACTGAATATTCAAGCGTTGTTGGTGTATTAAGCATTTTATTGACTTGACTTGAGTTCCCCGCCTTGGCAGACTTGAATGTTTAAATATTCCTTATCGCCCAGATACGTATCCGGCCAATCTGGAAAACCTTAATATGCCATCCTACTAGCATTTTTGGTATTTTAAGTATCCATGGAAACTGTGTAAATAGATCACTGAGGATTCACGCTCAACCGTTTTTTCCACGGTCATGACACATTCAGTAGTTGCGAATGACTTAACAAGCGTAAAAGTATTGCCCATTAGTTAATTTCCGGTGGCCGGTGGGACTCTCTGGGACTCTTTTAACTTCCGATATAATTCCACGGGATGTACAGCTGAGCGGCTAATCGTACTCCCACAACGACAGAACAACAACAGATCATGGTGACGTGCTGGTATAGATTTGTTTTCCTATTTCGTTAGACTGCTGCTACCAAAAGAAATGCGGATGTTCTACGTGTGCCCTAAAGCTCGATCCACCTGAGTGTTGGCGAAATGTGGGTGGGTGAGATTTACTGTTTTATGTGAAGCTGCCGTTTGCACTAGTTGCAAAATACCCAAGACAAAATGAACCGTAATCGCTTTCAGCTCATACGTCCTTTTGACACGTCAAAGAAATTGAACAGGGGTTCAAATTCCCTACAGGCCTTGTGAACTGGAAGCAGAGAGTGCGGAGATGATATCTGAGATTGGGGCAGCACTACACGTCTGCTGGTGGACTCGCACCAAACCGCAATCAGATCCCTCATGTATGAATTTGAAGTTGACGAGCTGCTAACAACTTGTCGTGAAGTGTGAGGCATGAATCCAGTAATACCTAGTGAACATCCAGTGGCCCTAGCTTGGCGAAAGCTGCTGCTGTCACACTCACTTCCGTAGCAGTCATCCTAGGAATACTGTAAACTGGCTTCCATGAACTTACCTGAATTACAAATCAAGTGGACTGGTCACTACAGCAAGATTCATCTATCGAAGCAATATAGGCAATCCTAAAGGAGTATGGAAAATGCTTGTGCGCAAGATCCGTACCCTCAATTATCAGATGGTTGCACTAATGAAACTAAAATGGTTCGACAAGTATATTTTATTTCATTAGACATTGACGTGTACTAAGGAATAAATTCAGTCCGATGGGTTCTGCCGCCGATTACGTGGTGTCATAATCATGGCTGATTTCAAGCAACAGCACCAGTGTTCAAAAATCCCAGCCACAACGAAGACGACCCACAAGAGGATCATTCATTAAGTGACGCTGCACTTGAGGAGTACAGATGACGGAGCAATGTTAAAGGGTTCAGCCGGACACTCCCTGACTTCCAGGAGGGACCATGCGTCGGCACTTGTGGTGCACTTCAATTCCTTATTCGCAAATATTTAGGATGCGGTACAGAGTTTGATTTGTGTAGGCCCTGCCCCTTTTGACAGAAGAATTTCGGCATAGTAGATGCTCGCAAGATATACATTGGTAATTGGCGGTGCTTCACATGCTATACCTAAGGATTCGCATTTACTTGTCTGCTTCAAATCTGTGCGAATCATGTTCCACATTGAGATTGTGGGTCGCATTGTGGGTTTGGTAGCATCCATCATTCAAATATGCTTGAAATCAGCCATGATTATGACACCACGTAATCGGCGGCAGAACCCATCGGACTGAATTTATTCCTTAGTACACGTCAATGTCTAATGAAATAAAATATACTTGTCGAACCATTTTAGTTTCATTAGTGCAACCATCTGATAATTCAGGGTACGGATCTTGCGCACAATCATTTTCCATACTCCTTTAGGATTGCCTATATTGCTTCGATAGATGAATCTTGCTGTAGTGACCAGTCCACTTGATTTGTAATTCAGGTAAGTTCATGGAAGCCAGTTTACAGTATTCCTAGGATGACTGCTACGGAAGTGAGTGTGACAGCAGCAGCTTTCGCCAAGCTAGGGCCACTGGATGTTCACTAGGTATTACTGGATTCATGCCTCACACTTCACGACAAGTTGTTAGCAGCTCGTCAACTTCAAATTCATACATGAGGGATCTGATTGCGGTTTGGTGCGAGTCCACCAGCAGACGTGTAGTGCTGCCCCAATCTCAGATATCATCTCCGCACTCTCTACTTCCAGTTCACAAGGCCTGTAGGGAATTTGAACCCCTGTTCAATTTCTTTGACGTGTCAAAAGGACGTATGAGCTGAAAGCGATTACGGTTCATTTTGTCTTGGGTATTTTGCAACTAGTGCAAACGGCAGCTTCACATAAAACAGTAAATCTCACCCACCCACATTTCGCCAACACTCAGGTGGATCGAGCTTTAGGGCACACGTAGAACATCCGCATTTCTTTTGGTAGCAGCAGTCTAACGAAATAGGAAAACAAATCTATACCAGCACGTCACCATGATCTGTTGTTGTTCTGTCGTTGTGGGAGTACGATTAGCCGCTCAGCTGTACATCCCGTGGAATTATATCGGAAGTTAAAAGAGTCCCAGAGAGTCCCACCGGCCACCGGAAATTAACTAATGGGCAATACTTTTACGCTTGTTAAGTCATTCGCAACTACTGAATGTGTCATGACCGTGGAACAAACGGTTGAGCGTGAATCCTCAGTGATCTATTTACACAGTTTCCATGGATACTTAAAATACCAAAAATGCTAGTAGGATGGCATATTAAGGTTTTCCAGATTGGCCGGATACGTATCTGGGCGATAAGGAATATTTAAACATTCAAGTCTGCCAAGGCGGGGAACTCAAGTCAAGTCAATAAAATGCTTAATACACCAACAACGCTTGAATATTCAGTCGTAAACAGACTGGTTTCATCAAATAAATGCATCGTACGCGCTGGATTCTTCCATCACCTTTCTTTCTAAAATGGGTGATTAGATTTGACCTAAACGCTTCTTTATCTACTTTAGGATTCTTTTACCATACCAATACCGTAAAATTCCTTCTCGTGTTCATTGCGAAACTGATTTTGATTTAATTGTCCAAGCTGATGGAATAAAATGAGATTTGATAAAATCTGTTCAAAAGCCACTGCACTCAGCTTTCTTTTTATTTCTGTATTCTGCTGAAATTAACTCCTTAGGCGGCCGCGCACTTGCAAATAGATCCGATGAGCCTCCAGTAGCTGGTAGACATTGTTCCGGACTCATTTATGCAGAAGTAGCATCTCATATTTTCACCGCCTAATTGTTACGAATTCTTATTTTGCTAAGGTGGTTTATGTGAAGGTAACATTCAGTCTACAACAGCGTTGTCACTAACCCTTTTATCATTTGCTGAGATAACATTAAGCAACTGTTGAAGCGCCACCAACATTTGAACACGGTAGCCAGTGCATTATGCACTGCTGTCGAGATGTTGCAAACCACCAGCCAAAAACGTCCGCATCGACCCAATCTGAACTGGCCGGTGTCGAAATCGTCGAGGGTCATTAACATATTTCAAGGACACATCCACCGATATGCGTCCTCACGTCGTATTCACACCCCCAGACATGAGTGGGTGAGTAAATACAGTAGACTTACATGCCATTGGTGGGTCGGCAAATTAGTGCGTTCCAATCTACCCCTGACCAGCGCGGCGACTGAGCAAAAACGAAAGACTCTTCTCAAACGTGCGGTATATCTTCGTACACTGCCTTGGTTGGCCAAGAGCTCTCACGCCGCATTGTGAATCGCGCTCTATCGAACGCACGCAAATCTCTTTGTTTGGCCGGATTTGTGTGTGTGCGTGTGCGCCTGTTG
Source organism: Dicrocoelium dendriticum (assembly GCA_944474145.2). NCBI lineage: Eukaryota > Metazoa > Platyhelminthes > Trematoda > Plagiorchiida > Dicrocoeliidae > Dicrocoelium > Dicrocoelium dendriticum. Next base: position 32,635,938 of record OX104059.1, on the reverse strand, counting down.
GAACTTGAGGCATAACGTGACGCGGCACGTCATGGGATGACCTCAGGGCTCTCCGTGCACGGAGCGATCGATCACTGAAGGACAGTCTACCCTTGGCGGCATTTGGGCAACTGAGCACTCTTACAACGGGTTGGTTTGTATCGATCATTGCATCTGAAACCGTGGCCTGTTTGTACCCTTGTGATTCTCGTGCACTTTAGATAGGTCGTATAAGCCCTAAAATCCCAGTCTGTTTCCTCGGATGTTTGTCGATAACTGTCTGATACCTTTTGATCACTGTAACAAAAACGTTGAAATTTGTCCCATATTTTCTTATCCTTGTCCACATAAAATAATTTTACAAGCCCTAAAACCGAGGGACCAATCAGTAAAATGCTCGTTACCTCAGTTAAAACAAGAAACTCAAAGAAGAGACAGGAAGCCATTGAAATGCTGGCAAAACATCCTGCTTATAACCAGTCCGTCAGCACGGAAAATGTTGAAGGCTCTTCATCTAAGATGAATATAAAGCAAAAATTACACGTAAGAGTAAAAAAAAGCAATCAACTGATAGTCCTCATAACATTTCTCAGATAGAGCACAGCGCAGTTACTGCAGGATCGTCCTCTAAGGCGACTGAAACGATTACTGCGCTTGAACTATAGCTGAAGGACTTGAAGGAAAGGTTTGAATCTCTGTACCAAGTGCTAGAGCAATTTAATTCGCTTAAGTATCTTTTTAGTACTCCAGATGCACCAAAAATGGAACACCTTCGATCCGTTGGGAATTTTATACAACATGTTGCATTTGAGGTGCATGAGCGCAGTAAACGCTCAAAAATGTTATAGCATTTAATTTACCAGACTAGTTATCTCTTGAGTCTCTCCACTGCAGTGGCAAACGACTGTCATATTGAAAGACTGCAGTTTTCTTGCGTGAGGCTGCGAAAGAAATCTCCGAAGCAGGTCTGTCCAGTACTTTTTAAATTTTCAAACGACACACTTGTTGAAAAATTCATTTGTAGTAGGAGCGCATTATACCTTAGGAAAGATTACGTATCCATGGTCCTGAAACCAGATTTAACAGTACTACAAAGGGAGTGCAAAAAAGCCTATTTCCGACAAACAATCTGTGACCAATTTGTTCCGCTACCAACGGAAACTCAGGAACTTCCCCACCTGGTTGACCTAGATGACACTCTGACCATAAATGAATCAGCTCTAAGGTTGAAATTAAATAGCAGCTGTCACAAGAATATCGCTTCCGACTCCAATCAGTGTCACATTAGTCCAGCATTACCGCGCAACTCCTCCCCGAACATGTCAAAAAAGTTCCATTGCGCCAACGACTATTTCTACTCACTCTTTGTCGTTCACCAACCAGGGGCATAGACGCTCTGGTACAAAACTGAAAACCTCTGCAAAAACTGTGAACCTCTAAAACCGCGGAACAGCCTTGTTGAAACGATCAATGGCAGCAAACCTCACGTGGAATCAATACGGGTGCACCTAAGCCCAATAAAAACAGCTATTTTAAACGTTCCATCAAACGCTGTCACCACTGAAAACCTGCAGACAATCGGCATATCATCAACCATGCAGCATTTGAATATGCGACCTGTGCGCTCCATAACTTGTGAACCACTTACTAGTGAACTTCAAGTAGCTGAGAGAAACTGGCACAACCAAAATCCTCACGAACTACCTCAACATCTAAATGTCGCGGAGGCGAAACAGCTGACTACGATGGTGCACACTAGCGGGGCGAGCGGCCAGATCACGTGAGCGGCTGACAGACTCGTTGTCATGGTCAAACCGGAAGCTGACGAAATCAGACCGTCATCGCCGCACGGGTTGCTATGTTGCGGGCGTGGTCCTACCTACAGCCAGATAGTGATGGTCGCTACCAGTCGAATCTATTCAGACAACAGATGTGAGTCATCAGCGAGGCAAGCGCATGTGACCTATAAAAATAGCCCTGTTCTGTGCCTAATATACTTCGGTCTAGCAGGCTCTGCGTTTTGTTTTCCCCGGCTGGTTGGTGGCGCAGACAGAGAGGCAAAAGGGAAGCGTTATAACACTAAATAATCTTAACTGGCAGGTAGATTATCTGCAACAGCCAGCAAACTGTAATCTCCCAGTGGGTCGCCATTTTCCCAGTATTTCACCCTTCCGACGTTTTTTGGGGGTCCAGTGGCGTTTTACCCACCACACCACCAAATGACACTAATTCCGCAAATTATATGTCCTCCGTTTCCACCACCCCCACTCCACTCTATCCAAATACCACCTCGTTGGGGTCCTGTATCTGGATCCCTATAGATAACCCAACGGATAACAAGTCACTGCACTTACTTTTAATTAAATCCCTCCACTGTTACATAAAATGCTTTTCCTGCGTAACATTCTTCACTTTTCTTCTCCGGATATAGTACTAATTACAGAAACATGGTGTTCAGCAGAGATGTCTGACACATTGTTCAGGATACTGGGTTATGACATCTTTCGTAATGACCGCCTTTATGGTAGAGGTGGTGGCTGTATAATCTATGTCAAAGACAAATACTTGGTTCTGCCCCTGAATGAACCACTCCTACGGAAACTTCCTGACTCCGTGTGGATTACAATTTCTATTAATCCAACAAATCTCTTAGTAGGTTGTATTTACAGACCCCCATCGTCTACACTCACCGTGACCGATGCCTTGTTGGACACATTTTCTTTTATTGCTGACCTCTCATACACTAATAAAATAATCGCTGGGGATTTTAATATGCCCGAAATCCCACGGTCCCTTAACAATAAACCACAAAAACACAATCCTTTTATGTCTACTTTTGGTCGACTGGGATGGGTACAGCACGTCCCTGAACCTACACGGCTTGGTAACACTTGAGCTAATATTTACTATGGGATGATCATATGTGTCCACATACACCAGTGACAAGTTGCCGGGTAGTGCTCATAACATAGTTGGTTATTCTTTCCAAATTCTTTCTAAACCGATAGAATCAGTTATCATTTACTGCCCATTCTTTTCTGTGCATTGGTCCATTCTCTCAGATCTTATAAGGTCTTCATATTGGGATCCATTCTTCTTAGCGCAGAATGTACAAATTGCTTGTAATGAGTTCTACCACCGCATTCAGCTTTGTGTTGAAGTTGTGGCTCCAGAACGTACCAAGAAGTTGAAAAGGACTGCTGCACCTACAGGCATCTCAAAAAGGTAGCCACTAAACTTCATAAAGAAAAAATTTAGGAAAACTAACAATTTTACTCTGCTGATGCTCCACACTAGATTGCTTACAGCGTTATACCAAGACCACCACAAAATGCTTTGCTCTGAGGAAGTAATGGCACTGAAGGGCGCCAACGTGGTAGGCTGCATCTCAAAACTTTTGGACCGTAGGCAGAATAGAAAATCAAGTTGTATAAACACTATTGTAAACTCTGATGGAACTGCCATAACCGACAGTGCAATCTTATGTTCCATCTTCAATGACTACTTTATGTCTACTTATGGTACTAATGCGAAAGAAGATCCTCAGCTCAAGCTGATACACAGAGGCAATAATACACTTCAAACTTACTCACAAACATCCTTCAAATAATAACACTTCAAACTGTTGAATTTACACTTAGTGACATATGTCGCCAACTCAGATTAGTTCGGCCATCATGCTCACCAGGCCCTGACAACATCCCGCCAATACTAGTGAAGCACGGAGATTCAGACATCCCCCTGTTTTTGCTTAATGTATTTGCACTTTCCATGCTCATCGGGGAGTATCCTATACACTGGAAACAATCAACTATAATACCACGACACAAAAGCGGATCTATGCAAGATGTAAAAAATCACCGCCCAATCCACCACACATCTATTATCTCCAGAATCATGGAGAGGATAGTTAAAGAACACATAATAGCATATTTGAGTTCTGTGAGCCTTCTCAGTAAACATCAGCACGATTTTCTGAAAGGTCGGTCGTGCATTACCTGTCAGTTAGATTACCTTGATTATGTGACTAGAGCAAGAGATGCCGGAAGTGCCATCATCCTAATATTTCTTGACATCCAAAAGGCTTTTGACCGTGTCCCACACAATTTATTGTTGCGGAAGCTTATGTCCTATGGTATCACAACTTCGCTTCTAGATTGATTGCCTTCCTACCTCGAGGGTAGAAAGCAAGTAGTAAAAATCGGTAACTATACATCTGAAGCCACTACAATCTCTAGTGGAGTGATTCAAGGTAGCGTGCTAGGCCCGCTTTTATTCTTAATCTATTTCAACGACCTCCTTGATGAAATCTCGTATGGGAAGCCGTTCCTTTTCGCTGATGATGTCAACATTGGATATTGTCCCGCCCGTGGGCAATGTAGTTCTAATTTAGCCTTACTTAGTCTGACTTGTCTGCATTGGAGCACTGGAGTAACTCATGGAAGTTGAACTTTGCCACTGACAAGTGTACTCTATTGTGCCACGGCTGTGGCCCTTCTCTGAACATCCTTACATTGACGATACACCTATTCCTGTGTGTGGCGCAGTCCCAGACCTTGGTCTAAGATATTCTGCCTCATTTAACTTTTTAGAGCATGTTGTATTTTTGCAGACTTCTGCCAGAAACGTGATCGCCTACATAAGTCGAACTCTTATTTTGAGGGATTCCAGGCTTCAAGCCTTTAAAATATGTGTTAGGCCGAAACTTGAGTACTGTACGATAGTGCATAGTAATCTGAGAAAAGTGGTTATTATAGCACTAGAAAACATTCAACGATCATTCACAAAAAGCTTTCTGAACATGCCTAATACTATGACATACCGTGAGCGTTGCGTGACGCTAAATCTGGAGCCGCTATGGTTACGCAGACTCAAACTTAATCTGTGCCTTCTACACCGCTTACTATTCGGATTAAGCCTCACTGCTCAGCCACAACGAGTTTCAGACTCGTATGCTTTGTGAACTAAGAAACAGCGAGCGCACAGCGCAAATACCAAAGTCTCGCACAAAGCTCCGCACAATTTTTTTCTCCATAATATATGCGCTAATATGGAACAAACTTCCATCGAGTGTTAGAAACTGCACTACCTATCCTCAATTCAGACGCATGATTAAATATCTGGTCAACACTAAGACAAACAATGACTCTACATGATTTGTATGAGAAAGGTCCTGGATACATATGAAAGTCACCATATCCTCTATTCGTTTTAATATTATAAGGTTATCTATATATAGTTAAATTCTTGAGGATGTATTTGAGAACGATCTTTCTCCTATCAATCCGTCTAACCAATGCTGTTTTCTCCTTTGACGCACTGGTTCGTAGATGCACTACGCCATTCAAACCGATGTCTCTGTACCATCCTCGTCACTCGCCAAGATTTTCCATCAAATTGTCATTGGCCTATCGGC
>OX104059.1:32603395-32630046 GCA_944474145.2 Dicrocoelium dendriticum | reverse complement strand
GTTGACCATTCATGAAAACTTTACAGGTTACATTGGTGTAAATCGCAATATGCATTGCTGTTATTCGTTCGCCATACACCAACCTAATCGGCGAAGACAGGAAATCATAGACGCCAACGTTTGCCAAATCTTTGATAAACACCATTGACAAGCGCAGTTACAGCGCCGATTCCTGTGCAACACCGCATTCCACTTAATTGGATTATTCAACGATTTATTACTAGGCATTTGAGGTCTCCGTTGGCGGAAGACTTATGAATCTGCCCAGAAACAGAAACGCGGGTTTCTTGGATTGCTACTTGTAAAACAGGATGTGGTGACCCTAGAGGCGGACGTCTTTGAAAACGTACGGGAAGTTGACGTCGAAGTCAACCCCAAATTTGGATGCTTCTGTCCGGCTGCCGCGTTCGCCAAGCCGGTTGGTGGTGCATGACTGGTATTGATGGTGTCTGGACGTTGCATTTTGCTACCAAGTTCTGTAAAGCTTCAGCGATGACCAAAAGTGTCCTTTTCGTGACAAACGGAAACAAGTCTCTGAACAATAGTTTACAAGATCTGAACGGTTGCCGCATTTCACAAGTCAAGATGATGACTTGCTTGCACAAAAAGCCAAAACTTGTTACACGTTGTTGTGTTTAAAAGAGCCTTGACGTAGTCCCTGCTAGCCTAAAGGCCAGAGAGAGTTGTGATCACACAATAGGAATATGTTCCTTAACATCGTACTGTTAAGCGACAAAAGAAAAGACGAACTCGAAACCTGTAGCCTAAGATTAGTTTCTGAATCGACGTCGCTTCGCATCGTGCCGTCTGTTGTGAACGTAGTTGGATGCCGTGCCTTAATTTACGAAGGCTGTTGATATGTACTTACAGTAGTTGGTCATTTTGCAGATAACCTTTAGCAAACTAATTTGCATATATATCTTTGTACTCACGGAAACGTATTTTTATATTGTTTATAGTGAATGAACATCTTGCTTCAATTCCCTGCGTTGCTGTGAAATTCTTAATCACGTCTTTTTTCATCACTTATTTCCATGCAAGAGCAAATCCTGGTTCTGGGAATTGTACTTACGTTTGCATTAAGGATGTACCTTGGTTTCCGATGCAATTTCGACCATCCAGCTTTGACTTTTAACGAAACTTTTCCAAAGTTCTCATGCAGAATGTTTGTGAGCATTCCAGTGGACGGCTAACGAAGTTCTATCAGGAGCTGGTGTCATGTATACAAATGAGTAAACCTCGCGTTTTTTATATATATCGGAGCAAATATATTTAAGCTTTATAAATCAGGGTCGCAGAGACCTCCAAATTTCAATATAATTAATTTGTTGGCAATTTGTCGTGAGCACATTGTCCAGTACATATGTTTGTTTTTCTACCCGGGATAATGAGGGCGTGATAATATACCTGCATAATTAAATAAATACGATAGTTTCATGCAACGCGGATACTTCCAAAACGTAACAGTTTAAATCCCTTGAGCGTAGCACATGATTGTACCCAGCAAGCGTTACCTTGCTTGGGAGAATTACCTAACTGGATTCCATTTCAGGAGTGGATGTTGCTGGGATATAAACCGCAGCTACGATATATGCGTCATTGCAGCTTATTCGCAGATTTTACCAGCTCGAGTGGGTAGCATGGCTTTTCAAATCAGTAGCTAGTTCATAACATAAATCGCTAAGGCAGCACCGAAAAACCAGGTCTCCCTACACAGACGGTCGACCTGAATAAATGCAATCCGAGATTTCTCGCCATCAGCAGCATTAATGTCGGATAACAACCAGGTTCTGGCAAGGGAAATGAGGTCTAAGTCTTTCAAGGCCAGTTTTGTTTTAAGGTCGGATATTACTATAAAGCGACTTAGGCAGCAATAAATATAAAATAACAATTTTCGGTGGTCGGCAATATTTCAGATATGGAGCAATTTAAATGTGGATTTGCGCCAAGCGTTGAGTGGCTTGTGAAGAATCATTTTTCTTGTGAGTAATTACTTATTAGTTCAGAGTCAACATATTTGGCTTCGAAAAAATCCTAATTTAACTAGTTATATACCGCATATGGTTGTGGTCACTCCATTCATTACCAAATGGTATGGTTGGTCTTATAGGCTGTGTTCATTTAAGTCACGAACATATCACGGGATATCCGGAAAGTCACGAAGTAAGTATGGCTCATGGGTAAAATACGGTGCTGTCTGCCGAACTAATTTCACTTCAGTAATGGAGTCTAATATAACATTCAAAACCTCGCATCCTTATATTACTGAGTTAGCGTGTGGCATGACACGTGCCGCATGAGCAAATTTAAAGAAACACTGAACAGACTATTGATAAATTCCAAGTGGGTGAGACCGTCAAATCGTCTGATTTTAATGGAAGTTGATATTCATTCGAGGACATTAGCGCACAGTCCAGTCAGCACGAACTACTATTTCTGCATTACACTGTTATTCCTTTACATACTTGTTGATGTATTACTGAAGTCCGGCAGTGTCCTGAACCAGCTGAAGAAGGCTTCGCTTGGTATATATCGTCCCAATGAAATGCGCCGCTGATTTTAGACTTCTCCCTTTTTTCAGCTATCGAAACTTAAATGCCACTCGTATCGGCTTCCTCACTTGCCATGCACTGTCTCTGAGTATTTGACGAAGTCTCGCTTGTACTTACTATGATGGAACTGAGAACCGCATTAGCGGAACCCACGCCGCTTGTGGTACTGGATCAACAAATGATTTTCCGGCCCCCTGGGGTCCTTTCTCTAAAGGCACTACCCGTGTTCACCATCATGCTTGGGGCATTGCTTACTGAGGTGTCATGCGTTGCGCAATCCCACTTGAGAACTAAAACCGATGCTTCTGTTGGTTATTATTTCCTCAAAACTAATTAGTTGTCATACTTCTAAAATAATAGGACGTGGACACATGTTGGATGATAGGTGTGCAACACGCGTGGAACCAGAGATCTTGTTTCGCTGTTAGCCAACTTTGTCTCTCTGGATATCAGCATGCCTCTGTTCACCTGAAACCTTGTACAGATGTGGGAACACGTAATGCCAGCTTTGAAAAGGCTGGCATATTTATCCCATTAGTGTTATGCCAATGGCACGTAAGACACTGATTTCGGTGATGGAATTTTACGGCCCAGTATATTAACTCATCCAAAATGAGCAACAGCTAATTTCGTGCGGTTAACATTGCGCACAGGATCACACGCTTATCGCTCACTTCGTGTGACAGCAATGTGTATATACGGACGTTCGTCTAGCTTATTGGTCGAATGTGTCAGTGTGACTTTAAAGAATCTCTTGCGATTGCTTGTAAGACAAAGCTTTGTGATCAGTCTATGGGTCGCCTACGGTAGTTTTGCTGACGGACTAAGTGATGTTGACTGACTCTATCTTCTCTAGCTTTGCCAACACGTTCTATATCATGAGTGCAAAAGGCTATCTTATCAGGTGTTTGACAATCACTAATATGTTTTACAGTTATCCATGAAATATTCTCACTTTGGTTATGCATTTATTAAGTAGTTTGTATTACGGTTGCGAAAGTTGTATCGTCACTAATACTCGTAGCATGGGTTGAATAATTTTCAGTCACGCTTGAGATTGAAGTTTTCATTTCCTTATATGCTTAAGTAATGACCACATGTAATATGCTAGGAAGAAGGAAGACATCGCAATATATTTTGCATTGTATAAAGTGGTATAAAATAAAAAGGAGTGCTAAATCATTACACTAAAGACAGTATTGGGGGCTTTTAATTTAACCAAAAGTAGCATGCATCATGCCTAAACAGATATCTTTCTCGATGTATAATAAATCTGTTCTTCGGAAAGCAACAACAAAATCACTGCATTCATCCCAAGTGGACCCCTTTCTGAGATGCGGACATACGCTAAGGTACCAGCGATAGCTATTCCATATACAACTGGTGTACGACGATGGAGTCCTGATGCTAGTGATGCAGGGTACATTGACAACATACTACAATAATTGAGCAACTTATGTACACAGTTGTTTCAGAATTGTAAACGAATTTCGGCGGTCAGAAGACTGAAATTAAATTTTCAACCACCTGCAATGATTATTCATAAAAGTAAAAGAAATATGTGATGGCGAACTTTAAGAACAAATAGGTTGATTTATTTGTGAATATGAACGGGCAGTTTGATTTCCATCCTACCTAAATATTTCAACTGAACGTGGTCAATTTTTGCATTCCCCATCGACGCCCGGAAAATCTGGTTGGTTCACAATATCTCTTCTAACAACATTTCTCGCGAATAAGCTACATGCAAAATAGTGAGTTCGTGCTGCTACAGGAAGAAAAGTCAAAGTGCACTAAGAATGTAAAGGTTTTCCATTTTCCTCCGTATGTTGAGATGCAACTTACGTGTTCTTTTGAATAACCCTAATCATCTTCCCATTTTATGAAATCACCAAAATGCCATATTATTATTTTAATTTGTCCTCAATTCTTTCTCTGCTGGTTTGCCGCTAGATATCTCATTTGTAATAGTTCAAACGCTGCCGCTGTTTAAAGGCTGCTAATTAGCCCTATTATTTTGGGGTAATATTGGCTTTTTGCAGCCATCTAATCTAGACATTTTCTTCCCATCGTAAATACTGTTAGATTTCTTTTAAAAGTTATTTGTGGCCACGCTTCTCAACCACTTTACCTTCGTTGCACGGAGACTCCAAGCCGCGCTACGCGTGTGCAGAAAAGTCTCGGTTTTTCGATCAGCCTAAAGATTGTGAGTGCAACCTCAAAGAAGACCTAAGCTAGCAGAGGAAGTATCCATTTAACACGTTGATGTACGACATTATTCTTCGACTATTCGGTGTTGTCGCTCCGGGTTGCTGCTTACGATTCGTTTGGCTAGCTCGACGAATTAACCTTCTTTTAAACGGTTAGGAACTAGGGTATTGATAGCACAACGCCACGGACCGGATCTTAGCACTAAACTGGGAATCATTCGAATTCGGAAGAATAACGTGGGTCAGTGATTGTTTTGCCTAACCGAATGAGTTCTGACTAGAACTACTTTCCTTATGTTAGCTAGTTCGCTGTAGTACTCACTGCAATTCTTTCTTTCATTCCCTAGCTACTTCTCATTTCTTCTCTTCAAGCAGGGTCAATGTTGGTTCAACTAAACTTTTCCTGAGGTCACAAGCTATACCTAAACGGAATTGCTTTTTATACCCTTTAGGGATATGGTGAGGTAGAACCTGTGATATAGCCTTTTTATAGGTTTAACGCAATGTTCCGTTTGATTTGTCTGGTGAAAAAATGTGAATTCTAATTTACAGAGTTCTGTGATAAAGAAATATTGAGCTACATGGCAAAAAATAAATGCCGCTATTAGACCAGTCTTTTATCTCTCAAATCATCAGTAGACGTTTTCATATCATAGATATACACAAAGCCAGCCTTGACGTGATATGTATAAGGGACCCCAAGAAATTTCGTCCAGTTTAGCAGCCTTTTATTTCTTAGTTACCATTCCAAGATTATATATCAACACAAACACTACCGAAGATTAATGTTTAACATCTTATCGAAAACTGTTTTTTCTAAACGGGCAATATTTAGCCATATTTATTTATTATTGAACCAAGGGAAATTTACCTAAAATTAGTATTAAAATTTGTGTTGGCTTTCAAACCAATCACAGACAATTTCACTTTCAAAATGTCCTTAATTTGACCAGTGGCTGCTACGTTACGGTTCGTTTTATTGCATCGCTCTATCTGTACATGTATTTCAGCTGTTTTCTGCCAAGTCGGCGATCTTTAGTCAGAGCATTCAGCGGCACTTGCTTTCCTTTATCATCATGTTGAGCTACTTATTACTTATTTTTTATTGACAGTAAAGATATTTATATGGTTTTTATAAATATTCGTGGGAGATGTACGGAAGAAGACAACCAGCACCCTTCCAAACAATCAGATGTTTGGTAGCTGTCTTCCTGCGTGTTAAACCGACGAATCTTAAATTTTAATTTGTCCATTAAAGATGCAAACAAAATGGAGCCCTTCGATGCTGAATCGGTACAGACTAGAGGAGACGGGGTGCGATAACAGGTCAGCTGTCTTTTGTTTCAATCAATTCATATCAGAAAACAACTATGCTTTCACGATCAACTCTAGTGTTTGTTTTATGCTCTTTTGACAAATACTTTATAACTTAACAGATGCTCCATAATTGCTGTCTGTGCAGTTACCAGCGGTGATTTAAAAAAGATAGTGTTCATATACATACTTATGCGACGATTTTTGATGATAACTTGAAGAACCCACGGATATTTTATAAGAATGATTTAAGTAACTTCGTCCCTGACAAATCTAAGTACATTTTAGATGAGCGTGAGCCATCCATCTGACATGCCGAGTGACTATCAAACACATTTAAACGGAGAGCTTGAACAATGCCATTTGCTTTTAAGCTGCACTTCGTAATAAATATCTAGCAAAAGGATTACAAATGGTTGAAACATTTCGGTTGTCATCCCCTTAAGTATACGGATAGCAGATGGCACATTGTATACCATTAGATGCAAAGATGCAAAGATTTTTAATCTAATTTTGAAACTGGAGGGTGATCTTGCACGTTAACCAAAATTGCTTTCTATGCCTTGGGTAACCTTGTGTACCTAAACCAGCGTTATTCAGCACCGATGAAACTGCATATTTAATGCGTCACGCTTAACAAGCTATATCATATCAAAACATTGCACAGAATAAAAATCAGAAATCAGAAATCATCTAGCACACTAGTTCGAAACCATCTGCTAAATCATTACTGTTGCAGAACTCAGACCTTCGGGGACAAACGTCTATACGACAAAAACAATGTGACGAAAATTGCAGCACGTTTTCCAAAGCAAAATTTTTGTTGTAAGTTACACCTTCACATCCAGAACTAATGACCCTGCTAAGACAGTTAGTTGCTTCCTTTGACTCAGTTAAACAAACCATGTATATGTATTTCAGTCAATCTATGTCCTGCAATCAACTCAGTTACCCCTGCCTCCCATTCGCTATCTGGCTCGCGCTGTTGGCAACCCGCTCAACCTGGTATGGCACACCCATAACAATTAGCTAAAATTGCGTAAAAGACTACGTTGCAGTCGATTGGATTAGTAAAGTGATCTTGATCTTGGTTACAGAAATCGTGAGAACGGTTTCCTTATACTTCTGTATCAAGCCCACAGAGATGCCGGAATTCACCACGCTGCCTTATTTGACTCTTGACTTAAGTATAACGATAACCGTAGAGTCAACTATTCGGAGACGTTGCGTACAAAACTGGCAACCTGTCTGAAACGACAGCATGGACTAAGACCTTGTACAATCCTGTAAGACTCGTAGGCTTATCTTTGCTGGATGCTTGCAGCGACGCTGTGAACGCCTAGCCACCAGCAAAATGACTTAATTCAGTTTTCTGAATGCATACCTAGGTGCACTGACATGTGGGTTAAGTATTGCACACCGAATACAATTAAGGCCACTGTTCGCCTATCCGTGAGATCTTATTTAATACAGACAACCTTTCGAGCAGAAGAGCACAATGCCACATAGAACAACATGATTCAAAGCAAACTGCATGCTCAACAGTACTTTATGTAACGCAGTGCCTTGGAAGTTACATCAGCGTTCATGAGAATACCTGAGTGTAACAATTAAAACCATAATTTCTTTGGTTTCCTTGTTCTAATGTTACTTACAGTGTCATAATCCACAACCTTTTCATTATACGAGACTCCTCAACTAAGCGCTTTTTTGCCCGTGTTTAAGCACCATAATCATGCAGTGTACCTAACATTGCGATATTTTGAAAGCTACAATCGGATTATTGTAGAGGTCTATTTAGGTTTCGCTGTGTTTGTAAGTGGTTACTCCGTGTCCACTAAGAAGGCAACAGAACCGTTATCCTGAACATTTTGAGCATGATGAGCATTGATGTGCACAACTCAATTGCTGGCCAGTTCACTGTTATGCTTTGAGTCAACTAAATAGGTATTATCTTGATTTGATCAAAAAAGTTTACAAATCAAAAAACGTGTGATTTAAGAAGGTGAGCAGGCCAAGCAACATGCCCGATAAAAACGTTTTGACATTCATACTATATATGTATGATACAGTAGTTTTGCATAAACTTATTTTATACCCAAACAAACGAAACTTGAGAAAATGTACCAAGTGTTTCCATTAACAAGATCGAAGTATATTTAATCAATGGTTATGAAATAAAAATTTGTGTATTGCAATACAGAGCTAATTTCGTTAATAGTTGATAATGAAATTAGTCTCAGCAATACCATTGGTCCAACAAATCCTAGAACTGCGGCCGTAATCACTCCCAAAAGAATTCTTACAGATACAGACACAATGGGAATGATGCCTCTTCATTTAAAGCATCCTATTCATTTCGAAGACGGGTGGGTGCTGTAGCCAGAAAAGAAGTAATAATCCAATGAAGCAGAACGACTTGCTTTCCATTCAAGTAGTATGCTTCAGCTTTAGTTAAAACATTGCAACTTCACTAAAATTTTACTTCACTGTGTCTGGCTGTGAAGAATACGAAACTTGCCTAGGTGAATTACTGTGGTAAGGCACGGTGATTCACACTATAGAGAACATCAGTAAACACGATGCGATGCTTTTCACTTGATCATCAGTTTAATATTCAAATAAAAAATGGGCGCACAGATGGCTAAACAGCAGCACTCTGCGCTCTATCTTTTGGTACTAGTGACATGTTGGTTCCTAGACATGAGGTTATTATCTGCCATAGGACGAATTATTGGTGTCACGTGCTGGGTGAGGAGATGTTGGTTTGAAAACCAAATTGGGCGATTTGACTGCAGAGGCTTCGTTAGCAAGCTAGGTGACGTCTTCACTGTGTAATGATTACGGTAGTTACAATTAGTATCATTTTATTATTAGAAAAATGGTAGTCAAATTATTTCTTAGCAGCAGAAGATTCGTGTGCGTACCTGATACAGGTGACATATGTTCAGGGAAAAACCATGCCCTTGCAAGGACAGTATGATTTTGCTTTCTTGTCTTTATCTGTGTTTCGGAATACAAACATTTTTAGCTTATAACTTTTTATTGATATGTGAGTGAAATTGTACAAGTATATAGTTTCGGTTACTCACAATTATCTTTACCTGTACTAGGCAAGACTAATATGCACAATTGTGTAGTATTCATCTGAATTTGTTGATGGCTCCAATTGCCTTATCCGCCTTTATTTTCCTTTCGTTCTCATGAAACTGCCACTTGCAAGGCACCCACCATCTGCACCGAAAACAAACCGTTGGGACTGCTTTGTCCTAGTGGGAAACAGCAGGGAAAGCCTCAAATGTAATGTTCCCAGAACGCGACTTTTGAATTCTTGTACACACCCCAACCATTATGAGCCCTTGTGGGCAGGCGTTTTTGGTATCATTGAAAATATAGGTAAATAGTTTTTACTAGCAGTATTATTACGTAAGTGTATCAGCGGCTTGTGTTATATTTTTAAGCGAAATGCGGTGTTACATTTTGGAAATGCCGTAGAGATTGATAACGGCATAAACTGGGAAAATTTCCCCATTTAACCCCTAGATATTATCTGAGCCTTCATTAATCAGATGGTCAGGCGATCTTTCGCATGAAGACAAGTTTATGGTCACGTCAAGTAGAGGTTGTTTCCGAAATTATTACGTCACTATTTCACGCGCGCACGTGGCCTGATTGGTCTTCTTGCTTACTCCTTTAGGGTAAAATAAAATTCTTTTATCTCTTTCATATTGCTTTCTCTTCTGGCTTCTAATTCCTTATTTCTCTCCCTTGTTTCTTTTTTTCCTTTTTTATATAAGGGTTATATCTCTTTCTTCTAGTTCTATTGTGTTTTACTTCCCTCCTCTTTTTTCTTTTTTTGTTCCGTTTTCTTTTTCCTTTACTATTTTTGGTTTACGTGCCTTTCAATTGTTTGTCAGTAATACTTTAATACTCTCCTTTGTTCTCTCTGTGTTTTTGTCCCCTATTTTCTTCTTTGCTTTTTTGCCCTAATTTTCTCTTTCTCCCTCCTTCTGTCCAATCCTTTTTTTGTTTTCCGTTCTTTAATTATTTACGTTTGTTTTTATTGGGGTATTTTTTTTCCCGTCTCTTTTTTATCCTTTGATTTTTATAACGTTATTTGCATTTTAATTTTCATAGATGTTCCTGGTCCTCTCCTTTCCCTTGTGGTGTCCTACTATTTTGTTAGTCTAATTGCCCTGTCTTCGGTTGCCTGGCATCCGTTACTATCTTTTCCCTTTTGTTTTTTTTTTTTTTTGTGTTTTTTTTTTTTGTCTTCTCGTTTGATTTATCTAATCTACGTGTTTGCGTACTTCCTATCGTATTTTATGACGTTGAAATACATTCTCATTTTCTGATGGCGGTAACCTTCTCTGGGTTATTTTCATTCTTTTTGTTTATTTTTTCTCTATAGGTTCTTTTTTGCACTTTTTCATTAAATCTATCTATTTGTCTCAGTTTTTCTTACGACTTTCCCTCTTTTTTGTTTTTTTCCATTCGTTTACTGTTATTTTATGGTGTTTTCTATTAGACTCTCTTGCCTGTTCTTTGTTTTTTTTTTTTTTTTTTATTATTTTTTTTGTTTTTTTTTTTTTTTTTTTGGAGGTTTTTTGTTGCTTTTCATGTTATAAATTTCTATCTTATATGTTATTAGCTAATTTTGCTTATATTTTTTTTTTTCCTATTTCAGTGAGTTCCTTATTGTTTTTTTTCTTTTCTTATGTTACGACTGTCTATAATTCTTCCTCCTTTTCCACTGTATATGTTTCTTATCAAGCTTTTCGGT
This sequence comes from Dicrocoelium dendriticum, assembly GCA_944474145.2. Classification (NCBI taxonomy): domain Eukaryota; kingdom Metazoa; phylum Platyhelminthes; class Trematoda; order Plagiorchiida; family Dicrocoeliidae; genus Dicrocoelium; species Dicrocoelium dendriticum. The sequence continues at coordinate 32,619,187 of OX104059.1, read as the reverse complement.
CTTTTATGTTCGCTTATTCTTTTTTGTCATCCCTGTCATTTCTTTTCTATTCATGTTTAAAATTAGCTTTCTAGTATTAAACTACTATGATTTCTGTACCTCTCTTCTTTTTCTTTTCCCTTATTATTCTTTTTTGTTAGTAGTTTCTACATATCCTCTAAAATAGCCCATTATTCTTTCGATTCTGTATTGATTTATATTTCTCCTATTTTATTTTTTATTATTTATTTTGCTTCTTTTGTTTCTCCTGTTGTTCGTTTTGTGCTTTTTCTGCGCTCCCCCTTGTTTTTTTTCTTGAGTGTGCACATTAGGTTTTTCGTCAGCGTTCTTATTCTTCACACGCATTGGCTCTTTTGTTTACTATTAGTTTCTGCTTGTTGCGAGATCTTTGTTTCATTTTTCTTATTATTCTTCCCGCGATTAAGGATGTATGTTTGTTTTAGTATTCTCCCGGCATTCTATTCATTTATTCTCCTTCGGATACGTGTTTCGTCCGTTACTTCTTTTTATTTATGCTATCTTATTTTAGACTTTATTCTCTTTTTGTCTGTTCACTTTTCCGTACAAAGAGGAAAAGTGCTCATTTTTAAATATAAAGTATAACCTAAACCGCCTTATCTTTAACAACTATCATATCCTACTTCCATAAGAGAAAACCTTAAATTACTATATCTATTGTCCTTTATGCTCATTTTAATTCATCTACTAAGCTAATGCTTGATTTTGTACTAATCTTAGAAATTAAGTTATAAATATAAACATTTACCTTTACTTAACTTCCCATAAGATTACTAGCCTACCCGAAATTATTCTTGTTATATCTATTAAGACATTTTCTGATCAGCTAGTTATTGCCCTGATCATTAGCTCTTTAATTTATAAAATTAAATTAGCATTTTGATAATTAATATATTTTTTATACTTATATTAAATTTAATAACTATTCCATATATAGTAAAAAAAGTAATGAAACATTTGCATTGCTTCTTTCGATTTTATTTTTAATTTTTTTACTTTTCTTATTTTTCTTATTTCTCGATCGTAGACATTCCCCTATTCCTTATGTTTTCAACTATCGTTCAATTAGTCGTAAGCCGTTTCTTATTTCTCACGTAGATCATTGCACCCACAACTTACTTAGATTAATACTACTTGCCTAATAGTGTATGCCTCTGATATATTTTTTTGAATTATTATGCAATATGAGATGAAATTTTATATGCCTAATTATCTCGGTCAAACGGAGTATAGCAATTATTAGATATGGTCACTTCTATTATGCAGTGTACGAAGTTATTGTCATCCCCACACAAAAAACCCAGTGGAAAAAGCTAAAAAAAATCCTCCAAAAAAATATCAACAAAATACAGATCTAACAAACTAAAAAGTTATCATAACACAACACCAAAAACTAGCAAACAACAAACAACAACCCCCATAAACAGCCCGATATAACATACCACAACTAAAGCATATAACTAACAGTAATGGAAAAACATGCCAATAACCCAAAAACCCAACCAACCCTAACCCCCAACACAAAAATATGGCAATTCCTTAATCAAGAAAACCCAATAATAAATAAATAACTAAAAACATACACCGACTTACCAAAAAATAAAAAAACGGGGGGGGGGGGGCAAAAACATAATCATTGATCCCACAACCAAAACAAAATTAGAAAATTTCTTCCACCAAAAAATAACCACAAATTCTTAGACACTGGCACACGCAATTATAAACAAAGGAAAACCTGAATTCCTATAGATATGATCACTCCTCAACAACCACTAAACGAACAACGAAGGCGTGGAGGGGAGGATAAAAGGGACATAGCGTAGAGAGCAATTGATAGGAGAGATATTCATCAGAGATACTCACAGACTGTGAGTCGTGATAATAGTCGTAAGTCCCGCATGGATCACGTGTACTGCGTGGAGCTGAGTGTCGCACTGATCACAAGTTGGTGCGGACCAAACTGTACATGTATTTTCGTAAATCTGTGTATTGCACTCCCGCCGTGAATCGGCGTAAATTTAACTTTCTCTCCCTCGGTACTGTGGCGAAACGTACTGAGCTGGAGAAGGCGATGGCTGCACGCCTGTGTGATGTAGACTGCATAGCCACAGTGGGCGACCTGTGACACCACATTCGCGATCAGGTGACAGCTGCTGCCGAGGAGACCATCGGGCGCGCAAACTGTAAGCGACTTGATTGGTTTGATGACAACAATGCGACGATTGGCGCATTGGTGTCGGAGAAGAATGCAGCATTTGTTGTACATGTTGCAGACCCCAGTGACTTGGGAAAGAGTGGTCAGTTTCGCAAACTTCGGCGGCGACTGACTAGAGTGCTCTGTCACATTACAAATACATGGTGGACGGAGAAGGCGAAGCAGATGGAATGCTACGCCGAACGCCGCCAACACAAGGAATTCTTTGACTCATTGAAGGCGGTGTATGGACCGAGATTGGAGCCGCTGAGAACGCTGATCGATGAAAGTTCAGGCGCTACCTGCACAGACTGCAGACATAATGCAGATCTGGCGGAAACACTTTTACTGTCTCTTGAACATCCGTTCAGAGATCGACTGGCCTACATTGAACGGCCTGAAGCAGTACGATGTAAAGGAGAGTGTGGCGGAGACGCCGACACTGGATGAGACGCAGAGAGCACTTGCTCAGCTGCGAAACGGCAAGTGTGCCGGAGCCGACGGGATCCCACCTGAAGTATTGAAACACGGTGGACCCTCGTTGTTGAATGCGCTGCACCACTTGGTACAACGCGTGTGTATTGAATAGGAGGTGCCTCCTGTGCTGAAGGACGATCATTCGCCACCACTGTACAAGGGCAAAGGTAGCAAGCAATGTTGCACGAATCATCGTGGCATCAACTTGCTGAGTTGTGTGGGCAAGATGATCGCCCGAATCCTGCTCAACCGCCTCGGCAGTCAGGTTGTGGAACCTAAGGTGGCGGAAGAGCAGTGTGGATTCCGTTCGGGTCACAGCATTATAGATATGGTGTTTGCGGCTCGTCAGTTGCAAGAGAAGTGCAGAGAGCGAAACCAGCCGTGGTACTCGCTTTTTGTTGCTTTCACCAAGGTATTTGCTAGAGAGAACCGCAAGGCATTTTGCCTGGTGTTGGGTAAGTTTGGTTGCACGCGTACGTCTGTAAGTCTAATTGAATATCTGCACAGTGATATGCGTGCGAGGATGCAGCTGAGATGCAGTGACCTCGGATGACTTCGCAATTGCCTCCGGTATGAAGCAAGGCTGTGTCTTAGCTCCTGCCCTGTTTAATATTTATATTCATACAATGAAATCTTGTGCATTTGATGCCGCTTGTGCTTACGGTGTTCGTGTGGAGCACCGTACTGATGGTGGGTTGCTGAACATCCTTCGTTTCGGTGCGAGAACTCTAGTCTGTGAGACAACTATCCGGTTGTCGCTGTTTGCTGACGATTGTGCGTTGATCGCACACCGTGCGGATGAGTTGCAGCACATGACGAGTGCTCTGGCTTTGACAGCGGCCAAATTCGGACTCACCATCAACACAAGCAAAACTGTCTGTCTTTCTTCAGCGTTCACCGGAGGTGCAATCTTCAATTTGCCGCAAATCAGCATTGGTGATGAATTAATGGAAACCACCTTCCGCTTCTGCTACCTTGGGAGTGTGATGTCTACTGATCTGCAGATACACGGTGAGCTTCGTATCCGCGTGTCGAAGGCAGCGGCGGCATTCGGGAAGTTTGAGTACCGAGTGTGGAACGACCATCAGCTTACCATTGGCACGAAGCTGATGGTGTTCAAATCCATGTTGCTGTCCGTTCCTCTATACGGCAGTGAAACGTGGACGATGTACCGTCGGGATGTGCGATATCTCGAGCGGTCCCATCAGCAGTGTCTGCGACGAATTTTGCGCATCGGTTGGGGCGCCAGAGTTGCAGACATGAAAGTGTTGCGCCGAAGTGGGATGTAGGCATTGGACTGCATACTTTTACTACGACACCTGAGATGGTTCGGTCATGTGTGGCGCATGGATTCGACTCGGATACCGAAACAACTCTTATACGGTCAGCTGAGTATTGGGAAGCTGCACGTGGGGAAACCAAAGTTACGTTACCAGGACATGATCATAGTGAGCCTCACACGTTTTAATCTTGCATGTAGGTCATTGCAATCAAATGCGGTTGATCGGCGCGATCTCATCACGAAGGCAGTTGCTGAAGTGCGGGAGAAAGCCCTCATGCATGCAGAGAAGAAGTGGCAAGTTCGGAAGCGGCAAGCACCGATGTATTGTAGTTCATCGACATCGAGTGCATGGTGCTGTAGTACATGCGGTCGCGAGTGCCTGAGTCAGGCAGGCCTAGTAAGCCATGAGCGAGGCCACTCGGGACTACCACCGAAGCGCCGACGGGTTCTGCATAGAACGTAGGCAGAACCGGCGCAGCGTTTGTAGGTACGCTGCATTCGATTTACTAACCGCATGGTTGCATGCTAAGTCTCTTTATTTCAGGTGGTGGGTTTTCAATTTTGCCCTAATGCTTTTCTTTCCCATATAAATGCCTAGTTATACTCTCTTCTATAGACTTGCACACGTCGCTTAAGCCACTTGTAGTTATTTCGATAACATTTTCGTGTTTGTAGCATTACCGTAAAATAAACCTCCTGACCTCGTGAACTTACCTCGTATTCTTTTGTAAACAACTTATTTCCTATGCTCACTAATTTAAGATTTATGTCACCGTTTGCTTGTGTGCTAAGTCTGTTTATTTCAGGTGGTGGGTTTTCAATTTTGTCCCAATGCTTTGCTTTCTCGTATAAATGTCTACCCGTAGTTTCTTCTATAAACTTGCACACGTCGCTTAAGCCAATTCTAGTCCTCTCCGAAAACATTTTTGTGTTCGTGGCATTTCCGTGAAGTTTGCCTTCTGACCTCGTGAACTTATCTCGCATTCTTCTGTAAACAACTTACTTCAGATGCTCATTACTTTAAGATATATGTCACCCTTTCCTAGTGAGCCGTGGGCGAGGCCACTCGGGACCATTACAGAAGCGACGACGGTTCCTGCAGAGAAGGTAGACAGCACCGGCGCAGCGTTTGTAGGCACGCTGCATTCGATTTACTAACCGCATGCTTGCATGCGAATTCTCTTTATTTCAGGTGGTGGGTTTTCAATTTTGCCTTAATGCTTTTCTTTCTCATATAAATGTCTATCTGTACTCTATTCAATTAACTTGCACACTTCGCTTAAGCCAATTGTAGTCGATTTCCATAGCATTTTGTGTTCGAGGTATTCCGTAAAGTATACTTTCTGACCTCGCGAACTTATCTAGGATACGTTTGTAAACAAATTATTACATATGCTCATTAACTTAAGGTTTATGTCAACGTTTCCTTATGCATTAATCGAGTTATTCTCCTGTCTCTCTCTCTCTCTCAAATGATTGGCTGTTGTTTGATATCCCCGGTGTGGCTGCGCTTGATGTGCATGTTGACAAGGTGCCTACCTGTCTATTACCCACTACCTCGTCCATACTGGCTCCAGGAGACAGTTGGTCGTTGCTGGAGGGGACGGGGGTGCACGGTCCTTGTGGCCGTGTTAAGCTCAAAGAGTGGTTCCATGCACTCAGTATGGAGCGGACTACGGTTCAGCCACCGCCTTGTGTGCGCTTGATTCCCCAAATACAGCGTGCTTGTGTTTGCCTGTGAAGGAGTGTGGGCCGGCTCCGTTGATGAAACGTGGTTCCCATCCGCATGCCTCCCGGTCTTATTCCTTCGGGTTTACACTGGATATGGGGTGTGTGGTTGGAGCTGTGGGTGGTGCAGCGCAAGCCACACATGGTCCCTCTGTAGGCGCAGGCGTCCTGTGGCTGGCCACAGTGACAGGCAAATCCGGAACCGGATGCCGCCAACCATACAAGGGGGCAAGCCGGGGAAATTTCCAGTCTTCCACAACTTTCCTGGACTGCCTGAGATGATCAGTCATATGATGTGCAAATGAAAGTAGAGAAGCGCGTTTAGCTAGCTGCAAGGGTAGGTGTGCCACAGATCTTACATGTGAATGACACTAGTTCTAATCAGTTATGTTTGGTTACTTGAACACTGTTGCATCTTTACCTGCCACAGTGTAAGTTAACCATCTCAAGTGTGAAGGCAGGGCTACAAGTGCAACTAAAGCTGGCAATATCTGGACTAATTACTCGGGTATTCGCCTAAGGCTTATTCTTAGTGCAATGGCCATCGGTCAAAATGCTCAACGTAATGCCACGCCAGAAGCCATCTTGGGCAGGGATTTTTCGCTTGTCCTGCACAAAATTGCTAAAAATTAGGGAAAACATTACTACTTACTAGATAAAAGTAGTTGAATTACCATCCAATGCACTCACCTCCGTTTCGTCGGGAATCCTTTAGTCCTGTCAGCAAGTGACACGTGAGAAAGTTCTTAAATCCTATGTGCATGACATCACACGAAACTGGGTGAGGTAGATGCCTCCCTTTGGCATCATAATATTCACTGTTACTGACGATCTGCGACGCGATTCCATTTGATTTACTCGTTATGCTTCCGTTCTGGTGGATAAACTGGTAAAGCAAATGAAAAGCGATTTGGCCGATGACATCCACTGTCGGAATCATTAATACACGGAAATGCTCGAGGCACATCCCATGAGTGTATACACACACAAAAATGCAGCGCAGATGGCAATGTTGCACTCTGGAATCTCAGTTATCTACACCGGCGTCTTCCAGTTTGCGCTACCTGTTTCTATAAACCACGGTCTCCCATGGTCCCCCGTGGAGGATTCTGACAATACTAAATTAGGGGATTGCCGTAGCAGTCTATCTGGTCCAACCATACCGGGCCACCGTGTTAAGGAAACCATATTAGAAAAATTGTTGACGAAAGTTGTAAAAAGTCGGTCCTTCAGGGACAAAACGTATATTCTGCAAACAAAAGGACCAGGCGAAAACGCAGGCAGAGGGCGAGTGAAACATATCGGTATATACAGCTAGTTGGATCCATAATTAACGACCTTTGTGAATGCATGACATTTTTCCTTTGATTCAGTCAAACAAACGCACTCCAATGCGTCCAACTGTTGGCCAATCAGCGTGCATGCGAGAAACGTGTGAACGTCCTATCAGCTGCCGCCTTTCCTTGCGGCAGCCTAACGGCTTCCTTGCTGGGCTGGCACCGCACGTTCGTTCGAGTGTATACTCCCATCACATCCTCCCTTTTTTCATGTTCTTGCTGCTGTACTTTGCTAAATAGTCCATCCACTTTACCACTCCGCGTCCTCTTTGTTGGATCTGCCGATGTCGCCTCATTGCCGCACGCAGTATAACGCTCTCTCCCTGATTCATGCTGTCGCCTCGGACATCTCCTCAGCTGTACTCGGTTTCTTCTCAGCTTCTTCCCTCCAATATTTACTTCGTATGACCTTTCACCGACTTTCGCAGCCACGACTCCTTTTCTCCACCGCTCCTGTCCATCGGGAATTGGTTCAACCCATACTTCTTCCCCCACTGTCAGCTCAGGTAATTCCCGTGCGCCGTTGTCGTAGTACCGTTTCTGAGTAGCCATTCGCCTTTTCAAACTGTTCTGTACTTTCTCAAGTTGTGGCGTGACAGGGCGCAGAAGTGTTGCGGATGCAGGCATCACAGTTCTGGTCCTTCGACTGTATAGGCGCTGCACTGGGCTCAGGCCGATATCCGTTGAAGGAGTGTTGCGACTCTCCAGTAGCATGAGGTATGGGTCCTCCCGAGTATCTCTAGCCTTCGCTAATAGTCGCTTGGCTTGCTTCACTGCCGACTCTGCCTTCCCATTTGATTGACTGTGATAGGGACTGGTTTGCCGGTGTGCGAATTCCCATTTGGTTGCGAAAGCCTGGAATGCCCTGCTGCTGAACTGGGGACCGTTGTCCGAGACTAGCTCCTCCGGTATCCCGTGCCGTGCGAATTGACATCTGAGTTTGTTGATTACTGCCTCCGTGGTCGTGGTGGTGAGTAAATCGATTTCAAAGTAATCACTATAGTAGTCCACCGTGAGTAAGTAATCCTTTCCGTTGTCCCAGAATAAATCCACTGCTACCTTTTGCCACGGTCGGTCCGGAACATCATGCAGCATCATCGGTTCCTTCGTTTGCCGAATGTCGTGTGAACGGCACGCCTCACAGTTAGACACATGATCCTTGATCTGACCTGTCATTCCTGGCCAGAACATCAGTTCTCTTGCTCGATTAATGGTGTAATTTGCACCCAGGTGAGCGCGATGGACATGCTCCAGCATCTCCTTTCGGAGAGAAGAAGGGATTAGGATTCGACTTCCCTTGAACAACAGACCGTCACAGACAGTGAGTTCGTCCCGAAAATTGAAGTAGGGTGTTAATTCCTTCGGGAGCTGCTTCTTTGTTTCTGGCCACCCATTGAGGATAACGTCTCGCAAAGCTGCAAAAGTTTGGTCTTTCTCCGTGAAACGCCTTATGTTTTTCAAACGGTTTTCTGTCACTGCCAGATGCTGCACCATGCTAACTGTCTCGATCTCTTCTAGATGATGTTCGGCCACTGGCGGATGTGCTCTCGACAGGGTGTCCGCGATGAACATCTGTGTGCCAGGTGTGTACACAATGTCAATGTCATACTTTTGGAGCCGGATAAGCATACGCTGCAGACGGCGAGGAACGTTATTCAGTGGTTTAGTGGCTATCGACACCAGCGGCTTATGATCAGTGTACACGGTTGTCTTTCTTCCAAAAGTATAATCATTGAAACGCTCCATGGCATAGACCACTGCCAGCATCTCTTTCTCGATCTGTGCGTACCGCTTCTCGGCCTCTGTGAGTGCTCGACTGCGGAAATCCAAAGGTCTTCCGTTCTGCAACAGAACAGCACCTATTCCACTCTGGCTACTATCACACTGTACCTCCAATGGTTGTGCTGGATCGTAATATCCGAGTACGGGCGCATTACTGACAAGGTTCTTAATGGTTGCGAAAGCCAAATCCTGTTCCTTCCCCCAGCTCCAATTTACTCCTTTGTGAGTTAACTGCCTAATCGGAGTCATGACATCAGCGAGTCCTGGTAGGAACTGGCTTAAATAATTCACCATACCGTTTAGGCGATGGACTGCCTTCACATCGTTAGGGGACGGCATCTCTTGTATCGCCTTAATCTTCCCTGGGTCAACCCTGATTCCGTCGGATGTTAACACATGCCCATGGAAAATCACCTCCTCTTTCCGCAGCTCTACTTTCTCGCGTTTTAGCTTGATGTTCTTTTGCACGCAACGCCTCAGGAACCGGTGTAGCTTAGTGTCATGCTCTTCTTCGGTAGAACCGTAAATCAGAACGTCATCTGCCACACAGGTTACGCCATCTAAATCATCTATTGCTTGCACCAAACGCTTTTGGAAAATTTCGCTAGACACCTTCAGGCCAAACGGTAATCGCAGCCAACGATAACGTCCGAACGGTGTAGCAAATGTGGTGAGGAAACTGGATTCGTCGTCTAGAACAACGTGCCAGAATGCGGAAGAAAGGTCTACTTTCGTGAAAAACTTAGCTTTTGTCAAACGTGGTAAAACATCTTCTAACGTCGGTAGCGCATAATGTTCTCTACGCAGGGCCTCATTCAGTGGCTTCGGGTCTATACATACGCGTAGTTCGCCATTTTTCTTCTTAATGATTGCGACCTGGCTAACCCAGTCTGTTGGCTCATCAACCTTTGCAATCACCCCCTGCATAACCAGCTTGTTCAATTCCGCGGAAAATCGGTCACGTAGCGCAAATGGGACTCTCCTAGCAGGTAACGCAATCGGGCGTGCCAAAGGATCTAACGACAGGTGAGCGGTACCCTCAAATTCCCCTAAACCCGGGCTAAACACAGACGGATACAGGTCACTAACATCGGCTTCACTCTGACAGTCGTACACAAAACGATCATGGTTAAAAATGACAAAGCCAAGAGATAAAATCGAATCAATGCCGAGAATCGGCGTGAGATCCTCATCCACGATCACGAACTGCAGACGATGCGAAACACCGTCTCTCGGATTGACCACTTCAATTGTCGCTGAGCCCTTTGGCTTGAGTCTGGAACCATTCCACATGCGCAAATAATCTTGATCCGATTGAATTTGCACGCCGCGGCAGTGCTTTCTGGGCAAAATATTGATCGTCGCGCCTGTGTCTAACTGGAATCGCACAGACCGTCCCTCGATCAGAAGACTTGCATAGACACACTTCTGCGACGCTTTCCGAGACACGTTACCAATCGATTGTTCGGTGTCTTCTGTTGATTTGTCTGGAACGAGTGCACTGACATCTGTCGACTGACAGCAGCGGGCGAAGTGATTGCGCTTCCCACATTTGACACAAATGCGGCCCCACGCCGGACACTGTTCGCGGTTCCTCGGATGTCGTGTTGCACAGAAGTTGCAGGGCTCCTGTCGCGCGGTCGTGGCCCTCGTAGTTTTGCTCCTGGAAACGGCGCACAACTCTGAATCACCTGTGATTGTCATCTGCTGGAACTGATAGGCAGTGGAGGACTCACTGTTACAGATGTCGATACATTGCTGCAGAGATAGGTTGCGCTTTCGTAATAGTCGCTTCGTCAAACCTTCGTCATTGATCCCAAGAACAATGCGGTCCCGTATGAGACTGTCCGCCATGCATTTACAGAAACTGCAGGATCGGGCCAAAATCTTTAGCTCAGTGACGTACGTGTCAACGGCTTCACCTGGCCGCCTGTTCCGCGAAAAGAAGAGGTAGCGTTGAAATGTCTCGTTTGTTTGGCCTTCGCAGTATTCACTGAACTTCTCAAGAACTGTCTCCAGATTGTTGGCATCTTCGCTCTTGTCGTAACACAATGTCTCTAGCACGCGGCGCGCATCATCTCCTGCTGCGTGTCGAAACATGGCCAAGCGGTACGCCATCGGTTGTTTGTCCAGACGCGATAAAGTGCAGAAATCCATCCATTTGCTCTTCCACAAACGCCAGTTGCTTGCCAAACTGCGTTCATCCATGTTCAGCGGGGCAGGCATTTGAATAGCCGGTGCAGCTCCAATCATCGTCTGGGTGGTACTAATGTTCTTCTCCTTCTCTGACACCATGTAAAAAGTCGGTCCTTCAGGGACAAAACGTATATTCTGCAAACAACAGGACCAGGCGAAAACGCAGGCAGAGGGCGAGTGAAACATATCGGTATATACAGCTAGTTGGATCCATAATTAACGACCTTTGTGAATGCATGACATTTTTCCTTTGATTCAGTCAAACAAACTCACTCCAATGCGTCCAACTGTTGGCCAATCAGCGTGCATGCGAGAAACGTGTGAACGTCCTATCAGCTGCCGCCTTTCCTTGCGGCAGCCTAACGGCTTCCTTGCTGGGCTGGCACCGCACGTTCGTTCGAGTGTATACTCCCATCACAAAAGTGACGTCATGAGTGGCGACTTTACTACGTCAAAATACACGCTGACGCGATGCTCGAATTGACGGTTGTGCAAATGTGGTGAAACGTGCAATCAAATAACACAGAAACCGACGTTATACCTCTATCTAGCTCTTGCCAGTAAAATTGTAACTGCTAAAGTGAAGAACCGAAACTACAAGCGATATAGAGGAGCAACAGGTGTCATAATTTGTTTTTTGTGTGGTCTAGTATCTGAACCTAGGAGTGCCTCCATTCATGTAATACCCGATCTCTTTAGTTAACTGGGCTCAGCCACTATTTTTCTTCTGCAGCCATGAAGCACAGGTGTTTGCTATTTGATCTGAATTTGCTCTACAACACACCTTATCAAAGCAAGTCAAAACAAGAATGCACTTCAAGCACCCATGCTCAGTTCCTACTGATGTTGTGTATTCTTCCCATCACGCAACACCCGTGTTAAGTATCGTACTCTCGTTTTGGGACCCTTGTGCACCTGGTCCACTGCGACGTAATCGTTGAAGCTCTACTTTACCATCCCCTGTTATCGTCCACCTAGTTCGTCCATCACTATTCCCCAAATATAGATGACGAATAACCATGACTGAAGGCTATAGGATCAGTGTTGTTCGCAAAAGACTATCCTGCATTGCTCTGTCTTAGCCAACAGATACACGAGCAGATCAATAAACTGCGTCCATCGCTTCAAGCGATTATCACGCGCTTGAATCTTGTACGACTTGTTAACTCCGAACAGAGACTAGCGAGTGAGTGGACCCTGGGGAAACCCATTCACTACCACTTATCTGTCCACGAAGTTCCAACAACCTATACAGTCTTGGACTCCGCGTCAATGGACGCCCTGGAATATGCCACTGCCTGGCCTGGAAACCTCACAACTAAGGTACCTTCCACACAACCATCATCCATACAGGCGCAGCGACTCATGGACCTTTGTAAGCGTCCGACAGGTGTGCTGAGAGGAGTGGTGGCACCATGGGTGACACAAGTGGTTCGCTCTCATTCGCATATGCCCCGTTGAAGGTTCTGGAAAAGAGCTCCACGCCTTAGGATGCATGGTGGCGCACATATGGTTATTGCTCACCACCGTGAGGAGGCGTGTAGATGATAAGTGGGTTACACGACACATTAAACCGACTTTCATATGCACTAGAGTGGTCTGTGCGCAGCGCCGCTCAAGCACGCCACAGAGATCTCATGCAATGCAAGGGTGTCGAGTCGGTGAGATCCATGCACCAAGAAGGTACCACGGATGAGTCATCTAGGTTTTCCCATTGGTAAAGCCACCTGGGGTCGGTGGAGGTGACGGCTGATTGGCATCGGCAAAAGCCACGACCGATTGGATCCCCGCTCCCCCGCTTGTAAACGTGTAGGGAGAGGGAGACCGACAATAATGGGTTGGCGCTTGTTTCATCCGTACGTCTGTGAGCGGAAAGAATGTTTCATCAAGAAAGTAAGCATGTGATGAAAGCTCGGTTAGAAATAGATTGCCCATGTAGTTGTTTAGTTGTTTCCGCATAAACCGTGCGAAACTGTTGTGAGCAATTCAAATGGAATCCTGAAGCCCTGATCAGTTTGGTATGGTCCATCAGTATCGGCCTGTAGTGGAAGTTTGTTAGCAGAAAAAAGTGAGTTAGCCCGCATACCATACACTATATCTACTCCTGGTCGGCACCTGGTCCAGAGTAAAGGCGATTGCTCTTAACCCCAGGCACCTTAACCTATTGAGGAAATTTGAGGCGGCATCCGCACTTCGTTCAGCTTGCAAACAAGCTACCTGCCTTAAAGTCACGCGTTCATGTTCTCACTACCGTTAGTGGGTCGAAGCAGTCGCGTGGTTGCCACAATGTTTATGTTGCACATTAGCGTTAAAGAACAGGCAGCCGAGTCGCGTGCTTATCAAACTAGTAGAGATTGTGTTGGAACATATTTCCGTACACAGTATAAGACATTTAAGCCATTTGACATCATTCCGACATTTAGCTCCAGCAATTGTGAGTTGCCAGGTTCAATGTGTAGGCTACGACAGACAAGTCAGTGATCTAAGCCCTGACCAGCCCCCTAAGCCTAATATACACTGCATAACCGCATGTATAACCGAAAATTTCTCTCTTTTTACTAGCATCGATCAACTGCTCGTTTAGTCTGGCGTCTTGTCAGCAAACTGGATTCACGCCAAAGCACACATCAAGCGTCTTTGTCTTTCGAAAATCCAGGAGTAATTTTGAGTCCAAGTACCCCTACACAGACGTATAGAACTTAACAAAATGGCGTGGTGAATGAGACTGTTCTAGTGGGCGTTTTGGAGATGGTTTTTGCAGTCGGACTCAATCGCATAGCCACCACACACCCTGATAAGCGTTTTCCAGTAGTGTGATGGTTATCGCACTTAGTTTAACTGCGAGTTAAGACTAACAAAAATCCCTGTTATCTACTCCGCTAGTGCTTATGGAGGTGAACCAAGAGGCTACGCCAGTCGCGTAGCAACTAATATTGCCACCCAGGACGGGGGTAAAATTTTCGCCCTGATTGAAGGCAGAATAGGCGCGTGAAGGCCACACAATCGGCTCAAAGTAAAGTGTACATTAGTTTTCGATGAAACAGATGATCGTTCGGGACACTGAAATGTGTTCAAAGGGACCACTGTAGTGCAATTAAGGGGATTACTGGAAAGAACGTCTGCACAGGTGTGACTCATGGCGCAAACGTGTTGTTGGTCATACAGAGTACCATTAACATCTTCCACCCTCAGCTTATCCGGGCATTTTACCCTTTATATTTGACATCGAACAATGGACGATACTAAAGGTCCCGCCCCCTGTCACATGCCGCCCGCGAGGTCCGCCCCTCCTCCCGCCTCTCGATTACGCCCGTATACCGTTCGATAACTTGGAACGGCACGAAGTCGCCATAAGACCCCACAAGCGATACCTGAACCAGAATGCGGTTAAGCTACTTGGTTAGAAAATCCATGTCGCCCACATCATACGGCTGCCTGACCAAATTCATGCAACTCACTCGACCAAGCCAACGCGCTAGTGGACGCGCCCGAAATGTGGCCACTTTTCAAACCGCGAACTGGAGGTGAGGTGATTTTATCTTTGGTGAGGCTGCTGTTTTCAATTCAGTACTTTCCAAAGACATTCACATTTTGTTTACTTTTGACATCAATTTTATTACAGTCTTACAATATTATGTAATCCATTATTCAGTACATTAGGTGTTATACTCTCCATATTGTTAGGCATTTTTATTTATCTATTATCTAAAGAATAGGCCTCATACTTATGTACAAAAACCCGACTGCAAATTCTCCTAATATTTTCCACTGAAGCACCTAATTCTTCTTTTTATATGAAATTACAAAATCAATCCGTAGGCCCTTAACCACTCAACGACAAATAATTATATTAAGCTACGATCTTGCAAGAGTTATATATTGATCCCTCCAACGAAAATCGCGAGTGCCTAACACGGCAATGGTATATAATAAAAATAAGATACTGCGCTCTAATGCATTTCGCTACCACGTTGGCTTTAAAATCCTGTTTTCTCATATTTTAATTATTTTACATATATTTTTTTTAATTTTTTATTCTTTTATCTTTTATAGTATATTCAAAAAAAAATTAAGACCTAATAAAACTAAAAAAAACAAGCAGTCCAAAAAAAAACAATAACTCCCTACACAATATAATCATAACAAAATACCATAATCAACAACTACAATACACTACTAACAATACAATAACCCAACTATATCCACTCCATTTCACCATCCCCTATAATCCCCCAAAACCAACACCTCAAAAACAAACCACACTCACCACCATAATAAAAGACCCAAAATCAACACAACTACCCCACACTACCAACACACATAATAATCATACTCCAAAAAATCTAAAACACATCCAACTAATAAAAAACACTAAACCACTCCACAAACACCCCAAAAAACCTAACAAACACATAACCTACCCACCACCTAACAACCCATCAAAAACACACAAACAAACAAACTCCACACACACCTCACCACCCCAACAACCCACTAATACCAACTACCAACCCACAACCCAACAAAACATACAAATCCCTCACACTACATATACCAAACTAACAACACCAACCACACACAAACTCATACCCCCCCCCCCCCCCCCCCCCCCCCCCCCCCCCCCCCCCCCCCCCCCCCCCCCCCCCCCCCCCCCCCCCCCCCCCCCCCCCCCCCCCCCCCCCCCCCCCCCCCCCCCCCCCCCCCCCCCCCCCCCCCCCCCCCCCCCCCCCCCCCCCCCCCCCCCCCCCCCCCCCCCCCCCCCCCCCCCCCCCCCCCCC
>OX104059.1:32565683-32597896 GCA_944474145.2 Dicrocoelium dendriticum | reverse complement strand
GGTCCTCTTCGCTTAAAACCTATCCACTTGATACAAGAAGTCAACAGACTAAAAGCTCACAGTTCGTTTGGCGTAGTATACCAGCATCACCCATTTTCTCTTTTGGGAAGAGGCCGCCTCCGGTTGCTTAATGGTTAGCTACCGCCCGCCTCAAGCCAGGCAACCCCAGTCAAATTGGTATAAACCTGCTAAAACCCACCTGCGACGGGCTGTGGTCGTAGGTGCGTATCCTACTACGATCGCCAAACACACATGAATTGTTCCAGGACTTCACAGGCTGTGCGTAACCTACCTCAATCAGATCCAAAGGGTCTCCGCAATCACACTCCAGATCTGCATCGGCTCCACACTGCCTTTTCGGTCGCGATGTAACTGACACTGCTGACCAGTGCAGTGCGTCGCTTGGGACGCACACTCGAGTTCCGGTCCAGCTGGGTGCGTACGTTCCAGCACTCGATGTTGACTGCCATGCGCGAAGGCATTCATTTGCATTGGTGCGCAAACTCATGCGTGATGGTGCTTGTGCTTCGGAGGTTTGTTTGAGGGACTCTACCCGGAACCTTTGGCTCAATAGCCTGACGCAGGGGGCAGTGGGTGAACAGGAGCTTTGCTTGGGATACTCCGTTTGTGGCATCTGACTCAATAGCCTGACCGAAAAGAAAGTGTGGAGCCGATGCAGATCTGGAGTGTGATTGCGGAGACCCTTTGGATCTGATTGAGGTAGGTTACGCACAGCCTGTGAAGTTCTGGAACAATTCATGTGTGTTTGGCGATCGTAGTAGGATACGCACCTACGACCACAGCCCGTCGCAGGTGGGTTTTAGCAGGTTTATACCAATTTGACTGGGGTTGCCTGGCTTGAGGCGGGCGGTAGCTAACCATTAAGCAACCGGAGGCGGCCTCTTCCCAAAAGAGAAAATGGGTGATGCTGGTATACTACGCCAAACGAACTGTGAGCTTTTAGTCTGTTGACTTCTTGTATCAAGTGGATAGGTTTTAAGCGAAGAGGACCATCGACCACTTCTTAACCTCCGAAGATGTTGAGGTTTGGACTAGGATGCCAGCGGGGCGCCCACACTTGACAGGAGTGCTATTCGGGACCTCCGTCAATGCCTTCGAATCAATGTACCGCCGAAATGCAGCGGGTTGAGCACCTGGTCAGTTCACGGACTCATGCGGAGTGGAGTAACTTGGCTCTTAGCCAGGAGAAGGGCGTAACACAACTCACACCAAGTGATCGCTACGAGGAGGCGTCCAGTACATGAGTCTACGGCACAACATTAGCAATGAAGGTCAAATATCTCTCAGGATCTGGCCCCACAAGCGTCAATGCCCCATAGGCTTACGAGACAATATATATATATATGTGTGTGTACATTTATATACATATATTTATACATATATATATATATATACATATATATACAGGCTCTGTCTATTAACTCGGATGCTCCGGGCGGAGTTCCTCAACGACCGTGCAACCAACACCCTCGCCTGACCGATATGCGCCGCTCTTAAAGCTGGATAAGTGCAGAACACTAACCAACCCAATGGGTCAGGTAACGATACCACGTTGGATGGCAGAAATGCGAAACCAAAAAGGCTCCAAGCAAAAGGCATTTGCGGGTTAGGAGAATGTCACCGAGTAGTTAAAATCGGTCTGGCTGGCTCTCACCATTTGGAATGGTATCATACGAAATGTGCAAATGTGTCCAAACCACAGGTACGACAGCCAACTAGCTCTCAAGATACACTTTGGTTCTGTACTGCGTGCTCCACCATCCCACTCGTTAAATTCTTCCTAATCCTAGCTCAGAAGTGCAACCGGTTAACCGCAAAAGCCGAGCAGAGGATAAACGATAAGATTACTTCAGTGGAAGCGAATATTCTCCAGACCGTACCTACGAGAATCAAACAGTACTCACGGCAACGAAATTCAGGCACCACTCGAAACGTCAGATTATCCAAATTCCACTGGACATGGCACCTAGCATTAACAACGATGAAGCACGAACACCAACCCACGGTACCTGTAGCTCAAATGTCACTTGTCGAGACAAAGCCCCCCGGAACATCTGTTGCATACGCAGAGATTGCTGCAAAGGTCCGCCGGGTGGCCGCCGTTGCGGCCTCTTCCGTTGTAAACACCGTTAACGCGAATAGAGGGACAAACGGCAAACAATCACCACTTGTCGGCAGGTCAGGATAAAAGAATACCATATCTAGCAGATCAACGAAAAAGGGCTCCAAAAATAAGGTTCGGACTGTTGTATGCTCAAACGTCCCCGAATCTACCGCCATCACATTGAGAGAGAAGTTATCGGACGACCAAGACCAATGGAACTCATTGTGCGTGCAGATGAGTGTCAAAGCTAAGCCCATAAACTTATTACGAAATACTCGTCATCCAAACTCGCCACACTAAGGAGAACCCAGACTTATTCGAGTAACACTAGAATCCTCCACCAACGTAGAAAACGTTTTGCTCGCCGCATGCGCGCTAAAACACAGATGCTGTGGGATACGCATCTATCCTGATGTCCCTTGGAGCGCGCGACAATCAAAAAGCAGCATCAAAGAGGGGCACAGCAAACAAGACCGCCTAAACACCATCTTCATACATGGCGTGTCAGAACATCCTTCTAAAGATGAGCAAGAGACCGGAAAGCAAGCTTTAGAACCGTGGCGGTTTATTAGTACAACAATTTCTTAGGATAATATTGTAGCGTTATCGCTCATCAGGATAGCACTCTCACCAAATTATAGAGGAGGCGATCCTAGAATCCTAAAACTTGTGGTTCAGTCAGAACAAGAAGCAACGGATGTTTTGGACCGATGGTGGTGAAATCGGAAACCTCTTCCTTCTGAACTTCGGTTAAAGGTCACAGAAGCTTTGCATAGCTCAAATATTAAAGCACCTGAAACAGCAAGCATACCGACGAATATACAGAAGCGTAAATTGAGTACTGTTTTAATTGACTCTGACGTAGACCTAAACGAAGGTTGGGACGCACCTTGGGGAAATCAAGTTTCAGGCGAGGTGTCATTGTCCCATCAAAAAACGAGTAACTGCCTACCTCCCATCGGTCGGCATTCTCCCACACTTGACCCCTTCACCCCTCTGTGGGCTTCTAGAGACCGAGAAACTGGCCTGCCGGTATACGAATGCTTAAGGTCTTTTTAATAAGCTGGCCGAACTGAAAGGTCGCCAAGCTTCCGGGTCATATGATGTCGTTGGTATCACCGAGACGTGGTTACACACGGGAATGACGGACGCTGAAGTTTCGCTACCGGGCATGTCGCTGATCAGGAACGACAGGCTCACAAAAGGAGGGGGGGGGGTAATCCTGTATTACTGAAGCGACTTACAGTGCAAAGCCGTGGAGGATTCAGACTCGCAATTCCCCGACTCTCGTTGGTGCCGCTTGCAGTTAAAATGCAGGGACGCTTACCTTATTGTCTTGGTATACCGCCCCCTTAACTCTACACCCGAAAACGACTACCACCTAGTGGCTGCTTTAAGATGCAGTTTATGACAAAAGTACACTCACATTCTTATCATAGGTGATTTCAACATACATTGTGTAGAAATTCCTGCCATGATCGGAGAACAATTCAAATCCGATCTACAAGATCTCGCAATCACTGTTCCTCTTTACAATCACATCAATTTGCCCACTCGGTTCAGAACAGGTAAGAGGCCATCTGTGCTGGATCTTGTACTTACCAATAAGGAGCATATGACCGACGTATTGGTTTTAGACTGCCCGTTGGGTCGCAGTGATCACGCAGTGGTCAGTTTCAACTTTGTCTGCTATGCAGAACATCGGAATGCGAAAGATGAGACTGTGGGAACCATCACAAGCTACGATCGATTAGCCCAGCTCGTCAGCGCCACAGCTTGGTCGCTCATTGACGAAGAACCCCGGAAGTTGCCTGGCTCGAGTTCGTTAACAAATTCAATTAGCTGATTGCGAAGGCTTCAGATATAAGAGCTTGCAATAAGTGTACATTAGTTTCTTTCGTTAGGAGCAGAATTCGCAAAGGAATGACAGTACGCAACGCAGCATGGCGAGTGTACAGAGAAGCTCCAGCATCAGAAAATTGGGACAAATACGTAGCCTAACGTAACCCTTTGCACTCAATTGCTAAAAGAAGACATGCCACCTAGCAGCACAAGATCGCAAAAACCTTCAGTGCCAACTACAAACTGCTGTACAAGCACGTCAATAGCCTAAGAAAAATGAGGCAAGGATTTCCTCCACTCAAGACGGCTGATGGCCCACCAAGTACGGCTGTGGAAGCAGCAAGCGCGCTACGGAAGCATTATGCCTCCACGTTTCAGAGGATCTTGCCACCAAGCGATTTACTAACCTTTGTCGTCTCCTCGCCAGGAGTAACCAATATCACTTTTACAGCGGAGGCAGTATTACAATAGCTGACGTCTCTACGGAAATACATCTCCCCGGGTGTCGACACCATTCGTCCAGAGGCACTGGAAGCAGCAGCAAGCCAATTGGCAGGACCATTAGCTCAGTTTTTCCAACGCTGCTTAGACCAAAATCATGTTCCCGCCATGTGGAAGCTTGGAATAATAACCCCGATTCACAAAGGTGGAAACAGAACTGATCTCTCTAACTACCGCCCAGTATCCCTTCTTCCTATACTCTCCAAGATCATGGAATCCATAGTTGCCGATGCATTGGTGTGTTATCTGGCAAACTGTAACATCATCACGCCTGATCAGCACGGCTGCTGTGGACAGCGTTCATGCACAACGAATCTACTAATCGCACGCAGCAGTTATAACGAGTCAGCTGACACTGGCGAAGGTGTTGATGTAATCTACCTGGATTTTTCGAAGGCTTTGGATCTCCAAACCATCGGATACTACTTTCCAAGCTCCAGAATTATGGGATCGGCGACCCTCTTTTAGGCGGGATTACCAACTTCTACTTCAACGGCAATTAGTGGTCAGAGTTCGGCGCTTTTTATCGGACCCCATACAAGTCGAGTGTGGTGTGCCGCAAGGCTCAGTTATAGGTCCACGTTTGTTTTTGGTGTTTATTAATGACCTTGCACAGGGAATCGCTTTAAACGTCCTAATGTTTGCCGACGATATCAAGATCTGGCACAGGATCCGGACGAACGCCGACCAACATGTGCTTCAGAGCGACCTAGATACGGTGTATCAATGATCAACCCAATCTTGCTGCATTTCAACGTCAGTACATGCAAGGTGCTTTCCATCTGACATCAGAGCAGCTAGTCATACCGGCTCGGGACGAATATGCTACAACGATCCACGCTCGAACGCGACTTGAGTGTCCTGGTTCAAGATGTCTTGGGCCGATATTACTACCTTGGCCAACGGACACCGTTACTTAGTTATTTGGACGTCATCTTACCCACTTAATTACCTTGTACTAATGAAAATTGTGTACATATGTTTATTTAGTTTACTTGGTCTACCATCTCCATCTCTGTCTCAAGTTATCGATTTTGGTCATTCAAACAGTCAAGAAGTCAATCCCAGCCCCAGTTGACGCTATATCCACAATCACTGTTATGTAAAAGTTTGGGTCTGATGAGATTTACCGAAAAGAATTCTTTACCCTGAAATGATTTCTGATATTGATTCATATTAATGAAATGGGAATCTTTGCTTTGCTGAAGATCAGCATTGCCCGTGATTCATTGAAACTCCTAAATGAGTATCTGAAGTTCAATACTCGGCTGGAAGAATCCAGGGTCGAATTGGAATTCCTCAATGAATGCGTACAGGCAAACCGCTATCCAAAGCACTTTTGGAAGGAAATACGGCGGTGTGGCCTCTACCCAAACGCAAAAACCTTGAAGAGACATGCACTCAATTATGTGGATACCATCCGCGTTAAGATGTCGGAGCTGGAGAGATTCATTTCACAAAGATTAACAGCTGTGTTATGCCTGCCTGAAGACTTGAGACAGCCTTTTGAGGATTATGTAGAACTGGTTAAACAGAAAATGGGAGTACGGAAACAAAAGAAGTTAGTTAGTACGCTTAATAGCCATGTCCCCCAGTTGACATTTCCGAATAACCCGCAGCGATATGTGTTTAACCTTTCAAGTGTGATACTAACCCAGACGCAGCTGAACGTGTTGTCATTAGGTCCAAAGTTTTGCATACCGTGTAAGAAAATAGATCAGGCGGCTTTAGAAGTGCAGTTTGAAAGCCTAATTGCTCAGACTAAAGACCTGCTTCCAACCTCATCAAGTGATGTTGAGAATCTAAAATCTAGCCTAGTTCATAGTTGCCATGAATACGTTAGGACCAAACCATCTAGTAATAGTATTATCACTAGGGAACAAATCCAGTCACTTAAAGAGCTACGGTTAAACAACGAATTAATAATCTCTAAGCCAGACAAGGGCTCTGGCATAGTGTTAATGGATAGGGTGGATTATATCCATAAAATGCAACACATCCTCAGTGATGAGAGTAAGTTTCAGAGGCTCATAACAGGAAAAGACAACACAGGAGAGGTAGAGAAACAGCTAACCGGCTGCCTCAGGCGAATGATGCAAGCCAAACTCATCACGAAGAAGGAATTCGAAAAGCTGAAGCCTTCAGGTGGACACCTACCGAGATTATATGGCCTACCTAAAGTTCACAAGGAAGGCGCCCCAATGCGCCCAATCTTGGACATGGTGGGTTCTCCTCAGCATTTGTTGGCCCAGTGGATGGTGGCGAAGCTGCAGCCGTTACGGAATTTGGTTTGTACTTACTGCGTGAGAGACACGTTCGAATTCATTGAGAGGATATCTGAAAGCAACCTTGTTAACAAAAGGATGATATCATTCGATGCCCAGTCGTTGTTCACAAACATTCCATTGCTCGAAACCGTGGATTACGTATGCGAGCTTGCTCGGCAACTGCCCATATACACAACTTTTCCGGAGACTTTGCTAAAGGAGGTGTTACTTCGTTGCACGTTAAATGTTCAGTTCACTTTCAATGGTGAAATGTACCGTCAGATTGACGGAGTGGCAATGGGATCTCCTTTGGGGCCGCTGCTGGCTGATATATTCATGGCGAAACTGGAACATGGCCCACTTGCAACGCACATCCGTGAAACTGAAATGTACGTACGGTATGTGGATGACACCTTCGTACTTTGCAAATCCGAAAAGCATGCGGAACAGTTGCTGAAAGCTTTCAATGACGCACACAAGAATCTTCATTTCACTTGTGAACACGAACTCGGAAACCGGTTACCTTTCTTGGATGTAGAAGTTATCCGTAACTCAGACGGATCATGCAGCAGAAAGGTACACAGAAAGCACACATGGACTGGGCAGTACACTAACTTCCACAGCGCAGTACCACTACAGCACAAGCGGAGTTTAATCAGATCTCTCGCCTTCAGGGCGCGCAGTATTTGTACACCGGATACCGTCAACGAAGAACTACAGAGAATCAGCGACGCCCTCAGGGAAAATGGCTATCCGGATAAATTTATCATGAAACATTTGAAGGAACGTAATCGAAAGCCACCTAGGAGCATTGCTCCTAAGAAAGAGCTTTTCATACATGTACCCTTTAAGGGCGATTCTGCAGCTGATATGTTATCCAGACGCCTGAAAGATGCTGTCGAGAAAACTTATTTCGCGGCCCGCCTGAGAATCGTTTTTCACAATAAGCCGTTGCTTACAAAACCCTTGAAGGATAGACTACCGCCATTGACCCGTTCAATGATCATTTATCAGTACTCGTGCTCCTGTGGTGCACGATACGTGGGTCGCACGACGAGACGCCTATCTCAGAGGGTTCGTGAACACATCCCGGCATGGTTTTACAGAGGCGAAATGAGGTCTTCAGACAGCTCTATCATGTCGCACCTCCTTGAATGTGGCCATACAGCTTCGGAGAATGACTTCAAAGTCATTTACTCATTACCTGAACACTTCTCCCAAGGATTCCGCAAACAGCTCTTAGCCATCGCCGAGGCTATGTACATTCACCATCTAAAGCCGGAATTATGTGTCCAAAAACGATTTATACGGCCGATATTACTACCTTGGCCAACGGACACCGTTACTTAGTTATTTGGACGTCATCTTACCTACTTAATTACCTTGTACTAATGAAAATTGTGTACATATGTTTATTTAGTTTACTTGGTCTACCATCTCTATCTCTGTCTCAAGTTATCGATTTTGGTCATTCAAACAGTCAAGAAGTCAATCCCAGCCCCAGTTGACGCTATATCCACAATCACTGTTATGTAAAAGTTTGGGTCTGATGAGATTTACCGAAAAGAATTCTTTACCCTGAAATGATTTCTGATATTGATTCATATTAATGAAATGGGAATCTTTGCTTTGCTGAAGATCAGCATTGCCCGTGATTCATTGACAATCCGAAAACGCCTCGACGACAAGGAACCAACACGTGGGGCTGTTGCGACGGGCGTTTGGACAAATAAACAGCTCCATGTTTCGACAAATGCCCAATGCGTATGTTCGCCCCCATGTCGAATCCGCAATTCAAGCCTGGCATGCATGGCTGCAACATGACCTTAATGCACTGGAGCAGCCACAAAGTCAATCATCTAAGAACGTAATTGGAATGCGCAATCTTTCATATCAGGAGAGACTGCAACGAATAGGGGAATAGAGTGGAAGCTATCGCAGACTATGAGGCGAGCTGATTATAGGATACTTGATTCTGCGAGACCCACATCCTGTGTGCCGCCCTTTACTGCGACTCAACAGCAATACAACCTTAAGGGGCCACTAACTGAAACTCGCTGTACAGTATAGCTGCTTGGACTGCCGCAAAAATTGCTTTTCCATTCGTGTCTGTCATCCGTCGAATGCTCTCCAAGAGTCGGTCGTCACCGCACCGACACTAACAGTATTCAAACGATGGTTGGATGATGAACACATCCACTCACACTTTATCTCTTAGCACTAGGTTTCCATCCTACACCTGGAGTTTACCATGGGAATATCTTATGTAATCTGTGGGTGCTGTGAATGTAAGCGGGTTGCAGGACTACAGCGGAGCAAACGATGACCTTATTTTCATATGTAAATTATCAACTGTTTTACGATCCTAATTATCAATATTGTTATTTCGATATCCCCACCAGTTATCCAACAAGACTTGCAAAGCAACACTTCTTAGCCCGTATAAATTCATTGTTCACTGACTACATCTCCCACTGCCTCGTGAATCAGGCTTTCGAGCCAAAGGTTCCGGGTGGAGTCCCTCAAGCAAACCTCCGAAGCACAGGCACGATCACGCATAACATTACGCACCAATGCAAATGTATGCCTTCGCGCACAGCACTCAACATCGGGTGCTGGAACTTAAGCACACAACTGGACCGGAACTCGAGTGAGCGCCCCAAGCGACGCACTGCACTGGTCGCGATGGATGTGCCGCGCTACATTATCGATATTGCGGCGCTCAGCGAGACCCGGCTCGTTGAGCAAGGTATGTCGCATGAAGCTGGTGTCGGCTATACTTTCTACTGACTGGGCAACGCCACCTCAGCATCACATGAACATGGGGTCGCATTTACACTGTCCAATCGCCTAAATGGCCAGCTGGGTTAGAACCGACTGGTGGAGGATGTCATACAGGTAGGCACCTTGACAACATTTACAACTAGCGCAGCCACACCGGGGAAGTCAAACAACCAAGGTGGAATTTGTGGGAAAGCAAACACGCAAAATTGACACAGGATATGCGGCAGAATAACAGAAATGAACATACCAACTAAAGTGGAATGAATTTTTTCCAGATCAAAAGTTGTCGTCTAACTGTAAGTTGCTTTATCTCAATTGCGGTGAGAAAGCATCATGAATGCACCAACAATCTCAGCATTGGGACATATCTGCATACATACACACTTATGAGGCCGCGTACCGTCTGTCGGTAAATATACATATTTGTTATTTATTAATTTATTCAATAATATATATGTGTAGATATATATCGGTTCGGTATAATCGTTAATCTTGGAACGCTTCTGTACGTTTGCCGATCATTCATCTAGCTTACCATCTACGCAGTGATCGCTCATGTTTTCGAGCATATACCACTTATTTATTTATCTGGACACCGACACGTGATGAATCGTCAATCTAGTTAACAGCGAGAACGGGCGTTGGAGTAGAAGTGGACTACAGCGTTGCTAATCGGATGTCGCCGTCCAAATTATATGAATGCCCATGGTTCCCATGTACACGCGGTGAGTCCTTGAGAGCAAGAAAAAGAAGTGAGCAGAGCGCAATCGTTTGATTGTAGCACCAAGGCCTTCTGCTATACCGAAACGCGCGTTATCATGGGATCATTGTGCATCAACGAGCCAGACGAATTAGATAGCCGGAGATGTGTCAATTGAGCACCACTTCTAAGCAATATGTGTTTGTTGTTTATTGCACGGCAGTTGAACTTTCCTCGTACAACATGCTTATCCTCACGTCAATGTTGAGTATATCTAAAATTTAATGTCCAGGGATTCGTTGTTTAGTGGACCGTGGAAGACCCATAGTTTTTGGCACGTTCTCAACATCTGTGAAATCTTATTCCATATAGCTCTGTAGCGACTATGGAAGAATTTTACTCTTTAGCCAGTTCGTTAATTTTTGATCCATAGCTTATTATGTATTCTCCTTAAGATGTACCTGGGGATACTTATAAGTACAACTACGATAGCTGAATATTAAACTTTTTGACCAGATTGGGGCGGAAATTGTGTGCAATATGTCCAACTTATCTATCTGGCTCCCAATAATATATGTCTTAAATCGACTAGGCACAACAATCGTTAGACATCTGGAACAGTGAACAACGAACAATGATTGATCTTTGGTAAAATAACATGTGCTTGGCAAGCCCAGTAGGATGGTTGGAGTGATAATTAAAATAGAAAGTACCAACGAATTAATAAACCGTCATTTTAAGCATCTACCGCTTTAAATGCGCTGCTGCCTAACGATAGTTTGAAATGGAATTGTGATGTGCACACACAACATAGTATAGAGAGCAGTTATAGTTCAGTAATTGCTTGAGAAATAAAGAAGCAACGACAACGCTCGTTCGTGTGTTGGCTCATTTGGCAGAGGTGATATGTTAATCCAGTTTAGGTACATCCATGCTGCTCACGAGGAAACTTATGCATGTATCTTCACCGACGCGTTACGGAGGGGGCCGTTAAGCACATGGTTTGTTCTGTGTTATTTCGTCCTCCGAGTGAAACGGAGTACATAAATAATGCATTTGGAAAGCATGTCAGCTAGGCGTTTATTGAATATTGTTATTTTAGGGTCAAGGAGGACGTGAGTCGGAAGGGCTTTCCAAGCACGGGACACACGGAGGGAGAAATCGTTTCGTCGTCACTCATGTTGATTGTAATAGGTAGCCAGTTTGAGGTGCTGGCCTCTCAGGTTGGTATTTTGGCTCAGCTGCAACAGACTGCGGCATGGGTTAGTTGGGTTCGTCAGTATTAAGTAAGCTATGATGACGTCTCCTCGCTGACCTCGATATTCACCACTGTATAATCCCAGGGACTGCAGTCTGCTTTGGTAGGGTGGGGCAAACAATCCTCTAACGAGTTTGGTTGCTCTATGTTATGGAGCTTTTAGTGCATTGATTTCGCGCTTACACCAGATACGTCAGGCCTGGATCGCATATTACACGTGGGGTTTCACGTAGGTATTCAGCATTTGCGGAAAGATTGCTGGCTCAGAATTCCCGAAAGCGCTCCGTAAGAGTTTAAGATGTTGAATGACTCTTTTTGATGCCTTTTCAGCTTCTTTTGAGTAGGCGTGATCGTCCTGCACGGTCACCCCCAGGTACCTTTCTTGAGAAGCACATTGCAACTGCTGGTCCCGAAGTCGATATTCATGGGTAAGTTGATAGTGCATGCTCACGACTTTGCTCTTCGCCACCTTGAACTGGAGCAGGTTTTTGGATGACCACGTCTAAGTCCTGTTGAGATTGTTCTGTAATGCAATGTGATCTTCTGGTGTCCTCATGTCATGCCAAATTTTGATATCATCTGCAAATAGTAAGAATTCCGACTGCAATGCACTGGCAAGATCGTTAATGTTAGCAATACTCGTGGCCCTAGTACCGATCTTTGGGACACGCCACACTGGACGTCAATTGGGTCGGAAATGGAGCCGCGGACTCTCACATTCCGCCGAGGTTGAGGGAAGAAGTTGCCGATCCAACCAAGCATAAGGTCACCAAATCCATTGCTTCGAATCTTATGAATGAGAATGCGAACGATCTAATGCTTTCGAGAAGTCCAGGTAACCAATGTCGACTACCACTCTAGCATTGGCTAACTCTGTCCAGCTTGCTGAGGCCACAAGCAAGTTTGTAGTGCAGGATCGATTTCGGCGAACTCCGTGGTGCTGTGACACTAGGATGTTTTTGCTCACAATATGTCCTATGAGCGACTCTGCGATTATACGTTCCAGTACTTTGAATAAAATCTGGGAACAGGCTGATTGGACGATAGTTCGAGGCCTACACACGAATACCACTTTTGCAAGTAGGAGTAACTAGGCCATTTTTCCACATTGTGGGAACCAGCTTTTCGAGGGGACGACGTTGAAATAACCGACCTAATACTTTGGCAAGTTTTCTGGCCGCTGTCTTCAATGCCTTCGGTTTTGATGTTGTCCACGCTAGATGAGCTCTGCACGCACAATGACATTAGCGTTTTCATCATATTGGCTGCCGTGAACGATAAGTGTTTTAATCCTGGTGGCATTGGGAGCCGTGTCGAAAACGGGTGAAATGATGATTCACTCCTGAAAGTATGGATGTAGTGTTGGCGAAGCACGTTGGGACCGCGCTTATTCCTGGTGTTTATCAACGACCTGGCATCAGTTATCTCCTCCGATTTCCTGCTTTCGCCGATGACGTCAAGATATGGCGGGCGATTAGTAACAAGCCAGGTCACGATCTGCTCCTACATGACCTAGATTGCATTTACGAATGGTCAAAGAGGAACATGCTTCAACTGAAAATGGCTAAGTGCAAAGTGATACATCTGCGTCACCAGCCGGTGAGCGCTTACAAGATTGGAGGCCGCATCTTGGCGATGGTTTCTCAGGAGCGTGACCTGAGTGTATTGGTAGAGGAAGATCTCGGGCGTTCAAAACAAGCAGAGAAGGCGATGAGAACCGGAAATCAACACTTCGGCCTTCTTCGCAGAGCATTTGGTCGGTTTGTACCCTCAATCTTTCCCCAAATGCTTAACGCCTACGTGCGACCTCACGTGGAATATGCTATTCAGGCGTGGCAGCCGTGGCGGAAACAGGATCTCGTTGCTCTCGAGACTCCTCAACGAAGGGCAACCAAGAACGTCAGAGGCCTCTTTCATCTGCCTTATCAGCTTAGACTGAAATATCTAAGAATCTACAGCAGTCGATATCGGCTTTTGCGGGGGGATCTCATAATGGTTTACCAGATTCTGAAGAACCCAAACCACATTTGCCGTCCGCTGCTGGAATTGAACCACAACACTAAACTAAGAGGTCACCCTCTGAATCTGACAATTCAGTATAGCCGGCTTGAATGCCATAGAAATTTCTTTTCTCTCCGCGTGTGCCAGCCTTGGAACGCCCTCCCTAATTATGTCGTCTCTGCTTCCAATCTGGTGATATTTAAAAAACGTGTTGACGATGCATTGTCTCACTTACACTTCATTTTATGACTTGTTAGCCAGGGGCTACAAATCGCAATCAAACGGTGTCTTACCAAACGCCTGACCAATGGATTTATGGATTTATACGTTTAATACGCGAACATCTCCACTATTTCAAATAAGTCTATGGTGAGTCCACCACAGCGCTTTTCACTTTATTAGGCAATTGATTTTGCAACAATTTCCATCCCACGGGACTTGTTAAGCGATGCTTTTTTACCTGTAATAAACCATTGTTCCATTGTTCCATCTTGTGCTGTTTGCGCAAGACTCTGTTGCACTTAAA
Source organism: Dicrocoelium dendriticum (assembly GCA_944474145.2). Lineage (NCBI taxonomy): Eukaryota > Metazoa > Platyhelminthes > Trematoda > Plagiorchiida > Dicrocoeliidae > Dicrocoelium > Dicrocoelium dendriticum. The sequence goes on along the minus strand of OX104059.1, from coordinate 32,583,892 downwards.
ATCTGGATCCCGCGCTGCACTCTGTAGAGCTTGTTGCCGTGTCTATACAGCAACTTGGGATTTGTACGGAGTTTCGCCGCTAAGTTCTGTTGGTGCTGGATTTTGTCTTCGCGGATAAACTTAACGCAGTGGCTTCGTTGTTTTGTAAGAACCCCAAGTTAGGTTATTTGGACAGACTTTGTAAGCGCGCCAGGTTGAATCCCTTACGTTTATGCATTTTCTAGTACATCTCCTCAGGAAAAACTTCACTTGCTTCGGTCGAAGGACCTTGATTTTTTACGCATTTGTCAATACCTCAGTGAACTGGGTGACGTGCAACATCCAAGCAACATCCGGAGGCTTCTCGGCCAAGAAGGACCAGTCGGTTTCATGAACGAGGTTGGAGAGGATATCGCAATGTGTAACAACGTAGGTTTCCTCCTTGTTCTCACTGATGTACTCCGAGTAACAGATGTTACGAAAGAACAGTATCCCCTGAGCGCTACATCCAAGTGGTGACTCTACGGTCGTGGTTTCGATTATTTGTTCCTCGCTGGAGAGCACAAGGTGCAAAACAGAGGGTGTGTCGCCCGTTCGGAATGGCGTGGGAGAGGTGACATAGTTGTACAGAGGTGTATTGGCAATCACCTCTTGCAAATCAGCCTTGAATTGTTCGTTGTGCTATGCTGTAACTGCGATTGCTTGCAGCTTGAAGTCCCTCACCAGAAGGACGTGACTGCGTGATCGGTCCAGCACACATTTTGTCGCAGAAGCTAGGCACTGATCCATTTCCAAGGTGGACATTGGAGGGTGATAAACTATTGCTAGTAAAAACACATTACCACGTCTTAGGCGTATGCGACACCAAAGAGAATCGACGAATTTTGTTCCTTGGTGCTCAAGGATATCAACATGCCGGTGGGATCGATACTACAGGATCCCGCCCCCTCCTCTGCTAGGCCGATCGTTTCGCATGGAAGTCATGCCGGTTAGAGCAATCTCAGCACCTGTGATCTCCGAGTTCCACCATTTTTCGGTAACCATAACTAGGTCCCAAGGTGTGGAGACCTGACGAATATGAAGTTTGTTTAGCTTGATGAGAAGACCTTGCGCATTGTTATATAAGTAGGTGATGGAATCGGTGGTTAGAAGCGTGTTTGTGAATGCTGATTTCCCTTGTGGATCTATGCCGAATATTGCGGGGATTTTTGCAGGACCGCTGACTCAGGACCTAACGCCAATTCATGTTGTTGTATAGATCTCTCAGCGCCATGACTATCCTGTCCTCCTTCAGCTGCCAGCGTGTTATGGTATTGTCTCCGTTCTGAGCTACACGGTGACAGAATTGTATTGGTAAGTTGCTTACTCAGTGTTACATTGTCTATCTGTGACCCGGTGCCTATCGCCTTTATATGTATTTCGGATGGCAGCATTTTACGCATATGGTGCCACACTTTGATCACATGTTCTGCCATCATTTCGGAGTGCAATGATACTTTCATCATCCGGGGACCACACCCTTTGTACTTAGGTGATAGCCGCAACCTTGATGTCGAATTAGCCATAACGTTTTCGAGTGAAAGCACTTCACGAAGAAAACGCCATTCATCCCAGTCATGCGCTTTGGCCTCTAGCTCGATTAATGTCTGGAGCTCGGGGACACCGTGAACAAGGATAGATTTTATGTCGTATTTTCTTACGGAAGTCATCCGGATTTTGTTTTCGTTTCTGGCTTTCGATCCAAGGAACATCTGGAAAAATTCGAACAGTGCATGCAGTGGTAAGAAGGCAAGTGGCTGACAAGAGAACCGCTTCTGCATCATTACCTGTCTGAACTGTTACCTGGAGTAACCACGGTTCACTTCAGTGTACGGAGTTTGGGGACTTATGAGACGCATCATATTGACTGGCGTAGCTTGAACCCCTATTAGTTGACACAAGAAGTCCCACTATTTCTCGTTATCCCTATGTTATGTTTTATGGAGTGTGCCCCGGATTCAGTCACATTAGAGCGGATGACAGCCAGACAATTATGGTAGTGTTTCATGTGCTCCTTTTTGGAGGGACCAGTGGGTACTTTCATCGGTTGAACAAATGATGGGGTCTTGACTCCCGTAGTGGTATTGGTAGTATTAACTCACTTGGCAGCAGGCCGGGTTACTATGGGATTTGTCTCCTCGTATAACTCGTATAAAACGGTATTCCCAAATGAACAGTTTAAGCCAGCATGTTAAAGCAAAAGTCCACGGTGCCCATGAGTACAACTATTCAAAGTATCTTCCTTTTACAGTTCGCTGTAGGACAGCCGCAATTTCCTAGTCCGTTTCAGATGTAGTGTTAGGGGGACTGTATATCATTGTTATAAGTCAAGTGTCTCTGCGTCTTAACTGCAGGCAGGGACTGTAGTCTGCGCTGGAGAAACAATAAGCCGCCGTTCTACTCGTTAGGTGTTTGTCAGTAGTGCATAATCCATTGGTTGACGAGAAGTCGGAAACAGCAATCCAAACATTCGATTGAAGAGCAGAAGTTTTCAACGAACGTTGTCGACTGGTCTACTTCCAAAAAGTTCAACTTCCATGGTGCTAACAAAATCCCACTCCCGTCTACTGTAACTAGAGTAAATCAGGAAGATAGATCGAACACTGCACTAATGATTGAAGACGCTAAGTTAAACAAATTATTTGATAACACAGCAAAGTACACCCGGCGTTCCACGATGATATTTTAATGCCATCAATACAATCAATATCCTTCGATCCTAACGGTCTTTAATCAGTCATGAGTGTGACTGAATTAAATGCTTGGTATAGTGATTAAGCCTACTTCTGGTTGGTGTCGAATGTCGTCCTTTGCTCTGTCAACTTTCGGTCTTAAGCACAAGTGCTGTATCAGTGACTCAACGGAGTTCGGCGTCTTACCGTTGTTTCATTTCGAATGTGTGCATATACGGCGTTCACTTTTCATATCACTTCGATTGTGAAGGTTTGATCGTCAGTTAAATGGGTCAGTTCACCTTTAATCGCACACGCCAACGTCAATTGGTCTGTCAACTGGTTCACTGGATCGAACACGACGCGCCTGTGTTGGCGATTATCCACTTGTTGGTATTAAAGCTATTTCCTAGTGCTTTATGTAGTTTAGAAACAGCAAAACAAGCAAGGCTACCACTTGGTTATTGAGTCCATTTTTCGTTCTTTAATCCGTTGATGAAACTATGGTAGTAAAGATTAGAGTGATATACCTATAGAAAAGATTCTCAATGCTCAGAAAAAAACCCCTGATTGGTAACTGCGCATAGAGGTACAGCTTAGCATTTTTTAATCTAGCGTCCGGCTTACAGGCCACATAGAGACTGGAATGATCAGAAACTTGCTACAGACTCAGTCGCTTCACTAACTGAACTAAAACACCAGACTGGAGAATCACAGCGAAATCCGACTAAATATGCCACAACAATGACCACCAAAGGTCCATATGACCGGTAAACACTGTAGTCACGAACCTACACACAAAAGGTCGTGAAACACTAGGCCCTCTGCGGCCACTTCATCAAAGCAGAAATGGGACATAGCTTGCGAGTGTCAAAATTTCGCTTGTTCCCCTCAGTCGCAACAAAATAGGGCGACCTATATTGAGCCGGAACTCGATATTCGCAATCATCATGCACTTGACAACTCGATACTATATAAACCCAGATAGCGCGTTCAAGGTGTTATTACACACAAGGAACCCGATAATGTTGGCAATCACTGGGGCGTAGCTAATTAAGGCACCTCATCCTGTGTTATGTGCACAGAAACTTTTGAGGCAATCAAGTAGGTTGAGGGTATGCGGGTGTTCTCCGAGCTGGTTGATTTGATTGCAGACGTTTCATCGTCAGGCTAGACGACATCATCAGTGCGATTCATGCGAGCCACTTGCAGACCCAAATGGCTCGCATAAATCGCACTGATGATGTCGTCTAGCCTGACGATGAAACGTCTGCAACCAAATCAACCAGCTCGGAGAACACCCGCATATCCTCATCCGCATCCCGAGCTACAAATATTCTCACGGATTTCTAATCAATTAGGTTACCTTGGTTTCGAAAGGGACATGTTGATCAGTGTTGCCAATTGTTCCTGATAAAATTCAGTGCGTTTGTTCCGGTCGTACTGTGCTTTCAACTGATGCGGACAATCCATAGGTTGACATATCGCATGCCATGTCCTATTTGCTTTGATGAACACAAAAGACCTTAAAATGACCTGTATATAACGTGTATAACGTTTACCGAAGGAAAACTGTTACAGACAGAAAACATACGTGAAGCTTCCAGAGCAGTATCTACCACATCGTCGGTTAGAACGATGTGCTTAGAAGACTTTTTGTTATGCGTTCCTCTACTGAAGGGGATTGCGAGTAAATTCACTTTGGCCCAACACACACCAAAAGTTGACGACCTGTGCACAGTTCATTGAAATCCTCAGAACCAACTACTCCGGAACGTTGCTGGAAGTACCATGATCACTAGAAACATTTTGACATTAGGCAAAGCCCAAAGCATAACCTGCCTAAATATTTCACGATGTTAAATTTTATTGGTTCTTATACCTTGTAAGTATCCAACCAGTCCTTTTTTCGATTATCGTATAACACCACATTCTCTCCTACCAATCCAGGCCCTATCACGTGCCATTATGAATCAGTGAATAATTTATTTACTGGGGTATATACTTTATTCAGTCCAGCACGATGTAGTGGTCAGTGTGCCTCAGCTACCTCACAACACATCGTACTTCGCTACAGTGACGAAGGAACGAACCTTACCCACCCCTTTTATTCCAATCTAACAATGTCTTTCAAATCTATTCTTATTAACATTCATTCTCATTTACCTAACTTAGATATACTTCCAGCACTCAGGTTTCTGAGATCCACAGATATTTCTTTTGTTACTGAAACTTGGTTCACGTTAGAAACTATTGATTCTCAGCCTAACATCTTAAGTTACACTTTTCCGCACAGATCGCTCACATAAACGTGATAGTGGCTGTGTTATGTACCTTCAAAATAAGCTGACTGGGATTCCCGCAGATCAAACTGTGTTCAATGATTTAGAAGATACACTATGGCTGGTGATTGCATCTACTAATCTTCTTGTGGGTTATTTCTATCGGCTGCCCCGAGCCACTCAATGTGAAACCCAAAAGCTAATCGATATGATCACTACTGCTTCCAGCACCAACTACAAATCCCAAGTTATGTGTGGAGATTTCAACCTACCACATGTTAACTAGATGCCGTCTACACTCAGAAACGCTGCGGGGACTGAGGAACTAATCTCATGTATCCACCTCAAGGGCTGGACCCAACATGTTGGAGAGCCAACCAAAACTATCCCTACTCTAGACCTTGTACTCATGATGAGGATCTCGTTCGCTTATGTATTCATTGATAATCCACTACCGGATTGTGCTCTGAGCACAGTGCTCTGTGATATGACTTCTGATTCATTAAATCCATCAGGTCAAATGTTCACACACTGTAACCTTCATCGTGTGGTCTGGAACTGATTTAATGAACTTACCAGTACCATGAACTGGAACACGTGATTCCTAACTCACAATCCAATTGAGGCCACAAATGTGTTTATTAACAATATTGGCCTTGGTGAGGATATACTGACTCCTATCGTATGGAGAAATACCCCATGAACATAGTAGTGAACTCAAGCTGCTGTACAAAGGTACAACCAACAACCAACTCAACTCACTACGTCGCAGAAGCAACAGCTTCGCAACCTTGCTACAAATACACGAGGCACGGCTACGGCCACAACCTTTAATCTAAACAGCCAAACTCAAAATTAAACTCGGGTACTTAGAAATCACGAAAAATTACGTACATTTATGTGACTACTTAAAAGCAGGAACCATAAACCACATCAGGAAATTATAACTTTGGTCTTGGACGATAGTTCGGTACCGCGCAACATCTCCTACATATACGAGGCTAACAATGAGTTTTGTCTCATGCTTTGTTCCAAGCACACACCTGTTTCATCCAGTACTACCAAAAGTGCGAACGACCTATCCTGTAATATTCATGTGACGTCGAGAGAGGCGCAGAGTGTGATCGCATCTATAAAACTATCAGTTCGTCCAGGCTCAGATGGCATCCCCCAACTGTCATAAAACGCAGCGGAAAAAACATCTCTCTACTCTTATTAAACATCTACACGGCTACCGGCTACTTTCCATCACTATGAAAGCAATCCATTATAACGCCTAAGCACAAGCGTGGCCCGTGGAATGAAATGTCAAGCTACCGCCCTACAAATCACACCTCTGCTGCTTCCAAAGACCTAGATAGAATAGTCAAGAAGAACATCGTCCAGTTCTTTACAAAACTGGATCTGATCAATCCCTCACAACATGGCTTTCTCTCAAAAGGCTCCTGCATTGCCTGCCAGCTACATTTCTTTGATCTTGTCCCGACTAGGATTGACAGAGGAATGGAAATCATTATAATTCTGTTGCATATGCAAAAGGCGTTCGACCTAGTACCGCACAGGCTACTACTGTCCGTTCTAGAGTTATATGACATTGAAAGCTCTCCGCTAAACTGGTTCGACTCATACCAAAACGGTTGAACCCAAGTAGTTAGAATCGGTAAGCGATACACTATGCGAAAACAAATACTCAGCGGCCTCTTCCAGGGAAGTGTGTTCGGATCACTATTTTTCCTCATCTAGGTAAACAACTTATGCGACCCAACGACTTATGCGCCCATTTCTGTTTGCAAATGACGTCAAACTGCTCCACTTATTTCGTCCAGCATAACTACAAATGTGCCTGGGCAACATCTATGGAGGCCTATCCGCACTAAATATAACTATTGAAAGTTCGTTAATGAAGTTCCGCGCAGTGAAATCCCAAGTATTTGGGTACAGATGTGGCATTCCCGAAGGCTTATCACACTTGCCGGAAACTTGATCCCCACTTCTGATTCGTTTATGGAGTTGGGAATTAGCTACTCCAACTCTTGCAATTTTTCCGAACGTGTGCTTTATCAGGTAGCAATAGCAAGGCAGCTATACAAATACATCACCAGAACTTTCTCCCTGCCTGAAACACGACTTGTGTCATTCAACTTAATCGTACGACCGAGTCCGAAATACTGTACTTTCGTTCTCAGCCAATGGAGAAAGAAAGACAGAATTGCTCTGGAAAATGTCCAAAGATTATTTACCAAGCTGGTCATAGGGCGCTGCTCAAACCTGAGTTATTATAATCCCCGTCGACAACTCTAAATTTATCCCCTTTGATGATATGCTTAATGAAAAACTCTTTCTCTTCTACATCACTAACAAATGAACTTACGCAGACAGAACCGCAATTGAGCTATGGAAGAATGCAGTCTACTCCACACGAAATGGTGTCTACTTGCTACCCTCGAAGCTTGCAAGTCATAAAACTCGATCGGATTTCTTCTTAGTGAGATACACCGAGCTGTGGACCAAACTACCCATACAGATACGCATGAGTGCGAACTTTCCTCACTATATCAAGTGGGTTGAAGATCAGTGTATCAAACAATCTCTCGAAACATTGGTGGAAGCTGGTATAGATAACATATGAGCAGCTAATTGCTCAAAATCAGCTCGCCAAATCCACATCATTTCCTACAAAACCAAATCCTGTGTCCTTGCAACCTATTATACCCTTCTTATTACTATCTACTCCTGAGCTTCACGAACTAGAAAGTGGTGAGATAAATACAGGTACACTTTATTTATCAGGTAATCGGGTCGAGGATCTGAGGGAAAATTCATGATCCGAATTTCCATTATTTAAATTTATTGCACTAATCTGTATTTAAATCGCATAAACCATGAAACCTATTTACCTTACAAATGATCACTCACGCTTATGGGACCGCATACCGTTTGTCGGTAAATATACGAACTTTTTTTAGTTATTTAGACATTGTTCGACTGACTGTGCCTGATTAAGTCAGCACAGGGTGACTGTTAACCCGACTAAGCATGAAATTTGAAAGTCAAACGTTGAATCCCTAGGCCACATCATCTTATCGTTTGGTATCAAGATCCTTGCAGACATGATCCACGGTATCAAAGAGTTCCCAGCTCCGACTTCATTCAAGCATCGCCGTCGATTTTGTTGTCTAGTCAATTACTATCGACGCTCCATTCCTGGCTGAGCTTAGCTTATGCAATCGTCGACTGATCTGTTCAGTATATGCGGCTTTTACTGACCGCGTGGATGTTACTTATACGAAAGCACCCCTTGCTCACTCCAAACCATCTACTCCAATTTCTCTTACGACTGATGCTTTGGAAATTGTGATGAGTGCTCTTCTGCAAAAACACATTGGTAGGCAGTTCCAACCTCTCGGTTCTTTATCCAGACACCTGCAACCAGCGAAATCCTAATACTGCAAGTTTGGTAGAGAACTGCTTGATATTTACCTAGCTACCTGCCAATTTCGACACCAATTAGGCAACCCGCCTTTAAAGAAACACATTTCTCTCAAGCCTCTTACTTTTTCCCTCAACGCAGCTTCGGACAAATATTCACCACGGGAAAGCAGATGCCTAAACATTGTCACACAGTTTACTGTTGACATACGTCGTGTCGCAAATGTCAAGAAAGCCGTCGCCAACGCACTCTCACAACTCAACCTAACACTTCACTCAAGTTAAAGTCAATTCAGGTCTAGAAACTACTTTATACACCCAGAATGGGTGAATATTCAACGCTAACACACACACTTTCAGCGACGCAGCATAATATAAACTCGATTATACCTGTGGATATATATATATATATTGATTATAAAACTTCTAAGTGTTAACTGCTCAGTTTAGACGAAAGTCATTTCGAAAAGTGTTCCCTTCACCACGGGACACGAGTGGATGGCTTTTTTGATCAGGGTAACTTTTTTGGTTATGCCGTTTAAATCCCCCGGACCTGACTACTGACATTCCCTGATTTTATAGTGGTACTCGAGAAACCGCCGAGGACTACGTACAAACGGTTTCATTCCAGGAGATGTTATAGGCATCCACCAGTTTCTGGTTCTCTCGTGAACTTGTGAATATTACAGTAGACATGTAAACAACGAGGTGTACGCGAGCGTGCACCTCATACGAAACCTCTGGGTGCTAAGATGACGAAATTCTCCGTAGGATATGGAATAACATCGCTTCGCCGAGATAGGCCGTCAGACTTCCAGTAAAACAGTGCATACGGGATGATTATAAGCCGCCGCCAGAAGGTCTTTGATAGTGATGAAACAAGAAGCTTGCTATGAAAAACATCATTTTCGACCACTCGCTGCACGTTTGGCCACTTCCGCTGGTGTACGCAATTTAGTCCTTTAACCTCGCTTGCCACGGAATACTCGATTCGTTGATCCCATAATACCTGTATTCGAGACAGGCCGTGCAGTGTGCTAAAATTCTGGGTTGCGTTTTTTCCTGTTCTGTCTTTCATAGATGTGACCATTGATGACCATAGGCGAATAGCTGCAATCCGTTTTTGATAGTATGTTGCCCATTTTGTTGACACTGCTGTTATACTCGCGCTTCACTTTGCCACGGATTTCCCTATTCAACTGACGGGATAGGCAAACTTCACCTACTTTGTCTACTTGATCAGGCGACTGATGGTGATCGCGCGACAGCGAAATGTCATTGCTGTTTACCGGCGTATTGCTGATGCCTCCTACTAAATCAGATGATACCACTGTGACTCACTTGTCCGCTTTTTTGGTGCTTCCGTTTAAAAGGAATTTCAATTGTTGAAAGCACCGGTGAGAAGCATGTTCATCATGCCCGGATCCTTTATAGGCACTTATCTTGAATGCCACCCACTGTGGTTCGGAGGCTAGCAAAGACGAATTCTGTAGTCATCTATTTTCCCTTTTTCGAATGACTAGAGACACAAACGTTTCACTCATTGCCGGTAGTACGAATGCTTAGGTGGTTCCTTTATCACAGTCAATGTTCAGGTGCTCCCCATCCTTTAAGTTAACCGACACGTATATAGCCTCGCTGAACTCTGTCGAGCCTAGACCAAATGTCAAAAATCTGTGAACATCAACTGTTACGTGCATATCCTAGAGGCGCTAGAAGCAACAACCACTCAGTGCTCGTCGCCAGCATGGATCTACCTTTGACGAACTCCGTCCGCTAGAACCAGCCCACAACTACTGGAAAACTGTGTTCGACGATGTAACTCGAGTCACCAGCCAAGTGGAGTGGTCCGTCCGTAACCTTCATCTGTGAGAGATTGGTTGACCTTTATAAAAGTGGAGTTTCATTACTGGGGTCTCGATTTTTATGACTGCACTGTAGGAGAATTGAACCAGTCAAACCACATTGGTTCGACTAAGAGTATGGCAAAATGGCTTAGCGGCGGCATATGTGGGCGAAATTTCCGCTCTCCGGATCTTCCAACAATTTCATGGCGTATAAATGGCAGCGAAGTATTCGCAACAGTGCAAAAGCACGCAGACGCCAATAGTTTGAAGTACAGCTTAGATCAGCTACAGAGGCCACCCCCAAAGTGACTCTTTACTTGCGTGTGTTGTAAGGGCTTCTTCTTACCTCTATCCTCTGCCACCCCAGCCCCATCAAGGGAAGGAACTTACACCACTCTGCGCACAAACGTTCTATGCATAATTATTAGGAAAGTACAACTAGCAGGGTTTTTAAAAATTCACTGGCCTACTCGATCGATCGCCAGATCAACTGCACTGAGGCAGACACTTCGCATATGTAGCTCCGCTTACGTCTCTATTAACATGGAGCGGCGTTTGTAGCTTGCAGGTGATTTACCAGTGCTGGAAGGCTCGGACGGACGGCCCCTAAGACCCGGCACGGAGTGTGCGTTCGCATTGGTGGCGCATTCCACTTCCGTGATTGCAAATTACCAGGTGTCTGTACCGAGTTCGATGTGTAACGCACTTACCGAACACGACAGTCTGGTTTGCGATGTTCTGAAGGTGCGTCAATTATTCTCCAAACTTGACGGCACCAAACCTGTTGGCGCTGACGGACCTCACCCACTGATTCCCAGATCATGTCGGCCTTCATCTCATATGCCGTGCCTGACTTGTGCAACAGGTCGCTGTCCGAAGGTTCATTATGGAATAAATGGAAATCCCCAGTGGTAAAGCGGATTCCGGAAGGCAGTGACCCTAGCAAAGTGGACAACTACTAGTCAATTTGTCTTTCACATATTTTTGCCGAAGTTGCCGGGATGATCGTTAAGTTGGGTCTACTGCAGCTACTCCAACCAGAAGATGTATTGATGCCTCTGATACATCAACTGCTAATAACGAGGCATGAATAGTCGCAGGCAGTAAACCAGAGAAAGTTCGTCGACCTAATCTAATTCGATTTTAGCAAAGCTTTCGACTAAGTAAACCATGTGGTCCTCCTCGACAAGCAGAGTCTGTGTGGTTGGTGGATCACTACACCAGTGTATCCGGGACTTACTTGTTGGTCGAAAGTGGAGGGTGCAGGTTGATGACCATCCAATTGGTCGGTGGCGTATACTAAAGCACGATGTTTGGGCCAACTTTGTTCCTAATCCACAGCAGCGATCTACACCGGATTCTTCGGTCGTCGTGTGACCTGTTTGCGGCCGACTTGAAGGTTTGGACAGTGAGCATCCCAAATGACTGCAGTCTACTTCATCAAGACCTCAACCACCTCTCCATGTGGATTACAGAAGTCCGCTTCGCGATCAACCCAACCAAATTGCTGTCCAGGGGCCTTGAGAAGGGTGGTGGCGGCCGAACTTACACTAGCGACTGCCAGCCTATAGATGCTGTACCCACTGCGAAGGACCTAGGTGTACTCGCGCGCTGCGATTTCAACTCCGTGGATAACACGATCAGATTTTATCCTAACGGCCTGTGTATGCTTCGGGCGCTCGAATGCAGCTTCTGTACTTGGTGCGAAGCGGTCGCAATTCTCCTCTTCTGTTACGACATAAGCAATATTTCAATACTGTCCATTCACCCGAAGCCTAGGCATAAGAGACTGAACGTGTCCATCACATCGCTACCAGGCTTATTCCGAGTTTACAAGGATTGCATTATGATGGTCAGTGCGAGAAAGCAAGCCTGTGCACCTTGTCCTATTGTCGGTTGCGAGACGATCTCATCGTAACCTACGGCATATTACAACTCTGTAACTTTCCCATTTTGAGGCCCCAGTTTCGATTGCGAATACCATGCAGCACACGCGGCCCGTAGCTTGAAAGTAAAGAGGTTGTCCTGTAATCTGACGGCGCGGGTTCGAGCCTGCGTGGGGTCAGGGTGACCGTCGCAGTATCCTTAGCCCACTTGCGACCGGTGGTGGTCGCACGGCAGCGTAACCACAGTACTACGTACCGCCGTACCTCTGATGCCTTCACAAGGCTGTGGTGTCGGATTTAAGCGTCTTCAATGCTTCGAACGGAGAGTTGTAAATGTTTGGAAGTCTGCCAGAACAACTCGTGGAGATGCAATCAGTACAGCACACAAAACGTTGTTTTATTTAGATTTCACCACCTTTCAATACAGAGGAAGCTTACACACTGGCATGAAATATATATATATATATATATATATATATATAATTGTGGAGTGCTCCATGCTGAGGCTGATTTTGCATTCTTGATGCTTCTTTACCGCAGTTGGGCTAAACCAACTTACACTTAAACTAGGTCTTTTTAAGCTGGATAAATTTCATTCCACTTTATTTGCTTTGTTCTGCCTACTTGAATAATGTTCTATTAACTGGCCACATTGCTTACGCTAATTGTGGTTATCTTCTTTAACTATATTGTCTTTGTAGTATTTTTTGGGTGACTTGTGGACATTTTGTACTTATCGCGGATTCGTTGATAATTACCTTAATTCATATGTTAATTTATCGAAGAGTTATGTCGGTGTAGCCGTATACTTTAACAAATATATTTTATTTGATGTCATTTCAAGTGATTGGCTGTTGCTTGATATCCCCGGTGTGGCTGCGCTTGATCTGCATGTTGACAAGTTGCCTACCTGTCTATTATCCACGACCTCGTTCATACTGGCTCTAGGAGACAGTTGGTCGTTGCTGGAGGGGACGGGGTGCACGGTCCTTGTGGTCGTGCTAGGCTCGAAGAGTGGTTGCATGCAGTCGGTGTGGAGCGGACTGCGGTCCAGCCACCGTCTTGTGTGCGCTTGACTCCCAAGTACAGAGTGCTTCTGTTTGCCTGTGAAGGAGTGTGGACCGGCTCCATTGATGAAACGTGGCTCCCATCCACATGCCTCCCGGTCTTATTCCTTCGAGTTTACACTGGATATGGTGTGTGTGGATGGAGCTCTGGGTTGTGCAGCGCAAGCCACCCATGGTCCCTGTGTAGGCGCAGGCGTGCAGTGGCTGGTCACAGTGACAGGCAAATCCGAAACCGGAAGCCGCCAACCCTATATATATATATATATATATATATATATATATATGTAAACTGGTTGGTTATGTTTTGTACAGATTTGTTATGGTTCAGCGAAAATTTTTCTAGGGACTGGATAACTGACGAACGTTAAGCTTGTGTTCGGGAATATATACATCTATTCTATTGTCTGGTTTCAGAGGTCCATACACATTTCGACACAGCGCAGTGGAGGGGGGTGACTGTTGTCTGCAGGTGCTGTTGACGTTAGTTTCTTGCAAATACCAACATGTGTGGACACAGGTACGTAGGGAGCTTCTAAGGAGTTACTTATGATGCCATTACGCAACGCAATCTCGTTCTTCTTCTTTGTCTTGCTAGAGATATTATTTCATGTCCCAGCATATGTTGGAGAACGGCAAGCGAAAGAAACTTAGCAGTTGGTAGTGCAGCCGAGGGCTCAGTACAACTATATGATACTCCTAAGAAGCATAATAAGCTAAACGAACTGGACAACTGACTCTTATTCTGACTGTCTCCCTTGTATTATTGTTCACTTTTGGGTTAACCTTAGATGTTATCGGTAGAGGAATAATTTCAATGAGCTTTGATGATTGTTGCTTACGTATTTTGTTTCGAGGACCTATTGCTTGCTGTTCACAAGGTTGTTAAATATACGTTGGCTAAAGATGCTCTACAGAAACAACCTCGACTTAGCCATTCCTGTTGATCTTGGAGTATATGCTGCTCTAGAGAGCACCTTGAACGGTGGTTGTAATGGTCTGCCGATTGCATCATTTCCTAACCACATGTGTGCACAATTTTTCAAATCTGTTGTTACGTACACCTGTTCGTTTGTGTGCGTGTGGCAATAAAATGCACTTCACGTATCGATAACCATAAACGATGGAGAAGGTTGGGGATCTACAGTGCTGGTGGCAAGATCTGCAGGAAGCTTTGATGTGGCACGGCATACCCGCTCCGAGCAGAGCAAACTAAATCAGATTTAAGTGTGGCTTGAAGACCCAGTAAATCTACTGATAAAGTTCCTGTTCTACGAGTAAGTTCAGAACATTATATCAAAGAAGATTTGAGCTCGCAATGGAAACGTTCGACTACCCCATTCGCTATTGGATGCCAAAAATAATTAGAGCAGGTATTCCCCTTGCTGCATATATATGCTCCCACAAAATAAAATCGGAAGAACAGAAGAAAAGCTACGAAGAATAGCTACGTGGCATTGATAGTCCTTAGCGTACAGTCTTTGAAGATGGTGTATCGACTGTGTATTAGCTGTATATTTTGAATAGTGGGTAATACAGCTAGTAAAAGTGTCAGCTGACTTAGGGTACTATCCTGATATTGTTTGTGTGATTAATAAGAGGGTGGAAAAATTAGTTTCCGGATGCACAAAGGTTTCATTTTTTCTAACAAAATAAGCATGATATTTTCTCGAACTACTCTCCTCCAGCGTTCATGTAAAGCTCCATGCGCTCAAACCATTTGGAGAAGCATCTAGACGATGCCGAAGCGGGTAAGCCTACAAACAGTCCAATAGTGGCCTCTACAGCAGCTTCTGAAGACATGAAGTGGATTCGCCACATTATGCGCTTGACATTTGGGAACACGATATGGAACAAGTAGTTAGGTCTGGACTGTGGGGTGGATGACTAAACTGGTTACGTTCTCTAGCCAGAAAATCTATGACGGCATCAGACCTAAGTGTAGGTGCGTTGGCGTGGCGCAGCAAGGTCCATTGTGCTCGAGTCTTTGAAAGAAGCTTGGCTACAGCTTCCAACACTTGTAGCAGACAATTGGTGGCATACCAGTCTCCGGTGACTGTGCGTTGCCGTACGAACGGTACAGTAGCCACATGACCAGTCTTGGCCACGAACCCAGCCACCATCTGCTTGGCCACACTGCACTTACGCCGGAATCTTCGAAGCCGCGCCCGAACAACGGCTGTCCACTGAGCCGATTGTTACTTGGTCTCTGGGTCGAAACTGTACACCCGAGTCTCGTCACCACTGAGGGTCTGCCAACCGGCGATGGAACCTTCAAAATCATACCTGGCAAACATGTGCGGCACCAATTCACGCGAGCTGCTTTCTGGTTCTCAATGAGCTGAAGAGTACCCAGCGTGTGCAACACTTTCTGCGATCAAGGTTCTCCTGCAGGATGGTGCGGATTAATCCCGAGGAGATCCAGATGTCTTTCCCCAGCTGTACCACAGTCACCCGTGCGTCTACCTCCAGCATCGCTTGCACAGCAGCAATGTTTTCCGCGGTGGTGTCTTCCATAGATCGACCACACGGTGCCTCCTCGTCCAAGAACCACCTGCCACGCGTGAATTCCGCAAAGGACGCAAACACGGTGCTACTTGCATGCGCATCATCACCAAACGCAGCACGCAGTCGCTCAACACTCTGATGCTGCTCTAAGCCACATATGTAGTCATATAAAATCTGCACCCTCCAGTGACATCGACTGAGTTCCATGCTTAATTGTGAGCTGTGCTTGGCTGCTGATATAGGGCTCTGTGAGTTGAAATCATGGCACGATTATCGAAATGGATTACAGTACGAATTTTTCTTGCCAGATCCTCTGCACTTAATCTGTGTACTGCGTACCCGCGTATTCGATGCACTTACACATGTTTATCATAGGTATACGATGCTGTCACCTCATACCATCCCACCAGTGCGTTAGCCGCACAATGTTCAAGCGACCGGCAGTAAAATACTCCGTGGGAATAGCCAGTAAGATGAACCTTTACCTGGTACAGTGTAGAAAGAAATACACGAGGCTGAGGAATTGGAGGCATGTAGGCTAAGTTGTGTATCTAAGACACAAAGTAAGCTTTTGGAGCAAAATAAGGATTGACAATTGAAATGATGGTGCTGGCGATGTCAATGAAAGCCGGTTGTTTTTGTAGGGTGCGCAGGGCTTGTACGACTCGGTCTTCAGATGTAGAAGGCGATAAGATAGAGATGGTTGACGCTTGTGTCTAGATTATTTATCAATTCGGTATCCTGATGAGGGTTAGCAAATATATTTTCTGCATGAGTAGGCAATCGTCGAACAAACAGCTGATTAACGATGCTACTCTCTGGCGCCTCATCACATACGAGCACTTGCATTGCCTGTAACAGTTGTGCAGGGATGCGCTCGTCTAATAATTCCTCATTAAGTATACACTGCACCACCTTGCGCTCACTAAGGCTAAGCTGGTGAACTAACAACTCCCTTAGCTGCTGGTGTGTAGGGCTTGTCTTCAAGATGTCTTATGCAGGAGTAATAATTCCGCAGGGGATTCTGGAAAATACATGATGAACCTTCAAGGCATCCTTATGTATGTGATTAATTTCAAAGAATGACTCGGTCTAAAGTAACCAAAGTCGGGGATATTGTATCCAAAACGCTGGTAAACTTTCATTAAATGCGGTGTTAATTTCCATTAGCTACCGGTAGGTCATACTCGCATTTATTAAAATAATAACAATGACGTAAATGGACATGCCTCAACAAGTGATAAGGGCTGAGTCCGAAAAAACAAACTCATGTCGGGTTCGTCACTTGGCATTTTCTCGCCATTCCGGATGCTCGTCTCAGTCATGCTTAAATCGACACCGTCAGTCAGCTACCGCCGTCCAGTAAATATAAGTACTTACTGACTTGCATCGTTAATTACACTCGTTGGCCCGTGACAGTACTCATCACGAACATTCCTGAAGAGATGGCAACACACAACTTTGTGGCTCACTGGATCGCGCATTATGATGTACCATCTGTTATTGAACAACTGATCGCGGAGCGCAATTCTGATGGAAGCTGTTTCGAGAGTTAAGTAATATTCTCGAATCCAAGTAAAAATAAACAACGGCGTGCCATTCAATAATGACGGGTCATTATTTCTGAATCCAGCGCAGAAGCATCATACAAGTACGTCAACAACGTCGGGTTTGATACATCGCTGCATCTCGACAGGCACTTTAAGTACCCAGGTATTAACCTGAAGTCCTTGCAGGACAGACCATCGGCTTTACGTCTATGGCGCGGCTCAAGCTCGAGACGAATATCCGAAACGCACTCTACAGTCCAATTCACTGCATGTGCAACCCGCTCCTCACCAATGCACAGCAAAAAATTCGATTTAAAACTTCCACAGATTGCCGTGTGCCCCTCTTGATCACCTCCTACAGACACAGTTCTCGGCACCCTTCATGAACTCTAACATTCTGTCATTCGTGCATCTTTGGTGTTGGCAGCCGAGGGCTTTGTTTAGTCATGCATAAACAAAGATGTGTCTAAATGGACTCTAGTCTGTCTTCGCTACTAGTGCTCCAAGTTACACCGATATACACGCACTACTTTCAGGTAGTTCCCTGCTCCGTATTCGCACCTGCACACTTGAATCTGGTAAGACCCTTGCCCCATTCTCCTCGTTTGGTACACATTTCGGCGTGTGTCGACCGCCTCATTAGATGGCCAGAATCCTGTCCCCTGCCAGATTGTATGGCCAAGACTATCATCCGTGACTTCTTAGATGCCCTACACTGTCACAACCAACCACGGCGCGCCCTACGAATCCATGCAATTCGATTTGTTCGGCTGCCTAATGGCCTAGCGGTGGACAAAGCTCGTATGGGAGATAATGTATTTATTCTAAGCTAAGAAAACAGTCATAACGTTCCGGTAGTAATTTCAAAACCAGTCTCGGAACGTTGTTCTCAACCTCTATTGAATTGCTCAGCTTCGTAGCTAAACGAAATTCATAAATTTGGACGATGGCTG
>OX104059.1:32546126-32565539 GCA_944474145.2 Dicrocoelium dendriticum | reverse complement strand
ATGCATTTGTAAAGGTGTGAAAACATCAGCTTGTTGAATACTTAGTAAAACCATTCGATTTGTTTAATTGACTTACATATCAGTACGTTTATATTGGTAAGCCGTTATCCAGCCGTTGGATAATACCACTTCTTCCGTTGCTTAAAAAACACAGCAAAACCGGCTAGTTGTTTACAATCCATCTACTTCGCGCATACTACAGTTAGATTTATACGGTTTATGTCCCGGTGGCAGCCAACGCTTATGGGTGCCACAGCCCTGCCATAAACAAGTTTATGCTGGTCACTTAAGTAGAAATGAGTAAGCTTGAGTGTTTCATTAACAAACAGCGGTTACTTGGCCTTACTTCCTCTCTTATTTTGCACCCGTTCGAAATTGACATAGGTGATGGTTATCCCATAAGTAAAGATAGATTTATTCAAATTTGAAGGGTCGATTAAACGAGGGTGCAGAGAGATTAAAGTAGACAAGTAGACGATGTAATGGTACGGACACCGCCAGCAGAAGTAGATTAATGGGTTATTAGGATAAAAAAGCTTCAGCAAATTAAAGGAGAGTTTGGGAGCAAAGAAAAATAATGACTGGTATTATGCAGTGTATGGTAAGCCACTATGGAATCCTTTTAATGCACGATGAGCTGCTGCCTTGCACTGCGACGAATTATATCCAATGGATTTGGACCAGATAGAATATGTCTTCAGTGTTATTAAATTTCACTATTAATTGCATTGAATACATAGCGGATTTTTGGCTGTTTGCTAATATTGTTAAGCACTTATGAAAAGACGCATCTATCAAATCGACCAAACGATCTACGCGAACAAATGTTATACAGGATGTCAATTTTTGACTACTTCGAGATTCTGAATCCCATAATGGTCCGTGTCACGTTGATAACTTAAATAAACCGAAGGTGACGCATTGAAAGTTTTGCCACGAAACCACGTGGAAAAAACCAAGGCGTGACTCCTTGTCTATATTTATTTGAATTTGCTGAAAATACGAATGCAAACGTAACGTTAAGCGGAAACATTCGTGCGACATAACTTAATGTTCGGTCAACATTTTGCCATACCTAGCGGTCTGTACGCCATTTCTTTCATGAATTGCGTTTTAATTTATTCAGACTGTGAAATGGCCATACAGAGAATTCCTTCCTACTAGCATGAAATCACAGGTAGATGTGTTGCCGAAAATGGCCACAACTGATCCGAGTGGCTTTAGTGGTAAATGGATCGCAGCTGCCTTGTTTTAATGGTGGATAGCTCTCCAAGTACTATGAATGGCAATTTGAGTCCAATCATAACCAGGTCCTGGTGTAATGGACATTTATTGATCATTGCTGTTGCAACACCACCGTTGAGTAAAGAATTTGTAGTGAAATGACAATACATCTGATATATTGATGTCACGGGATGTATTACTAATTTTTGCATTCTGCTACTCGTTTGAATATTGTTACAGTGGAAGGCTGGTAATAACTAAGACGTGAATCGACGCATAGAAGTAAATGATGTCCGAAGAGACGCTTTCTAGAGGGTATGTATTTCGAATGACGTGGACAACCGACATGATTATCCAAAGAAAGGATTGTGCGCAATGTGAATAACAGAGAGCAAAGCGTTGGCTCATTCCGGCATGAGGATTTAAAAGGACCTGGAGAAAACTGCGGTAGCAATGCGAACATTCATTAGACGAAAGATCGGTCATTGATGTCTGTCCAACATCACCTTAACGACAACGTAAGGTGCATACGTCTGGTTGTAGTATTCTGAACATTTGATAAGGAAGCTATTTTTGTTTCATTAAAACTCGGCTTAAGCGTGCTACGTGCTCACTGACTTTATTTCAATGACGGTTTTGAGGAGTAAACTGTGTCATTAATCCGCTTAATTTAAGTATTATGCTAACCGAAGCAGTGAGTTTCGTGATAAATTCAACTTTACTCCGCTTTCCATCTAGATACTGGTGGCTACAGGAGACGGCCCATTGCTAAACGTGGTAATTCTGGTTAGCATAATAAAAACCGCACTAAACTTTACCAACGTAATCTTTTCAGTGAATGGTTTCACAGGCAGCTTATCATTACATGTGGTGGATACGAATGTGCCAAATGCAGGCAAATGATGGCCAGCCAGTTCGCGTGCGTGTTAGTGAAACTACAGAGGTTTTTCGAAGAAACCGTAGTCACCTCAAGCGAGATCTGAAAATACCATATTTGTGGCTTGATGTTTCAGCTATAAAAATGTGAGATGGAGTTGCGTTTCACGACTGGCGCATGCGAATAACTAAGAAGTAATGGTGGCGTTCCTACCGACTGACGTGCCTTCTAAGTTTAGATGATTGACTCTCAGTGGTGCAATGCCCAAGTCCTATGAGGAGGCGACAAAACTGGTTGGTGTGATTCAGAAGATGGTCAGCTATCGTGTAGTTGACCTTGAGGCTCAAATAGCGACCGCTCAATTTCTGTTAAATTAATATATTTGATTACGCAGCGTTTAAAACAAGACATAATCAGTTTATATTTGTTCATTATAAAGTATCAAAGCAGTCAGAATCCTGCTTTTCTTGACAGTTTGGGAGCGACCACGTATTCGTAAGTGCTTGCAATGATTCGCATCTGAAATCGAATATGGGTGACAATTGAAAATTGGCAACTGACATTCGAAAAGTCATCGCTTAATTTGTATTACATAATAATCGGCATCAAATGTGCAAAAGCAATGGAATGTGTGTGTAACTTTGTTTGCGAGCTGAGGAAGTCATCGAGACTTTAGTCTGACAATATTGTATCCACGTTGTCAGAAGTAACGCAAGGAATTTACATATGCCATATTGGTTCCTGACAAAAATTCGGCTGGTAAACTGGGACGAATTCGAATTTGTGTCGTCGTTACTCGTAGTTATGCTGCTTTACCAAATTATATCACTGACTTCCGTGTTGTGCTATGAACGAGCTTTCTACGAAAGTGACAATCGTGCATTCAGGTTTCCTCACCAGGCCACCAAACGGCACTAGTATTTACCGCCAAGCATTCCGAGGATATTAGTCAGCCTTTCTATGTCAGATGCAAGGGCTCTATCGAATATAGATGCCCTGAGTATCGGCAGTTACGTAGTAGGTAATCACTGCTTCTACCATGAAATGCATTGTCTTAGTAGCATATTCCACTATGGTTAAACGCAGGACTTACGTATGTGAGAGTAAAAGGTTAAATCGACCAAAATCTGAGCTGAAACGGACGGTATACCAGAGGAAGTATATTAGCACTAACGAAAATCCGACTGCCATGACCACCACACCAACGTTTAATATTTTATATTACTAATAATAGTTATACATATATTTGCAGCAGTTTACCGATAGATGCAATACAACTGGCGCTCGATGAAACAATATTAACACAGCGTGTGGAGCTCTTTCAATTCGGTGTTTATAACATACTTTCAGTGCAACGCAAAGTTCGGAATCGCGTGCAACCTGATTAGTTCGTGGTCTGATGATCCGAACTCTGTGAAAATATCAACTAGTCATATTTATCCCGCACGCAATCTATTTAGGTACATCACTAGAGCAAGCTGATCATACCAAAGTACCATCTTAATTGTGCATAGCAAGGCTCTATGCAGACTTGAGAAGATCAAGGAAATATTTAGGGCATCGTTGGCCGATAGGTAAGTCAATATCCCACTGCGCCTGTGGATTAGTTTACATTTGGCAGCGAAAGCTCAAAGAAACTAAACGGCTCAAAAGGGTGTAATATTATAAAATCCGGTAAACGTTTACAATCGTACTTGGATCCATTGATCAGCTAGGCTTTACTAAAAGGTTGAGCGAATACGAATTTCTAAACACGAATTACAATGGTGACGATACAAGTATACTTAACTTTTCCACCAAAAGTAGTTATGTGATAACATTTCGAAAATAGGAAATTCCTGCTTTAAGCAACCAAGGTTGCTCCAACAAATTTAATGGTCATCGCTGACATATGGGGAGAAGCCATGTGACCTAAGTACAAACAAGATTGCTGTGCATTTGGAGGACAATGTTTACATTTGCGCTATCCTCTGTGAAATGTGCTTGCGCGGTCTTAGCAAGACAAACATACGGAGGGTCGAAACCGGTAAACAAGTGCGACGTGTCTGTGCAATTTATGAATTATACAAAAGCGAATTTTTAGACAAGTTGCTTGTAGCGCCATATTTCTTTGCCATGCCCTAGTGAGGAAATATTTGCACAGAAATTTAACAATTCTGATTTCGAGCATATTTTCGCTCCATAAAACATAGCGCTGTGACCTGATGAACACCGTTGGTGGATTCCAGTGATACACAGGTTTTAATGAATATTGAACCCAAATTAGGCTGTGGACTAAACAAAGGAAGTGATTCAGTACCAAACGTTACTACTTTTTGTATTCACCATGAAGGAACAAATTACTTTTATAGTCCGATTATGTCTAAATCTATTAAAATTGCATTCGTAATTAATTCGAAGCGAATTATGGAACTTAAATTCATGCTTGCATACCGTCTTTCCTAAAAAGAGAAATTGGTTCAATGCATTGCTACTGATGCATGTTACCTAAATACATGGTCCGTTACATTCGTTTGTGTCAGCACGGCCTAACTATTAATTCGATTAATCAAATTGATAAGGTACGAAACTGCATTTTCGGGAGGAGAATTCTGAGTTTGTCGTTCTCCATCACTCTTGCTGATTGCAACTCTCAACCTATTCTCCTCAATATAATATTTGCCTACTCTGCTTTTCTGTATAACGTTACTACTGGGCTGTTAGGCACGTGGAAATGTGGCTTCATTTGTTTGCATAACCCTCATTGCGCTGCCATCTATTAGGATGGATCCGCTCTGCTTCATTCTGCACGGATTCCTGGTGTTGGTGTTTCACGGTGAACGCATTGGTGTCTAACTGCAATTCGTGCTACGTAGGTGGAACCATGGCACGTTGCGCGAACCACTGGTGGAAAGTGTTTGTCTACTGGGCAGCACAACAACATCGTTGACTAAAATCTACTGCTGCTGATCAGCTCAATTCAAAGTATATTGAAATGTGTCATTACAAAGTTCAAGTGCTATGTGTCGCCAGCATTCAGATATATCTGCATTCCACAAGGCAATCTGTGTACGATTAGCATACGTATAATTGCTCTCACAAAGTGGCCTTTTCACATACATTCTAACCTGCTCAGAGGACCACCTATTCATGGCGACCACATTGCCAGTCAAAAAAGCATTCCCAACGTTTTCCTATAGTTTCTCATTGATCTAACCTGTGTATCGCGTCCACTCGTCTAACGCAACCGCAACCACAATTTTGATGCCTCCCAAGCGTTGCAGCACCTATGAAAGTCGACCACCAATGGCATGTATGGCTGAGATTTCTTGTTAAGTTGTCATAAAATTCTGACACCGTATCTCACAGAAGACTTAGATTTCGTCTCAAAGCGTCATAATTGGCCGCTTGTTCTGTTTATCTTGTCTGCGTAGCGAGACTAGACAACATTACTGCAATGGTAAATGAAGTGTTCGCACGTTTTTATGAGAGTTTGATGATTTGCCTACCTGATACTTTTTCTCAGTCATGCCCGGAATCTTTCGGGAGACTGGTTGCCGTTTTCTGGCTACGCGAGTATTCGGTCCGTATAAGATGCAGGGAGAATTACAACGCTCTGTATTCGTCAGCCAATCATTGAATGTTGCAAGACATCAACATGTAAAAACTACCGGTAAATTACGAGACTATTTTTATTATGGACTGCTGCAGCTTTCCTCAAAGGCTTGACTGGAAGATGCTGCACAGCAAGCGCAACATCATTAGTTTGTTGACATTGTTACTTACCATCCCAAAAGCCAGCTAAATTGTGTCAAACTTCGGTTCCTCTCGCCAAACACCACTGCGTAATTTCATCTACATTCGCCCGGCCAGCGTGTTATTCAAGCGGCTAAATTGGAGTTTAGGAAAATAAAGTATGTAATTTCAATCAGCTAATCTGCTACAGGCCTGCAAAACTCATCCTGGCCGCTGCATTGGACGTGGATCACAGCATCAATGGTCAGCTCGCAGTCCTGACCTCTCATCATGCGACAATGCCTTGTGGGGTATGATGAAAAAAGACAGTAGAAAAACACGTTACAACAACCCAGAAAAACCTAAAGGTGAAATCCGTGCTTTATTGAACTCGATTTCCCCTGATGTTCTGCAACGCATCTCAGCACGCACGTGGAGAAGAAATTCGTCTATGTGCTGAGAATGACGGTGAACACACCGATACATTGGATCTATGGCAGTACGATCATAAGCTAGCACGTTTGTTTCGATAAATTCCATTACTCAGCGAAGAGCCCTCCTTTCCCTAGACAAGTATTATGTATAATTTTTTACGTTTGGACACTGATTTACGTAGATATATGCAAACGTGTAGTTTCCGGGGCCTTTGTGACCACCCTGTACATGGCAACTCGTGTGCCAACAATCACACGCCTTCCCTCAGAGTTTATAGAATTATTACTGATTTAGTAAACTATGAATTTGAAAGCGTAGAAAGCATGGTTGCCCTGGTTGAGTCAGTAAACTCACTCTTACTATTGACCAGGCTTCTTTCTACGGACCTCAGTAAAATTGTGCGGCGTTTACGCGTTCCTTGTGCCTTATTAGTTACGAGTTTCCATTCGCCGGCTAAGTCCACTAGTCGTCCCAATTCGAATTGTCTAAGGCACTATGCGCGTGGGAATCAACGAGTGGAGCAGTTCGTCGGTTCCGACTAGGACAGTCGAAACGTAACCAGATCGTTTATAATAGAAACATGGTAGGTATACCGGGTCTGAACCCGCGTGAAAGAGTGCATCCTCAGTCACTGAAAAATATGTGCTCCAAGAGGACATTTGATTCCATCAAGGGAAAAATAGTCGAGTTCGGGTGTACATAATTGGTCGAAAGGGAAGTTATTTTTGCAAGGCCCCGTTACGAAGAGTACAATGTGCAGCAGAGAATTTAATGCAAGGATCGCGTGGAAGTGTGGGTGAAAGCTTTCGAGAGTATATCCTGAGTGAAATCAGGTCCCTAGGGAATAGTTCCATGGATGGCCGTATTACTTTACCGAAACAATTGGTTAAATGTGCAGTTGATAACGTTACCACTTTGCTAATATTCTCAAACTGGTAATCAGAGTTGCATGAGGGGGAGATTCACCAGTTTGGTAGTCCCAAATGAGTCATTAGCCACCCCCTGGAAGAGCACCCACTGCATTTAACCGAATTTCTGCAGGCAAACTCTTGCGGAATTTAGACAAATATCTAATATAAGTAGTGTCAGTAGCTCAGACTGAAGTATAACCTTCATCATCCAGCGACCGTGCCCCTTGTAGTTGGGTGATACTGGAATTCTTGTCAACCGCTTTGCAAAAATATTGTCGAGGGAGAGTTCATGGCGCATGTAACTGCATTGCTTCCGATGTCACGATAACAACTATGAGCTGGCTCACATTAGTGTTCGAACAACACGATACACCATGGCAAATGTAAAGTGTACCACTTCTCGTGTTCCATGAGTTTTCTCTGAAAATTTGGATAGTGTCGGCGGATCGGCTGAAATGACTCCGAGCGTAGTTATTTGGTGACCCCTTGTCAAACCGTAAGATCTACGGTGGCTAACGGAAACTTGTGTTTGAGTTCCGCAAGACGCATGACCAGCAAACCAAAAACTGAAGGACTTGACTTAATCATTGATGCTTAGAACCATTTAAATCTAGAGCGTAGTCATTAGTGCAAGCCATTTGGATGAGTGCCACAGGAATCATATAGGGCGACGCCCTAGAACTGCCACAAGCCAGACAAATTATTATTATAAACTATTGAAGTAGTATCGTTGACAATACTGAAGCACAGAACTCGGGAACCATTGGTCGATACGGTTGATAGGTCCTGATTTATCATTGTCAAGTCATTTGACAACAGATATCCGCAGTTGAAAGCTGATCTGTAAACCTGATGCTGTCTACACTGCTTTTGTTTATAATGACCCATCGTGCTCAAGGTGAGACCTTCGATCCCATGCGTTCATCATATTCCTAAGCGTACTCGCTGAGGCTTGCATAAGCCTTGCAACGGCTTTCGGCAGGTTGTATATGAAGAAGATCTCAGCATCAAATGCTATGAATCGAGCACAGGTTCGGTCGGGGTTACGTGCACCCGTGTTTGCTTGAGTATACACTGTTACACCTGGCGAGCTCTCCGTAACGTTACTTTCCAAAGTGAACACATAGCACACAATCGAATTCATTGCAGCGTTGAGTTGCAATCCTGGCAACAGTCGTGAGCAGTTTTTCAGTGTGTTAGGTCAGGTGTATTTTTGGAAAATGTGATTAGCGCGAAGTAAACTGGAACATAGACATCCATTCGTGTACAATGTTACTGCTCGCATGGCTTGTAACCGAACTGTGTACCCAATTTAGATGATCACCTTCGCTTTCGGCGTGTGTAGCTTAAGAACTTGACGGTTCCTACAGCGATCGCACCCACTATTACCTGACTGACTAGTGCACTGCAATCTGTCAATTTTACTCATGGTTGCGTATTCCATCTTCACTGGACTATATCGAAGCGCAAGTGATTATTTATGGAAATGTGTTCGAGACTGAAGCGAATGCCACTGCTTTTCAATCGTAGTGTAGAGTGCAATTCACATATAGTAATGGTGACTAATTTCCTTAAGCACTGTGTATAAAGTAACAACTAAGAATATGCATAGTTGTTTAAATACATGAATAGGTATAGCGAATACAGCATGACAAATTTCCAGATGTTTGTGCAATGTGTTATGAACAATGATTTACGATGGGTAAATAGCGACTGTTTGACAAGTCCGGTAGAACGAGAGGAGTGGGGATTATAGACCCAAGAGTAAAAAGCAACAGGAAAGAAATAAAAAAAATTCGGAACCAAAGTAACGCACAAAGCTGTTCACGTGAAAACTGATGCAGGTTCCCAAGCCTCTACGTTGCGGAGAAGCCTGGTGAGCACACTGCTTGGTTTGCGTAATTTCGTACTAGAAGTGAAACGGACTATATCAACTAATGCAAACGGCAAAGCGTGTGGTCAAAGCGTTTTCTTGAGAAGTGTTAATGTAGGGGCAAAAATGTGAGTTAGAAAAGCGGTTCATGTTCGGGACACCCAAAGGGAGAAACTAACTTGTCGGCAATCATGTCGATTGTGGTGCATAATCTGGTGGCGTTTCAGGTTAGTATTTCGGCTCAGCTGAATAGGCCTGCTATAGTTGCGACAGCACTACGTAAGCCACTACGTAAGCCTCGCTGACGCCAATATTCCTCGCTGTACAATCTCACAGCTTTTAGTGCGCATTGATAGAAGAAACCCCTAGCGAATTTGGTCGCTCCACGTTATGGAGATTCAAACGCATCAACATTGTGTTTACGCCATGGACGTCAAAGTTGGATTGTGTACTCAACATGGGGCCTCATGTAGGCGTTCAGCATTTGCGGAAATGGCTCGAACTATCCGAAAGCCATTCGTAGAAGGCCAAGATGCTGACTGGCTCACCTCGATGCATTTCGACCTGCAGCAAGCAGTCAACATCATCGCGCACAAGTACTCCGAAATCGCTTTCCTGAGAAGCAAGTTGCAAATACTGGTCCCCAATTCGATATTCATGAACAATCTGATGGTGTATGCAGAAAAATTTGCATTTCATCCTGTTGAACCAGAGCCGATTTTCGAATGATCACGTATAGGCCCCGCCGAAATGGCTCTGCAGTACCGCATGATCGTCCACCGTCTTGTTATCTTGCCAGATGTTAACATCGTCTGCAGTTAATAAGAAGCAGGATTTTAGTAGCCTAGCCAGGCCGTTGATGGAGAAAAGGAATAAACATGACCGCATTACCGATTTATGGTGCACACCACAATGTACTTAAATTGGATCGGAAGTGGAACTGTGGACTCTCACGTCCAGCTGACGTTGAATAAGGAAGTTGCTTATTCAAGATAGCACAAGGTCACCTAACTCCATAGCTTCGAAGCATGTGAAGCAGAATTTCGTGGTCTGGGTGGTAGAACGTTTTTGAGAAGTTCAAGTAGACAATGTCCAGTCCTACTTTGGCATCGACTGATTTCGTCCACCTTCCTCGGGTTTACAGTAAGTGGGTTGTGTTAGACAGACTTCGACGGAATCCGTGCTGTTGTGACACTATGATGCTGTTACTCTCAAGGTATCCCATGAGCTCAGCAGCGATATTACTTTTTATGACTTTGGACAATACCGGGAAAGTGATTGAAGGTAGCTCGAGGGCTTCGCACGATTGCCACTATTGTAAACAGGAAGGGCTATTCTATGTTTCCACATTGTGGGAACCTGCATTTCATCAAGACATCGTTGAAAGAAGCGAGCTAACAGTCTAGTCATATTCATGTCAGTGGGCATTAACCCGTTTTCTGCTGGTGTCTTTTTTAAGGAGGTTTTCTCAAATGTGATCCAAGCATTGAGTTACTTAACACAAACTTGAATAATATCAAATGATTACAAACTGTAAGAACTAACGTCTTTTGTATAAGTTCAATCATACCAAATATACAACTTGCGTAAATTCAGTATTATAAGTCACATTTTAGAAAGTTATCCATAAAAAAGACAGAAGAAAATATGTTGACGCTTTCGGTGTTGTGCCGTCCAGACGAGGAGAGCTGCGCGAGAGCAAGAACACCACTCTTTTCATCACATTTGCTGCAGCGATAGATATTTGGCCATAGTCTTGGAGCGTTGGAAGCTGTCAAAAATGGGTGAGATGAAACTTCACTCTGGAAAGAGCGGATGAAATGAAGAAGCGCGCGTTTGAATCCTCTTGTGTAGTTAGCCCCGGGCCACCTGTTGCATTAGTACTGAGATCACGCGCTGAACGCAGCGGAGCTTGTTAGCTTGTCTGTGCAGCATTCCAGCATAAGTGCTGAATATCGTCGCCAAAAACCGTTGGTGCCGGAATTTGTCTTCACAGACCAACTGCACGCAGTGGTTTCATTGAGTTGTATAGGTATCCCAAGCCTGATTGTCCGGACAGGCTTGTTACGTGCGCCATATATTTTCGAGTGTGGCTCTTCAGGAAGGAGTTCGCTCGCTTCGGGCGAAACTTTCTGGTTTCCGATGCATTTGTCACTAGCCTGGTGAATTTGGTGGAAAACTTCCTTCAAGAGACGTCGGAGAGCTTTCCAGCTAGCCATAGTTTCTTGAACGAGATAGGACAAGATATGATAACAAGTGACAAGATGTGTCTTGGCATTGTTCTCACTGATCTATTCCACGTAGCAGATGTAACGAAACATCATCAGCATTACACATGTTGGCTGCAGGTGCAAAATACCTCAGCTAACGTGCCGCAATACAAAATAACAGAAGAAAAAAGGAGCAGCACGCCGCCTGAGTCCTCAGTAACGGAGGAACATCGTTCCGGAGAGCTAAAAGCCGAATATCGTACCGCAAAAAGAGTTATATTATGCCTAACGAATGATATTATTATTGGAGGGGGAGGCTAAGCAGCGTGGAATAATCCCTACGTTAAGTGGTGCATCTATGGCTGATGTATCAAACATTGGTTCCTCATTGTCTGACATATATATATATATATATATATATTAGATATTGTGGATAAAATTCGTTACATTTCATTTGGTTTGTTCTGCGTACTCGATAATCTTCTCCAAACTTGCAAACGTCGCTCATGCAAATTGTGGTATACTTGCGTAATTGTATCGCGTGGTATTTTTTTAACCAACTTTCGGACCTTTTGTACTTATCACGGATTCACTTATAACCAATTTCTTCTATGTGCTCATTTAGCGAGTATTTATGTCGTCATATGCGTTTACTTTATTCGATATCGGCATTTCCAATAATTGGCTGTTGTTTGACATCCCAGGTGTGGCTGCGCTTGATGTGCATGTTGATAAGGTGCCTACCTGTCTATTACCCACTACCTCGTCCATCTGGCTCCAGGAGACAGTTGGTCGTTGCTGGAGGGGACGGGGTGCACGGTCCTTGTGGTCGTGCTAGGCTCGAAGAGTGGTTGCATGCAGTCGGTGTGGAGCGGCTCCGTTGATGAAACGTTGCTCCCATCCGCATGCCTCCCGGTCTTATTCCTTCGGGTTTACACTGGATATGCGGTGTGTGGATGGAGCTGTGGGTGGTGCAGCGCAAGCCATCCATGGTTCCTCTGTGGGCGCAGGCGTCCTGTGGCTGGCCACAGTGACAGGCAAATCCGAAACCGGATACCGCCAACCAAATATATATATATATATATATATATATATATATATATATATATATATATATATAGTTGGTGGCGGTAGAGCCTATGGTGTGAGGAGGCTGGTGGTGGCTAGATCCTGACAGGTGATCCACCCACTGCTGCTACTGTTGCGCCATTGGCACATGTCCTGGACGCCTCCTCGTATCGACCGCTGGGTGGGAGTTGGGTTTCGCCCTTCTCCTTGCTAAGATCCAGGACACCAATCCGCATGAGGCAGTGAACTGACCATGTGCTAGACCCGCTACCTTTCGGGTATACATTTAATCAAAGGCTTTGGCTGAGAACCCAAGTCGTTCTCCTGTCAGGAGTGGGCGCCTTGCCAGTATACTAGTCCATCCTCTTCGGAGGTTAGGAAGTGGTAGATAGCCCTCTTCCCGTAAAACCTAGCCATTGGAAGCAACAGGTCTACGCGTTATAAGCTCACAGCTCGATTGGCGTAGAGCACGAACGCCACGCATTGTGTGACGGTGGGAGTGCATCTCCGGGTGTTCAATGGTTTGTTACTTCCCGCCTCAAGCCAGGCAGCCCCTGGTCAAATTGGTGCAAACCCGCCAAAACCCACCTGCGTCTGGCCGTGGTCGCAGGTGCGCATCCTAGTACGGTCGCAAAACATAAATAAACCATTCCAGTACCTCAAAGGCTGCGTGCAACGGCCGTCAAGCAGATCCCAATCGAGTCGTTTATACCATCCCTAAACGATACCCAAAACAGCTGAAGAAACTTTTATTGAGCATTTCTGAAGCTATTGCTATCAAAGTTCTAAAACCAGAGCTGTGCAAACAGCGCACACTGCTACGGGCTCTGAAATTGCCTTGGCCTTGAACTTGACCTTCCTTGATCACCTGCTTCCTAATGCGACGATCCGATTGATCAAACCATTGATTTAGTTTTCATATTGCCTAGTTAATGAGTTGATTGCTCTCTGTACAGGCCTCTACGGGCTTTATTCTCTCCAAACGTTTTGCTTCATAATTGTACTCGCCTGATGAGAATTATCGAAAAGAATATTCTTCGCGCACTTGCTTACTTCTGAGATCCCAATCTGTCTCTGCAATCACATTCCCGAGCTGGATCAGCTCCCCACTGCCCTGTGGGTCAGGTTATTGAGCCAAAGGCTCCGAGCGGAATATCTCAGGCAAACCTCCGAAGCACAACGACGACCTTGCGTGCGATTGCCCACCAATGCAATCGTATGCCTGCTCACAAAGCACTCAGCATCGGGTGCTGGAACGTGCGCACACTACTGGACCGGAACTCGAGTGAACGCCCCAAGCGACGCACTGCACTGGTCGCGATGGAGCTGGCGCCTTACCACATCGATATTGCGGCGCTCAGTGAAGCTCGACTGGCTGAGCAAGGTAAGTTGCATGAGGTAGATGCTGGCTTCGCATTCTACTGGGTGGGTAACGCCGCCTCAGCATCACATGATCATGGGGTCGGATTTGCAATACCCGATCGCCTCCATGGCCAGCTCGTGGATGAACCAACAGGCATCAGCGCGCGACTGATGACTGCCCGCCTACGACTCGGAAGTGGTAAGTTTGCCGCTTTTATAAGCATGTACGGTCCGACCATGTGTTATCCCGATGACACGCGTGATCAATTCTACAATCAGCTATCCTCCGTGATACGGTCTGTGCCGAGGAGCGACCGGCGATTCCTGCTGGGTGATTTCAACGCGCGCGTTGGGCGTGATGCATCAGCGTGGACAGATTTTATCGGTTCGCATGGCATTGGCTCAGCGAAGGCGAACGGTGACAGGCTGCTCTCACTGTGTGCCACTCACGGCCTGACGATCACGAACACTCGCTTTGCACTGAGTGCCAGTGATATAGCAACTTGGACACACCCGTGGAGTGGTCACGCTCACCTGCTCGACTATGTCATCGTACGTCAGCGTGATATGCGTGAACTGCGCGTGACACGTGTACTGCGTGGAGCTGAGCGTAGCACTGATCACAAGTTGGTGCGGACCAAACTGTACATATATTTTCATAAATCGATGTATTGCACTCCCGCCGTGAATCGGCGTAAATTTAACATTCTCTCCCTCGGTACTGGGGCGAAACGTATTGAACTGGAGAAGGCGATGGCTGAACGCCTGTGTGATGTGGACCGCATAGCCACAGTGGGCGACCTGTGGCACCACATTCGCGACCAGGCGACAGCTGCTGCCGAGGAGACCATCGGGCGCGCAAACTGCAAGCGGCCTGATTGGTTTGATGACAACAATGCGACGATTGGCGCATTGGTGTCGGGGAAGAATGCAGCATTTGCTGCATATGTCGAAGACCCCAGTCACTTGGGGAAGAATATTCAGTTTCGCAGACCTCGACGGCGACTGACCCAACAGCTCTGTCGCATTAAAAATGCATGGTGGACGGAGAAGGCGAAGCAGATGGAATGCTACGCCGAACGCCACCAACACAAGGAAATCTTTGACTCCTTGAAGGCGGTGTATGAATCGAGATTAGAGCCGATGAGGATACTGATTGATGGTAATTCAGCCGCTACCTGCACACAGACTGCAGACATAATGCAGATCTGGCGGAATCACTTTGGCTATCTCTTGAACAAACGTTCAGAGATCGACTGGCCTAGATTGAACGGCCTGAAGCAGCACGATGTGAAGACGAGTCTGGTGGACATGCTGACAATGGATGAGACGCAGAGAACACTTGCTCAGCTGCAAAACTGCAAGTGTGCCGGAGCCGACGGGATCCCGCCTGAAGTATTGAAACACGGCGGACCCGCGTTGTTGACTGCGCTGCACCACTTGAAGCAACGTGTATGGATTGAGGAGGAGGTGCCTCCTGAGCTGAAGGATGCCCTTGTGCTACCACTGTACAAGGGCAAAGGGAGCAAGCAATGTTGCACGAATTATCGTGGCATCAACTTGCTGAGTTGTGTGGGCAAGATAATTGCTCGAATCCTGCCCAACCTCGTCACCAGGCAGGTTGTGGAACCTAAGGTGGCGGAAGAGCAGTGTGGCTTCCGCTCGGGTCGCAGCAGTATAGATATGGTGTTTGCGGCTCGTCAGTTGCAGAAGAAGTGCAGAGAACGACATCAGCCATTGTACTCGCTTTATGTTGATTTCACCAAGGCATTTGATACGGTGAACCGCGAGGCATTGTGGCTGGTGTTGGGTAACTTTGGTTGCCTGCGTAAGTTTGTAAGTTTAATTGAATGTCTGCACAGTGGTATGTGAGCACGGGTGCAGCTGAGTGGAGAGACCTCGGATGACTTTGCAGTTATCTCTCGTGTGAAGCAAGGCAGTGTCTTAGCACCTGCCCTGTTTAAAATATATCTTCATGCAATGATGTTTTGCGCTTTTGATGTCACTTGTGCTTGCGGTGTTCGTGTGGAGCACCGTATTGATGGTGGGTTACCGAACATCCGTCGTTTCGGTGCGAGAACTCTAGTCTGTGAGAGAACTATCCGTATGTTGCTGTTTGCTGACGACTGTGCGTTGTTTGCACACAGCGCGGATAACTTGCAGCAGCGACCAAATTCGGGCTCACCATCAACACAATCAAAACTGTCTGTCTCTTTCAGCATTCACCGGAGGTGCAATCTTCAATATTGCCGCGAATCAGCATTGGTGCTGAAGTATTGGAAACCACCTCCCGCATCTGCTACTTTGGGAGTGTGATGTCAACTGATCAACAGATACACAGTGAGCTGCGTATTCGTGTGTTGAAGACAGCGGTGGCATTCGGGAAGCTTGAGTACCGAGTGTGGAACAACCATCAGCTTACCATTGGCACGAAGCCGATGGTTTACCAATTCATGGTGCTATCCGCTCTTCTATACGGCAGTGAAACGTGGACCATGTACCGGCGGCATGTGCGATATTTCGAGCGGTTCCATCAGCAGTGTTTGCAACAGATTTTGCGCATCGGTTGGGGCGACAGAGTTGCTGACACGGAAGTGTTGCGACAAAGTGGAATGTATGCAGTGGACTGCATACACCTGAGGTGGATCGGTCATGTGAACGGTATGGCTTCGAAGCGGATACCGAAGCAACTCTTATGTGGTCAGCTGAGTATTGGGAAGCGGCATGTGGGGAAACCAAAGTAACGTTGCCAGGACATGATCAAAGTGAGCCTCTCACGTTCTAATCTTGATTGCAGGTCATGGGAATCGAAGACGGTTGATCGGCGTGCATGGCGCCATCTAATCACGAAGGCAGTTGCCGAAGTGCGGGAGAAAGACCTCATACATGCAGAGAAGGAGCGGCAAGTGCGGAAGCGACAGGCGCCGATAAATTGTACTCCATCGACATCGAGCTCATGGTGCTGTAGCACATGCGGTCGCGAGTGCCCGCTTGAGGCAGGCCTAGTGAACCATGAGCGAGGTCACTCGGCGCCACCACCGAAGCGACGACGGGTCCTGCAGAGAATGTAGGCAGAACCGACGCAGCGTTTGTAGGTACGCTGCATTCGATTTACTAACCGCGTGCTTGCATGCTATGTCTCTTTATTTCAAATGGTGGGTTTACTATCTTGGCTTAATGCCTTTTTACTTTAACATCTACCAG
The DNA here is from genome assembly GCA_944474145.2 of Dicrocoelium dendriticum. Taxonomy (NCBI): domain Eukaryota; kingdom Metazoa; phylum Platyhelminthes; class Trematoda; order Plagiorchiida; family Dicrocoeliidae; genus Dicrocoelium; species Dicrocoelium dendriticum. The sequence goes on along the minus strand of OX104059.1, from coordinate 32,548,661 downwards.
AACAATCTTCTATTAATGTGCACACGTCGCGTACGCTAATTTTGCTTAACTTCGTTAAAATTTTTGCGCTTATGGCATTTAAAATAGTGTCGTGACATCTTGAACTTAAAGGGGATTCGTTGATAGCCCATTTATTAGGTATGTTAATTTAACTTTTTTACTTTTACTTTTTAATTTATTTAATTTAATTTATTTTATTTTTATTATTTAATTTAATTTTTTTAATTTTTTAATTTAATTTCAATTTAATTTATTAATTTAATTTTTAATTTTAATTTTAATTTAATTTAAGGCGGCATATGCGTGTGGTTTATCGATTTAGTTTCTTTAATATCATCATTATAAGTGATTGGCTGTTGTTTGACACCCCCGCTGTAGTTGCGCTTGATGTGCATGTTGACAAGGTGCCTACCTGTCTATTACACACTATTTCGTCTATACTGACTCCAGGAGACAATTTTTCGTTGCTGGAGGGTATAGGGTGCATGGTACTCGTGACCGTGTTAGGCTTGAAGAGTGGTTCGATGCACATTCCATGGCAGAGCTGTAAGCTATCGGGCGCGTCCCCAGGCTGCGGATCGGAGAACGCCCATTTGTAATTACGCACTGCCGTAACCATCAGGCTAAACCCATAATGGATTTAAATGACAAAAGCAGTCCGAGGTGAACACAATTCGGATGACTTTTGGTCAATCAGAATATTTTATCTGAAGCAAACGATTTAATAAATACTATTAAGGTGCCACTGACGCAGTCTCTATTTTCCGTCCACGAGCCCCGAAGCGGAGTGCAAGGATAAGCAACCCGGGTCCTATTACATTTGCCCCAAACATGCTACTAATGGAGCCGCGATGCAACGAGCACGAGCGTCCAATTCTGGTGCTCGGTGCAATGAGCCTAGGTCCTATAAAACTGGCGCCAAAAGGTGCTACGGATGGAGCCTCTATCCAAAGGCAAATACAAGCACGCTGCATTTGGAAATCAATCGCACACAAGGCAGTGGCTGGACCGTAGTTCGCTCCACAGTGCATCGAACCAACCTTTGATCCTGACACGGCCACAACGACCGTGCACCCTATCCCCTCCAGCAACGACAAACAGTCTCTTAGAGCCAGTATGGACGAGGTGGTGGGTGAAAGACAGGTAGGCACCTTATCAACATGCACATCAAGCGAAGCCACACCGAGGATATCAGATAACAGGCAATCACTTGAAACAACAAGATGGAATAAAATAAATTGGATAACACATACATATACCGAGACATAACTATTCACTAAATAAGCGTATAAAAATTGATTACGAACGAATCCGCGATAAGTTCAAGAGGTCAGAAAATATATTTTAAGGAAATGCCACAAACGCGAAAATGTTATCTAAATTAACTACAGTTAGCTTCAGGGACTCGTGCAAGTTTATAGAAGATAGTACAGGTAGACAATAATATGACAAAGAAAAGCACTGGAATAAAATTAAAAACCCACCATTTGAAATAAAGAGATTTAGAAAGCAAGCACGCGGTTAGTAAATCGAATGCAGCGTACCTACAAACGCTGCGCCTGTTCTGCCTACATTCTCTGCAGGACACGTCGTCGCTTCGGTGGTGGCGCCGAGTGACCTCGCTCATGGTTCACTAGGCCTGCCTCAAGCGGGCACTCGCGACCGCATGCGCTACAGCACCACGCGCGAGATGTCGATGGAGTACAATCCATCGGTGCTTGCCGCTTCTTCTCTGCATGCATAAGGTCTTTATCCCGCAGCAGGGCAACCGCCTTCGTGATTAGACGGCGCCATGCACGCCGATCAACCGTCTTCGATTCCCATGACTTGCAATCAAGAGTAGAAAGCGGGAGGCTCACTTTGATCATGTCCTGGTAACGTAAGTTTGGTTTCCTAACATGCCGCTCCCAAATACTCAGGTGACCATATAAAAGTTGTTCCCGTAACCGCGTCGAACCCATACAGCTCGCAAGACCGAGCCACATCAGCTTTCTCAGCAAGAGTATGCAGTCCACTGAATATATATATATATATATAATATATATATATATATATATTTGGTTGGCCGCATCCGGTTTCGGATTTGCCTGTCACTGTGGCCAGTCACAAGACGCTCGCGCCTACAGAGGGACCATGGATGGCTTGCGCTGCACCACCCACAGCTCCATCCACACACCGCATATCCAGTGTAAACCCGAAGGAATAAGACCGGGAGGCATGCGGATGGGAGCAACGTTTCATCAACGGAGCCGCTCCACACCGACTGCATGCAACCACTCTTCGAGCCCAGCACGACCACAAAGACCGTGCACCCCCGTCCCCTCCAGCAACGACCAACTGTCTCCTGGAGCCAGATGAACGAGGTGGTGGGTGATAGACAGGTAGGCACCTTATCAACATGCACATCAAGCGCAGCCACACCTGGGATGTCAAACAACAGCCAATTATTGGAAATGCCGATATCGAATAAAGTAAACGCATATGACGACATAAATACTCGCTAAATGAGCATATAGAAGAAATTGGTTATAATTG
>OX104059.1:32500129-32545719 GCA_944474145.2 Dicrocoelium dendriticum | reverse complement strand
CACACAGACTGTGAGTCATGCGGTCGCGAGTGCCCGATTCAGGCAGGCCTAGTGAACCATGAGCGAGGTCACTCGGCGCCACCACCGAAGCGACGACGGGTCCTGCAGAGAATGTAGGCAGAACCGACGCAGCGTTTGTAGGTACGCTGCATTCGATTTACTAACCGCGTGCTTGCATGCTATGTCTCTTTATTTCAAATGGTGGGTTTACTATCCTGGCTTAATGCCTTTTTACTTTAACATCTACCAGGACAATCTTCTATTAATTTGCACACGTCGCGTACGCTAATTTTGCTTAACTTCGTTAACATTTTTGCGCTTATGGCATTTAAAATAGTGTCGGGACATCTTGAACTTAAAGGGGATTCGTTGATAGCCAATTTATTACGTATGTTAATGTAACGAAAATTTAAGGCGGCATATGCGTGTGGTTTATCGATTTAGTTTCTTTAATATCATCATTACAAGTGATTGGCTGTTGCTTGACACCCCCGCTGTAGTTGCGCTTGATGTGCATGTTGACAAGGTGCCTACCTGTCTATTACACACTATTTCGTCTATACTGACTCCAGGAGACAATTTTTCGTTGCTGGAGGGTATGGGGTGCATGGTACTCGTGACCGTGTTAGGCTTGAAGAGTGGTTCGATGCACATTCCATGGCAGAGCTGTAAGCTATCGGGCGCGTCCCCAGGCTGCGGATCGGAGAACGCCCATTTGTAATTACGCACTGCCGTAACCATCAGGCTAAACCCATAATGGATTTAAATGACAAAAGCAGTCCGAGGTGAACACAATTCGGATGACTTTTGGTCAATCAGAATATGTTATCTGAAGCAAACGATTTAATAAGTACTATTAAGGTGCCACTGACGCAGTCTCTATTTTCCGTCCACGAGCCCCGAAGCGGAGTGCAAGGATAAGCAACCCGGGTCCTATTACATTTTCCCCAAACATGCTACTAATGGAGCCGCGATGCAACGAGCACGAGCGTCCAATCTTGGTGCTCGGTGCAATGAGCCTAGGTCCTATAAAACTGGCGCCAAAAGGTGCTACGGATGGAGCCTCTATCCAAAGGCAAATACAAGCACGCTGCATTTGGAAATCAATCGCACACAAGGCAGTGGCTGGACCGTAGTTCGCTCCACAGTGCATCGAACCAACCTTTGATCCTGACACGGCCACAACGACCGTGCACCCTATCCCCTCCAGCAACGACAAACAGTCTCTTAGAGCCAGTATGGACGAGGTAGTGGGTGATAGACAGGTAGGCACCTTATCAACATGCACATCAAGCGAAGCCACACCGAGGATATCAGATAACAGGCAATCACTTGAAACAACAAGATGGAATAAAATAAATTGGATAACACATACATATACCGAGACATAACTATTCACTAAATAAGCGTATAAAAATTGATTACGAACGAATCCGCGATAAGTTCAAGAGGTCAGAAAATATATTTTAAGGAAATGCCACAAACGCGAAAATGTTATCTAAATTAACTACAGTTAGCTTCAGTGACTCGTGCAAGTTTATAAGAGATAGTACAGGTAGACAATAATATGACAAAGAAAAGCACTGGAATAAAATTGAAAACCCAACATTTGAAATAAAGAGATTTAGAAAGCAAGCACGCGGTTAGTAAATCGAATGCAGCGTACCTACAAACGCTGCGCCTGTTCTGCCTACATTCTCTGCAGGACCCGTCGTCGCTTCGGTGGTGGCGCCGAGTGACCTCGCTCATGGTTCACTAGGCATGCCTGACTCAGGCACTCGCGACCGCATGCGCTATAGCACCACGCGCGAGATGTCGATGGAGTACAATCAATCGGTGTTTGCCGCTTCTTCTCTGCATGCATAAGGTCTTTATCCCGCAGCAGGGCAACCGCCTTCGTGATTAGACGGCGCCATGCACGCCGATCAACCGTCTTCGATTCCCATGACTTGCAATCAAGAGTAGAAAGCGGGAGGCTCACTTTGATCATGTCCTGGTAACGTAAGTTTGGTTTCCTAACATGCCGCTCCCAAATACTCAGGTGACCATATAAAAGTTGTTCCGGTAACCGCGTCGAACCCATACAGCTCGCAAGACCGAGCCACATCAGCTTTCTCAGCAAGAGTATGCAGTCCACTGAATATATATATATATATATATATATATATATATATATATATATATTTGGTTGGCCGCATCCGGTTTCGGATTTGCCTGTCACTGTGGCCAGTCACAAGACGCTCGCGCCTACAGAGGGACCATGGATGGCTTGCGCTGCACCACCCACAGCTCCATCCACACACCGCATATCCAGTGTAAACCCGAAGGAATAAGACCGGGAGGCATGCCGATGGGAGCAACGTTTCATCAACGGAGCCGCTCCACACCGACTGCATGCAACCACTCTTCGAGCCCAGCACGACCACAAGGACCGTGCACCCCGTCCCCTCCAGCAACGACCAACTGTCTCCTGGAGCCAGATGAACGAGTTAGGGGGTAATAGATAGGTAGGCACCTTATCAACATGCACATCAAGCGCAGCCACACCTGGGATGTCAAACAACAGCCAATTATTGGAAATGCCGATATCGAATAAAGTAAACGCATTTGACGACATAAATACTCGCTAAATGAGCATATAGAAGAAATTGGTTATAAGTGAATCCGTGATAAGTACAAGAGGTCCGAAAGTTGGTTAAAAAAATACACGCGATACAATTACGCAAGTATACCACAATTTGCATGAGCGACGTTTGCAAGTTTGGAGATTATCGAGTACGCAGAACAAACCAAATAAAGTGGAATGAATTTATCCACATTAAAAAGACCTAGTTTAAGTGTATGTTGGTTTAGCCCAACTGAAGTGAAGAAGCATCATGAATGGAACATCAGCCTCAGATTGGGGCATATATATATATATATATACATATATATACATATACAAAGTTTTAGAATTATGTGTGGTACAGATAATTGCCTTCAGAATCAGGACGGAATAAGAAAACAGGATTCGATTAGGAAGAAAGAGAACATGCGACATTTTGTACTAGCTTTTCACTCAGTTTTCTTTGAGTACTTTTTGTGTTTTATTGGGGAAAGGAAATCGCCGCAATATGCAGAGATACGCGTCCACCATTGATGTCGGTCCTGAGCCATGAGTTATGGGGTCTCTAACCAGCGAAACTATGTAGCTCTGAAATCCCAACCAGGGGGTCGAGAACAACCGACAGAAGCCAACTGTTTTGGTAACGTTTTCATGGGGCTTCTCCATGTTGTAGTTTATCCACAGCGCCGTCTTATCCAGTCTTGTCTAGCAACCGGGAACAACACCCGACATGGAAGACGATGAGCAAGCATACGCAGTAGGTGTTCAAGCCACCGCAGCTGACGCAGCAGAGCCAACTCCTCGAGCGAATAGCCGTCCATACGCAAAACACGCTGTCTAACTTCCACATCGGTTACGTGGTGCAGCTACCACACCCGGGCTATGGACCGCAAGCACCGATGCTCAAAGACAGAGCAGATCAACGGTGCGAACAATCTAAATCTCGAAACCGTACAACACTACAACGCGGACAGTCACACAACAAACCCGACCTCTGAAGAGTAGGCAAATGTTATGGCGGCGCCACAAGTGCCTAAGTTTAGAGAAAGTGAGGCGAGCACTTGAGATACGCAAAGAAATCTCGTCTCCAACAGCTCCACCGGCTGTGATGCAACTTCCCAGGTAGACAAAACTCTCCGTAACCTCCAGTGTCTCGCCAAAAAGACTGAGTGCATGTACAGGTATTTCAGTCTTGGAAAAGAGCTTTGCACTTGGATGGGGAAAAAGCCATCCCATACTTTGGCGCTTCAATCGCGAAGCGGTTGAGTGCAAGTTGAACGATCTGTAGACCGTCACCCAGCAAGACGATGTCATCAGCGAAGTGCAAGTCAACAACGCGGCTACCTGGGAGGAGCTCAACGCCACCGCTCAACGAATAGCCCAGAGCATTCTTTAAGACATCTTCAAAAGTGAAAAGCAATAGGAGATAGAGCATCCCTATCGAATTCCACTGGTGAAAACAAAGGAAGACGAAAGCTTGCCATAAGACCAAACTCTACCCGAGGTCAGACTGTACATAGCAAGCAGCACGGAAACGAACTTCCCGGGGATGCCATTGCTCAACAAACAGTAAACAATGCAGACCTGTCGACACAATCGAAGACAGCGCAGCTATCCAGGAACACGACAATCGTTTGCTTTTGTTACACATGGCGGAGCTCCTGGATCTGGCGGACTGTGAAAAATTGGTCGATGCAGCCGCGCTCCGGGCTGAACCTAGCCTGTTCATTCCGTTGTAGCGATTCACGCATTGGAGATAGCCTTCGAAGTATGATGGATACCAGAACCTTAAGAACGACGGGAACCAAGCTGATACCCTTGTAATTGGAGCACATTGTGCGCAGACCCTTTTTGAAGATGGGGACGACTATGGATCCACCGCAAGATGATGGAACCTCTTCTTGCAGCCAGACGTCTGAGAACAAAGTTCTCGAAAAAGCGAATAGCCGCCATCTTTAAATAGGGCGGTAGGTAAGCCAACAGGGCCCAGAGCTTTACAGCGTTGCAAGAAGCGGTTGCTGAGAGATTTCCTGGTGAGGAGGATCTGTGGTGGTAGAACACGCAGCACCCGTGAGCGTGTTGGGCGGAGCCTGGGATACTAGTCGGTAAACAACGACACGTAAGAGACGTGTCAAATACGGGACCGGATAGAAGTTGGAGGTGACTGAACCCAACGTATATAGTGCAGGCTACAAAAATAGGAAACGAATCAAGCAGAGCGAGAAACGGTGCAGCCAAGTACTCACAAAAACGCTTTGTTAACGGATGTGCAGTCAGTAAAACAAGTGGACATTTTGAAGGTTAAAACAACCGTAAAATCCGATGTTGCAAAACACTGAAAAAGCGTGTTTTCCGGTACACTACAAGGGTCTCCTCCTCGAAGCCTGAAGGACGGAAGCCTTCAATGGAGCTGTTAGTGGGGGAAAACGGAAGGTGAGGAAGGATGCGAATAGTCGCATGGGCTTGAGTAAGGGCTTTCAAGGTGGGGTGTGTAGCAGAGTTCGCTGGGTCCAGGCTTTTGTTATTAGCTATGATGATCGTGTGGACCAGAGTGCATCATCGGTGGGCCGTCGGGGCGGGCTGATCGGAGTGCAAAAAAAACTGGCTAGTCCAGAAAAAAGGCAGACAGGACCTTCCCTTTGCTGCAGACCCGACGGTGCGCTTGGGAGGTGACATTCCTCCCCCACCGCACTTCAGTCCACGGTCCTTGTCCCAGGAAGAAATCCGGGCGTCTTCGTCAGCAACACCTAGACAGGCGTTTGAGGACCAAACTGTTCGTGGCTGTCTGCGGCCGAGGGCGACTGACGGTTTGGAGGCGTTGGGTCGGCTGACGAGTCACTCGAGAGTTGACTTGGCAGTTCTGCGGTAAAGTTTCTGGAAGGTAGAACTCAGAGGGGGCGGGTAAGGGTCGGTGGAAGTAGCTCGACGCCGGAGAGGGAACATGGCATGCATGATGAAAGCAAATACGTTTTTTAGGTTTTCAATATGTTTTGGGTATCTTTTGCTCATTTTACAAAACGTTTGTGAAACAGACGTACGATTACCACTAAAGACGAAAAAGGCGTATTAATGGAAACAGCAAACGTTTACAAAATCTGAAAAAAGGACCGAACGTTTGACCTCTCTACCGCGTCGGTCAGTTGCCTGGGGATGAGGCAGGGTAGGTTGAGAGTCAAGGGGAACGGAGGATTTCGGGATATCCAGTGCTCGGGAAGTCACCGCAGGTGCGGGTGTTTGTGTGATAGCATCAGGATGGGTTGCAAGTGGTTTATCAAAGAAAGTCACTTTCAGGCGGTCGATGGACACCGTTGTTCGATGACCATTCTGGTCTACAGTAAAATGTTTCGGAGTCCGTTGCAGGACTCCGAAAGGGCCAATGTAGGGAGGCTGGAGAGAGCGCCGCACTGCGTCGGTGCGGAGGAAGACGTGAGTGCAGGTAGAGAGTCCGCTGTGCATTTGAAAATCTCTAGTATGCTCACGGGGCGGAGTCAGGCGTAGTTAACGCATGCTTTGAGCTAGGGAGGAGGCAAAGTTAGGCGGAAGCATATCCGACGATGCGGGAGGTGAAACGAATTCTCCTGGTAACTTGAGCGTCGTGCCGTAAACCAGCTCTGCTGGTGCACATTGCAAGTCAGCTTTGATGCTGTTGCGAGTGCCTAAGAGTCCGAGCGAAACGTTTTCGCTCCAGTTAGGGTCGGAGGAGGCGCAGAGTGAAGCTTTAAGCTGTCTATGGAAACGTTCAACTAACCCGTTGGCAGATGGGTGATACGCTGTGATATGAATGCAGCGACAGTCTAAAAAGTTGCAGAACGAATCGAATTATGAAGATTTGAAAGGCGTTCCTCGATCTGTTGTAATGGTGGATGGGCATCCGTAGTGCGAGACGCACCGATCTAAGAAGGCCCGAATAACAGTCTCAACTGTGCAGGCTGTTACCGGAATGGCTAGTGGCCATCTGGTGAAGCGATCGACACATGTAAGAATGTACACGAATCCGCGTGAAGGAGGCAAGGGACCTACCAGGGCTACGTGTACATGCGAGAACCGAGAGTCCAGGGCATGAAATAAACCAAGAGGACTGCGGGTGTGACGATGTACTTTGGAGCGCTGCCATTGAAGGCAGGCGTGAGTCCAGGTACGAACATCTTTGTTTACGCGTGGCCAAACGAAACGTTCGGTGACCAGTTTCAAAGATGCACGGACACCGATGTGATAGTGAGTGCAGTGCGTCAAAGACTGTGCGTCTGAAGGCGACGGGCACGAGGGGTCTAGGACAACCTGTGGAAGTGTCTAAGAGAATGGTTCCTTCCGTGGTTTGGAGAGGAACCGGTTGCACATGTAGCGAAGTGGACTGCAGAGTGCGTTGTATGTCTTCATCTTGAGCCTGAGCCGATGCCATAGTGGCAAGGTCGACGGTAGGCAAAGACTGGAAAGTGAGGTTGACGCGTGAGAGCGTCGGCGACGGGATTGTCGACACCTGAGACATGGCGCGTCAGCAGTGAAATGCGTGACAAAGTCTAGGTATCTTGTTTCCCGTGGTTAATATTTGTCGCAAGCAGAGTTGAAGGCGAAGATGAGGGGTTTGTGGTCAGTGTAGACAGTGAAAACGCGGCCTTCGAGTGTGTGCAGGAAGTGACGAATGGCTAGGTAAACGGCGAGCAGTTCTCTGCCAAACGTGCTCTAGCAGGATTCCGCTGACTGCAGGCGCTTGGAGAAGAACCCAAGGGGTTGCCATTGCCCACCAACGTGTTGTTGGAGGACGGCTCCTACGGCGTCGTCTGAGGCATCAGTCGTAATAGAAAGGGGTGCGGTCGATTCCGAATGAGCGAGGAGGGCTATGTTGGAGATAGCGTGCTTGAGCTCGGCGAAGGCTGCCTGTGCTGTGTTAGGGAAAGCGAACTTACGTTCATTTCCTCTGAGTAGGTCGGTCAGAGGCTGCATGACCTGAGCGCAGCGCGGAATGAAGCGTCGATAGTAGTTGATCAAACGACAAAATGGACTGAGGTGCTTGAACGAAGTCGGAGCTGGGAAGTCCTTTATTGCCTGGATCTTATCAGGAAGGACTTCGATACCAGACGATGAAACGAGATGGCTTAGGAATTCTACCGTTGATTTGCCGAGTTCGCACTTAGTCGGGTTGACTGTGACACCGGGTTGGGTCAAGCGCTGGAAGAGAGTTCGAATGTGATAGAGGTGCTCTTGTTCCGATGAACTGGCTACTAGAATATCGTCGAGGTAGGAATAAGCGAAGTCTAAGCCACGAAATATATCGTGGATGAAGCGTTGGAAGGTTTTTGCGGTGTTGCACAGTCCAAATGGCATTCTTAAACATTCAAACAAGCCGAAAGGAGTGATAACGGCTGTTTTAGGAATGTCATTTTATTCTACAGGTATCTGGTGATAGGCGTGAACCAGATCGATTTGCTGAAGATCATCCTGCCTGTGATACATGCCGTAAGGTGCTGCATGTGTGGGACGGGATATCTATCTGGGACAGTTAGCCGATTGAGTGCGCGGTAATCATCGCAAGGGCCCCAGTCACCAGATTTCTTGGGAACCATCTGCAGGGGGAGAGGACCAAGGGCTGTCGGAAGGGCAGATTATTCCAAGTTCAAGCATGTGCTCAAACTCCGCCCTAGTTACCTGTATTTTCTCGGGCGACAGTCGGCGTGGACGGCATGAGACGGATGGGCCATTCGTCCGTATGTGGTGCGTGACTTGGTATTCCACAGGCAAGGCTGCGTTCATTGGCTGAACGAGCTTGGAACACTACGAAAAGAGATTGGCATAGTATGGCAAGGTCTGAGGAAAGGCGTAGACTGGTGTTATAGATACAATGTCGGCGGTGATGCCACGTACACTGAGATTTGTTGCAGTGTCGACTATCATCTGGCGTTTCGCATCGACCAAGAGGCCGAAATGCCCGGGAAAATCAATGCCGATTATGGCAAAGGGGACTGCAGCGACGGTGAATACCCAGCGGAACGTGCGCCGAAGACCTAGATTCAGGGTAAGCGATCGATGACCGCAGGTGGCTACTGGCGTGCCATTGGGGGCAATTAGACTTGTCGACAAAAAAGCGATAGGCTCACCTGACATAGGGGGAATGACGCTGACTTCCGCCCCGGTATCAACTAAGAACTGGGTCTCGGAATCTTAATCCCTAATGTAGGTGAGACGACTGTGCGCTTTGCCGACACCGTTAGTGGCCATTACGGGCCGGCCTGAAAGTTTCCCTGCTTCGCGGCGGAGAAACTGCATGGTTGTTTGCACTTACGGGCTTTGTAACCATATATATATATATATATATATATATATATATATATATATATATATATATATATATATATATATATATATATATATTTGCAACGGTCTACGAATAGACATAAAGCCATCAGAAACCATGGGGTACAGAAATAGTAAAAGAAAACACAACACAAAACATCAAAGTCCATGGTTTCGTCAGAGGGCGAGATACTACCCGGTTGCCCAAGCCGAAATAGGGTGTTGACTTAGGGGACACCACCCCGAGCCTTTGGCTGAATAGCCTGCCCGCAAGGCAGCGGAGCGAATTCAGGGAATCGCGCCCATTGGGAGCCGGTGACTGATTGCTCAGTTCATACGCCTTTCGTTTGTTCCTTTGTCAAACAGGGGCCCAATGCTCCCTAGAATTACAGCAAGAATTTGCTGGGATACAATGCTTCGCCAGGATGAAGCAAGGGGCAGTGACTTTATTTAGTGGCGAGTCACGTCCGCCACGTCACAGTGTTGTTAAACGGACATATGTGGCTTTTTATAGGGAGAACGCTTGCCAGGCGAAAACCTACCACGTCCTGGAACACTGCCGCCGAACCATTTGCTGGAACGGGAAAATCCCGAACCACCCAGCTGCGTCGGTGCGGAGGAAGATGTGAGTGCAGGTAGAGTCCGCTGTGCATTTGAAAATCTCTAGTATGCTCACGGGGCGGAGTCGGGCGTAGTTAACGCATGCGTTGAGCTAGGGAGGAGGCAAAGTTAGGCGGAAGCATATCCAACGATGCGGGAGGTGAAGCAAATCCTCCTGGCAACAGAGGCATTGCGACGTAAACCAGCTTTGCTGGTGCACATTGCAAGTCAGCTTTGATGCAGTTAGTGGCATCCGGTTCAACTGCGCAAACACCGAGTCGAGAACTACCCTGCCGTGAGAAACACGCTGGTTTCCACCGCGGTCGTGGGTGTGTGGACATGTTTAAGCTTTGCCAACTCCTCGAACAATGCCATATTTATCGCCTTTGTGGAGATCCGAGCTGCGTTCAACTCGGTCGATCGTTCTGCTTTACGGCGTTGTCTGTAAACCGAAAGAGGTAATAGGAAAGTATACCGCCACACTTCGTGTTTTATACGTCTATGGCAGAGTGAAAGTTTGTGAGTAGCTCCATTCACTTTTCGTCACCACTAGCGTTTTGCGACAGGGATGCTCTATGTCCCCGATTTGCTTCAACTTAGCTGTACCAACGGACGCCGCGGATTTTTGAAGTACATTGTTCTGGATGCAACTTTTGCCTCCGGGTTACTGTCATATACGTGTTTTCTGTGTGAATTGTGCACCAATATTCTTCCTTTCCAACCTACAGTATTACGGGAACGGTGACCCTCTTCTAAGCCGTATCGCCAACTATCTCCTTCAGCGGTAGTTTGGAACTCCTTCTCTGACCCCATACAAGTTGAATGTGGTGTGCCTCAAGGCTCGGTGCTAGGTCCCCGATTGTTTATGGTATTTATCAATGACCTCATACAGGCAATTACATCTAACTTCCTGCTGTTTGCCGATGACGCTATGATTTGGTGCGAAGTGCAGGGAATATTGACCAGCAATTGCTTAAGAGTGATCTAGACATAGCACATCAGTGGCCCACCCAAAATTCACTGCAATTCAATGTGAGTAAATGCAAGGTGCACTTTATACGAAACTAGAGCAACCATTGTTACAGGCTCGGTCCGCATGTGCTGCAGCGAACTGCCACCAAACGTGATTTGGGCGTATTGGTTCAGGATGATCTGGATGTTACCAAGCAATCCGCTAAAGTCTCCAAAACTGGTAACCAACATGCGGGCCTGTTACGACGGGCGTTCGGACAAATAGAGCGCTCAATTTTTCGGCAGCTTCTTAGTGCATATGGTCGTCCTCATGTCGAATATACAACTCAAGCCTGGAATCCATGGCTAAAACACGACCTTAGTGCATTGGAGCAGCCCAGAAGTCGAGCATCAAAATACGTTACTGGAATGTACCATTTTCCATACGAGGAGGCTGGAACGATTGGGGGTATTCAGCGGACGTTACCGTCGCTTACGAGGTGACATAATAATGGTGTAGTTAATTTTGCACGATCCACATCATGTGTGCCGCTCTTTAATGTAACTCAGCAGTAATACCAACTTGAGAGGTCATACAATAAAACTTGCAGAACAGTATAGCCGCCTGGATTGCCGTAGGCATTTATTTGCCGTCTGCGTGTGTGAGCTGTGGAATGTGCTGCTAGAATCGGTCATTTCTGCACCATCACTATCCATATTTAAAAGGCTTTGGATGACTCATTTACTCGCCTACAGTTTGTTACCTGGTACTACATCTCCATCCCACTACGGGACTATACTTTGGATTTATTTGCTGTCACATGTTTGTGCTGTGAAACTACGCAGACCGCAGGACTACATCGAAACATATGACAAGTTCCTCTTTTAAACGTAAATAACCCACTGCTTTTTCATTTTTCGATAAGCATGCAAAACCACCCAACGGGACAGGTAAAGTATCGCTTCATAACCCGTATAAATTCATTGTTCATAAGAAGCACACTGAAAGGTCTCCAGGGTTCTGGAATAGAGCTTATTCCAGGCAACCGCGCGACTGACTTGGACTATGCTGATGATATTGCATTGCTTGGTGGCCACCCACAGAGCACGTAGGTCGTTCTAAACTGCTTGGTGATTGAAGCTACCAAGTACGGCATGACCTACGCTTCATCGAAATGCAAGGTCCTACTCTAGTATTGGCATCCACCTGCGTCCGTGTTGATTCTTACAGGCATGCAACTTGAACAAGCAGATGGCTTCATCTACCTTGAAAGCTGGTTTCTTCTGATGGCACCACCGGTAAAAAGATTTCGCTCCGTATTGCCAAAGCTCGATCAGCTTTCGCTGACTTGAGGAATCTGTGGCGTCGTCGTGACGTTTCACTCTCGGTAAATGTCAGGGTCTACAATGCCTGTGTTTGTACGATCCTGTTGTACGAAAGTGAGTCCTGTTCAGTCCGTGTAACTGATTTGCTTCGGATTTCGGCGGAGGATAGTTCGTATGTGGTGGGAACACGAGATTGGCAACGACCAGATTAGACGTCACGACCTGGATACTACGGGCCTCCATTACGATAACCTAATATCGCTGCGCCAACTAAGATGGCTAGGTCACGTGAGAGCGATTATCACGTTCATATCGGGCCGTTCTTTCAATTCACGCTATTGGTGTATTTACCCTGCCAATCGTTTCCATCTCTGACCGGACTGCCTAGCCTGTATGTGGGTACATTCGGACAGTCATTGTGTGTTCTTGCCTTGTCTCTAGGTCGTTACTTTCGTTACGGCTTGGCCGCTCGTTCGCTCCTTGTTCTTGTCTTCGTTTGGCTTTGGATCGGTCTTCTGTGATATCCACTGATATTACTGCTTTTGTGTAAAGAAACCGTTTGAGGTTTGTTCCCCCTTTGACAATAATTGTTGTTATTTAATAGCATCTCAGTTACACCGGCGCTGAATTTTGGCTCATCTCGGGGATAATTGATCCGTCCAGTTGTTGAACTCGAACAACCGGTGGCTGTGTGTTACGCTCAAGGTTTCGAAGCGTTTTGCCGATTACAATATATATATATATATATATATATATATATATATATATATATATAACGACAATGGAGTAGAATATAGTTCTCTGCCGGTGAAAATGATAGTAAACAATCCCGTGATGAGAAAGACGAGAACAGTGCTAACATTATTACTCTTTGAATCAATTCTGTCACCAATACTGCTACGTACGCGTCCTATTGGGGCACTTTCGGAATTTCACACCAAGCAAGAGCGTACGGAACTTAGCGTAGAGTTTGTTAGGTACCAGCATCATCATCATCGATGCACGTTAGCTAAGGATGAGAAACACAGCGGAGCTAATGACGCAATACAAAAGGATAAGGTGCTAGAAATAACACTACAAAATATAAAGTAATATAAGGTTAACTATTATATTTTGAATTTCGTATGAGAACGTAACTAGAAGAGGAATCTAAAGAGGAGGGGATAGAAAAGGAACTCACAACACAAACGCTACTGGGGCCGGCTCTCCACCATATCAGCAAGTGTGTCCAACAAAACGTGTTCATCCTCTTTGGGACCCTAGCCAAGCCGTCGGGATGCACTAACCGACGCCAGCTTCCAAGTGAGGGTTTTCAACCCTATCGACCATGTCGTCGTTTGGCTTCTCTTCCTCCTCATCCAACCGCACCCCAGGCGAGCAAAGAACGCAACTCGCGGAAGTCGGTGTGTTTGTATGCGTGGCCCAGCTATTGAAACTTGGCACGTGATATAATGGTTCTGAGCGGTTTACAGGCTCCTAATGCAACAAATACGCGAGGCCGAACACGCTCATTACTCACGCGGTGCTCCCAACAGACATGAGCCATACTGCGAAGGTAGTTATGATCGAACGTGACTAGCCTCTTCATGTCTATCGGCCTGATAGGCCTGGTACGATATATAATAGTGCTGAGCGGTTTACTCACTCTTCCTGTACCAAATACGCGACGCCGAACATGTTCGTTGCTCACGTGGTGTTCTCACCGGACATAAGCTAACCTGTAAATGTAGCGATACTCGAACGTGACTAGCCTCTTTATGTCGGTCGACCTGATGGGCCAGGTTTCATAACCGTATAAGAGGGTTCAACGAACGGCTGCATTATAAACTCTACCCTTCACGGTGAGAGTGATATCGCGTCGGCGCCATAGGTAGCGGAGATTGGCAAAACCACCTCGAGCTTTCGCTATACAGTTCGTAACCTCATCTTGGATCCCACGGGCGCTAATATAGCTGCATAGGTACTTGAAATCCTGAACGACTTCTAGCTGATACCCACCAAGGGTTAGCGCAGGGTGGGTCTCAGCCAATCTTGGAGGACTTCACATTTCGGGGAAGCAAAGCATAGCCCAAAACAATTGATAACCAGTGCTACTCGGTTCAGTGCTGTTTGGCAAGCATGGCAGCTGTCACAGATGAGGCCATGTCGGCCGCATACTCCAAGTCAGGAAGTCGCTCACGAGTAAGTAGCTCCACGCCTCGTAGGTTTTGCCCGGGAAACACTGCTTGGTCAACGGCGAAGTTAAAGAGGAAAGCTGACAGCGGGCAACCTTATTTCACACCGCTAGAGATAGTGAAGGGCGGCGACAGTTTGCCGTAAACCCTCATTCTGTCTGGACTATGCGCGTACCTCGCTCTTATGACATTTACATATTTCACGAGCACACCTTTCTTCAGAAGACAGTCCCAAATGCCACATCGAGTAACCGAATCGAAAGACTCTATGATGCCCAGGAACACAATAACGGTGGGTCCCAATAAATATAGTGGTGCTCGAACAATTGATGTATAGTGGAGATGTGGTCAACGCAGCCCAGACCTCGACGAAACCAGGTTTGTTCTTAAAGAATCTGGCTTTCACGAGTGTCATTCAGTCTGTGGAGAACGAAAGACGCAAACGATTTATAGGCAATTGAGACCAGACTGATCCCTATGTGATTGTTGCATTCCGAACGGGAGCGTCTCTTGAAAGTTGGGACTATGACAGAGCTACTCCCATCAGTTGGGACAATTTCCTTCGCCCAAAGTTTCACTGGCAACTTGTGTAAATCACCTACAAGAGTAGAACCCCGACGGCTGGGAAACTCTATCTGTCCCAGCGGGTCTCACGCAATTTCAATAATTCGATCTCACGTTCGACTTCTGAGCATGAGGGCGGATTCAAGGAGACAGGCCGAAAAAGAAAGTGATAACTCAGATTGGTTAAACAGCCTTGCAAAGTGTTCGGCCCAACGCTCCAAGCGTTTTGACAAGTTGTGGATCGGCTGTGAACTCCCGTCGCCTATGGTCTCGCTAACACCAGGTCTCCGCTGCCTGTTTTCGGTACTAGGTGGAATAACTTATGATGATCAGCAACGACAATTGCTGTTTCCATTTCTGATGCACGACGAGACCACCAGGTTCTGCGGTCTATCCTCTTGTTAGCACGCAATTTCGCCCTGAGATCTTTGCTTGTCTCAGTGTATTCGCTTCCAGCCGGAATATGTTGGCGAGCATCCACAAGTACTATAGACTGTGTAGAGACTTAATGTCTATGTTGGCAATTTAATTTACAGAAGAGTAGTAGGGGGAGTTGAATGTTATAGGTAGAAATTCGTCACATCTAGACTCACTCCGACAGCCGCCACACGCCCGGAAAAGCATTGTACGCGCGTTTCACCCTTTCGGGGATCGTCAGCAGTGCGCATTCCATCGGACCCTGGTAGGGATCGAACCCGCAACTCGACTGTTGCCAGTCCGTGGTTGAGACCACTGAGGTACAGGGGACGGCAACGACCATCGCGAATAAGTTACTAGATGCGATATAGCGCCGCTCACTATCCACTGACTTACACGTTACTGCCGTGCATAGGACAGGGTAGCCCCCCACACCAAGCGACGAGCTTACCAAACTTAAGCCGCCAATTGACTTATGGCATTATAAGCAGTTTGGTCTGCGTACTGATTACAGAAGAGTAGTAGGGGGAGTTGAATGTTATAGATACCCTGTCCTACGCACGACAGTAACGTGTAAGTCAGTGGATAGTGAGCGGCGCTATATCGCATCTAGTAACTTATTCACGATAGTCGTTGCCGTCCCCTGTACCTCAGTGGTCTCAACCACGGACTGGCAACAGTCGAGTTGCGGGCTCGAGCCCTACCAGGGCCCGATGAAATGCGCACTGCTGACGATTCTCGAAAGGATGAAACGCGCGTACAGTGCTTTTCCGGGCGTGTGGCGGCTGTCTGAGTGAGTCTAGATGTGACGAATTCCTACCTAATTTAATTTACCTCGTGAAGACATGCCTGCTGATAGAAACGTTTGGCGAATATGCAACTAGTGAACGGCAATGATGTTCAGTGAGCGCTTACTAAGCTCTAATGCCAGCGTACTTTGATACGCATTCAGAACATCTGGATTCCCCAGTTGGTTGGTGTCTATGCGCTCACAGTGACGTTTCGGACGTCCACCGAAAAGCACCCGAAGGTCGGCACACACAAGAGTGTGGTCGGAGTCAACATTAGTGGTCCAAATCGTGCGACAGTTTTGGACGCAGTCTCTCCAGCGGTAAATGATCGCGATGGGATCGATTTGCGTCCATGGCTGCTCTGAAGATGGTGGGCGCCAAGTTGCTCTTCTGCAAGTGCTGTGTCGAAAATTAGTGCTCGCAAGAAGGAGACGAGCACCTTCATACAGGTGTAGCAACCACTCACCGTGATGTTTACGGGAGCCTACACCATGTTGGCCGCCCAGGTGAAGCGCAACAGAAGACAATTTACCGATTTTTGTGTTTAGATTACCAGCAAGCACCACAGCATCTGTACCCTTTCTGTAACGAAGATCGTTAAGTGAGTG
Source organism: Dicrocoelium dendriticum (assembly GCA_944474145.2). NCBI lineage: Eukaryota > Metazoa > Platyhelminthes > Trematoda > Plagiorchiida > Dicrocoeliidae > Dicrocoelium > Dicrocoelium dendriticum. The sequence goes on along the minus strand of OX104059.1, from coordinate 32,529,395 downwards.
ATAGAAATCATCCTTCAACGAATCAGTACTCCAGTTTGTGGGCGCGCATGCAGCAATGACGAACAGACACTGTTTGTCCCTGCGTGACTTGGAAGCCCAGAACGAGCCGGCCAATCTAACGACGCACGTCGGGCCGTTGATTGGGATACAGTCGATCAGGGCAGCTTCAGCCTGGGGACTCAAAACAATGCCGACGCCAGCTCGACCTGCATTTGAAGCTGCGTCATCGCCAGACAGGCGCAACGAGAATGGACCGCCAGTGTCGCATGTGGGGGATTGCAGGGTAAGCACGGAGCTCGAACCTTGCAGGCAGGTTCCGATAAACAGCAAATGTCGATTGATAGGGTATCTATTGTTCGGACAAATGCTACCTGTTGGCCAATCTGTTGCGCATGTTGATGTATGCCAGTCTTAGTGAGGATCGAGGACTCCAAAGGGAAACGGATGAACTGACGTTCGCTTGATTGAACATGGACTTGTCGACTGGACTGGAGCGGCGCCCTGTGACTTCGTGTGAGTTGCAACTAGAAGACAAACGACTATTGAAGCAGGGTGGGGAAGGGCCAAGAATTGGAGAGATTGAAAACGGGAGGAGAGAAGGGAAGTTGGAGCGGAACGCTAAGGATGCAAAAGCGCAAGAGGGGGGATAAGGAGGCGGGAAGGTCTGAGCAGTAGCATCCAAACCATTATCCACCCAGCTCGATGCACCAGATAGGGCGCCGTTTATTATCTCCTGCGACGGCCGGCGCATCAAGAAATCGTGTGGATGGAAGTTCACAGTTGTATTGCGCAGGCAGGATACTGTCAGATTGCCCATGCCTAGACAGGAAAACAATTAAGGTTCTCAAGCAAAGCCATTGGTTCAAAAACCTGACCGCAAAGCACTGGGCTACTGAGAGTCCGTTTTATGAAGTAAGGAGCCACTCTAACACCAAGCTCCAACCTGGAGGGCCCGAAAACTGTGTTTGTTTGGCCTCTACCCTTTGACCAATCTGGTATGGGTGGCTCTGAAGGTGTAAAAAGAACCACCCAGCATGGCTCAATGGATCACTGAGGTACACAAACCAACGCATTACGTTAAGGTCCAGTCTCGTCGCGATGGTTGGTGTTGTAGCAGTTGATCTGCTCCCCGGTTGACAACACGAATCTCCGTCCAAGACAAATCGCCTTAGCGAAAAGAGGTTGTATATTGCACTGGTGATTCGGTATGCGTGCCGCTGCGGTACATTTGGTCGTACTAGATGGTGCTCCAGACTGACTACTAGCCAGGGGCTGGATTGTCGCAAATTCCCTCTCCTTCTGGTTAGAGACTAGCAGCGGGGTGACGCAGATTTTATAAATCCAGCTGACAATATGAACACGCTTTCGAGCTAAATGCATTGATCGAGAGCAGTTCGGTTTCGCATAACGCTCTCTCTCTCTCCACTCCTTCATACCACATCAGGGCATTTGTGATGGTATAACAGTTAAACATCAGCTCAAATCATGGATGTACCGATGCTACTGTTGTTAAAGGCGGTGGGCAAATACTGACCATATTTAGTTCTTCGTCAAAATACATGCTTTATTCGAAATGTCGGGAGGAAATCTCCAGCCTGAACGGACATCTGATATATGTGTGTGACGTCCGTATCGGAGAAATAATGACCGATCATATCCAATCCGGCCTGTGGCCTAAAGGATCACACGCGTGCCTCGTAATTCGGAGGTCCCGTATTCGGGCCTGCGTAGAGGACCGGGCGACCATTGCAGTATTCTTAGCCGACACGCGACTGGTAGTGGTTGCGCTGCAGCAATACGTACGGGCGTACTGCTGGCGCCTTTGTTAGATATCAGTTTACCGAAAATCATAATGGTCCAGGCAGTATATGCACTTTATCAGCTTTGCTCCAACGCGGCACAAGTAGACACCAGATAAAATGTTATTTAACCGCAGGAGAAGAATATGCAGCCCTGATTGCCTAAAGAAGAAGTATTGGAGCTGCGGACTAGTACACTATTGGAAAACTGACATCCGACTTATTTATTGCAGAACACAGCCGAACAAAAGTGGTGGCAAAGAAGGTCCTCATAGCGGTCAAGAAAACATCTTTGTCGAACTACTATCTAAGGGAGATTTTTTGCCATGAGGACAGCAAAGCGTATAACTTCTGCTGTCCATGCGACTTGTTATGCTGCTGGTGCTGTCCTTATTAACCGGACCAACTAAACTGCCTGTTCTCCGGACAAAAGAAAGACAACCTATCGGCACCGATACACACTGTATTTCCCCAAAACGGAAATATTGGATTGTGTCAACGCAAAAGGATTAGCACTCGGGAATAAACAAAGTCCAAAGGGATGTTCAGCAACGATGGTCAGTTCATAAACTGAAAGATTTTCAAAGTAAAACATTCCTTTTTGCTTTCACAGGTATATCTGGTCGACGATCAGAGCACATTGAGTCGATAAGTAGTAACCACGGAAATGTCCGAGATGGCGCTTGGATCGTAGCGTGCCGAGTGAGCTCTGGATCGTATGATAACCGACGCAACAAACTGAAAGTCGTTCAAAAGAGTAGGGCCAACTGGATTCAAAGTGATAAATACAAAAGCTCACAGTGTTCACATACATAAATGTACATATTGCATTTGAAAAAGATGACAAGATCTGGTAAGAAAGTTAACCACCATGTAGTGAGGATATGAAAGCAACTTTGTCCGAATCACATAAAACGTATTCATCTTCCCCGAGCAGACTGTAGTCAGTGTCGTTGATGAGAACGAGAATACCTGAGCGGATTTTGTTGCCCTGAAGAAATAACTCCGGCCGCTCCTGTAACAAGTTGTCTCTTATCCAAAGGAGTAGATCTTTCAAAGTGGACACTGAATGGGGCACCTCCACCAAGTGCTCCTTAACCTTTCCGAAAAGAAGTTCTGCTCCACCACCGAACTCCAAGCACAGTTTCATCGCTTGGGACGTGTGGTTTTGACAAGACAGAGCGTGGGCTGAAAAGTAAGAGGGTTGATCAGAACAACCAGTTAATAGAAAGCAAGCAAAAGTAATCGATTATCGTCAGCAACACCGCCATCTTGATTTTGGATTATCCAAAATGCCGAATAAATCTCCATGCGACATCTGCCGTGTGTGTCGGATGCCGGTTAAATTCTCTCATGTGTCAAGTGTCCTGCGAATTTCTACACTTAATATATCGGAATATCTATCTAACATCAAGCTCATGTAATCCAACACAAGCTCGTCCGAACTTTGTGTAAGCAGTGTCGAAGTCAAACGACCAGGAAGAGTGGAGCAACATGAGCCAGTAAGTAGGTAGAGGCGTTCTATGGAAGGCTCCATGTGTTTGACCCAAAAAGCTAACCCGAAATCTTTCTAAAGTTCGAACAAGCTTTCCTGCCGGTCCCAAGCCGGAAAACCGGCATGTAATTCTGTGGCAACGGAAACCCTATATCACCGAATACAATCCGATTATTCAATGTATTCTATGGACACCAATATTTCAGGGTGCGAGAGCCTGAATGCTAAGGACCCGTGGCAAACAAAGGAAGAAAAGAAAGGAAAAGTTGATTGTTACAAAATGACAGCTGACCAGGCCAAGCGACGCTTGAGACACCTTACACTCTGTAAAAGAAAATTTGACCGACCAGAGCTAATGGCCCTTCACGTGTATGAATAAAATAGTATGCATTCCCAGGTGCGTTATGACGATAACATCAAGCTTCTGCGGCTTAAATGACAGTCCTTGACGTGGGCGAGGGCGGGTCGAAGATGAAGTAAGTTACGCCTATTGGAAAGATGATCAAAAAGTCACTTTTGTGGACTAAGTCAGCTAGAGGATGATACTTTCCTGCTTGAGTAGGCTGAGGGGTCGGAAAATCCATGTTCGTCCAGAGCAGTTTAGTTCAGCTAGTTGAAAAACTATGATCCGGGCTGGCTAGCCGAACAACCTTCACGTGGTGTAAGCTGGGTGGTTCGCGTTTAATCCGCTCCAACAAATAGATCGGCGGCAGTGTTCCAGGACGCGGTGGGTTTTCGCTTGGCAAGCGTTCTCGCTATAAAAGGACACAAATGTCTGCTTATCAACTCTGCGACGTGGCGGATGTGACTCGCCACAAACTAAAGTCATTGCTCTGTGGATATTCGGAAAATGCTATCCAACCCACGGACATCAATTGCTTATTCTCACATTCCTGACGATTACAAACAGTCAAAAATGCTGCGGCACATTCACAAACACAAGCTACACAGCTACATTCATACACAATTACATACGTATATATACTCATACACACATTCACTGTCATGCCAAACATGCATTTTCGTACATTTCTGATCACACTGTTAGCTTAACATGATCATACCTGTAAAGATGTGCCCCGCATTGTCGAGAATAAAAGCTTATTTATTTAGGGAGTGCGGTGGATCCAGTTGCCACGATCCACTTTGCCAGAATAACAATAGATGGCAACGGAAAATGAAGTCGGATGCAAATAGAATGTAAAGAAAATTGAATCAAGAAGGAAGTGCGTTAGACTAATCAGGATGGAATGAAAACTAACAGCTAGACTCAAGAAACCGGACGACACCGGCTGCTCAACTGCGTCATGTCTGATAGTCTCCAACTACTGACGTGGACCACCCCGGGGCCCCCATCCACGAAGACGAGATGCACCACCCTGAGCAAGTCTCTCGGTCAGTTTCTTCATGCCTTTTATACCACGTCATGGACTGGTCACCTCGAGGTTTCGTCCAACTTGGCAGAACCAAGGCGTATAATGAACGCCGAGGAAGTCACGTAACGGCATGCAGAGGACATGACCTAGTCTTCGGCCAGATCTGAATGCGGTGTACAAGGAGCGGCTGAGACATGTGGTCATTGAGCTGAAACGGCACAATGATGGGGAAACAAATTTCCGCATTGTAAGTGTTCGGGTGACTACATAGATTCCCCGATTCAGGATTAAAGGTGCTGATCACGCTACAGACGTGCCTAATGCTTCCCTCCGCAGTATGCGGGTGGGTGTCATTAATATGCGCAGTATTCTGAAGAAGTGCGATGAGCTGTGCCGTTTTGCTACATCTGAGGCCAGACATACCAGGACTCACAGAGGTCTGGTTGAATTTTGAGACAACCCCCAAGGAAGTCGAGTGAAGTGGCTACAGATGCCTCAACTGTTATTTAATAAATGGCCGCGATGGCGTCATTCTTTGCATTAGAGACTAATGAGCACCTGCCGAAGCGAAGGTGGTAGTTGTGATGCTTGATCCACCTGACGCGGAAAACTGCCAGAAGTGTGGTTTACCATAGTATTCTGAATCGTTTTGGACCGGCTACCGCAGTTCACAGAAACAGTTTCCCCCGTGGCCCAGTGGCATAAGCTGTTGACTGGCGGTTCAACCCGCTGGTGGTCATGGGTTCGAATCCTGACGGATCCGAAGGATGCGCACTACTGACAATGCCCAACAGACTAAAACTGCAGTTTAGTGCTTCTAAAAAAACATTGATCAGACCACATAGTTGGACTGCACCTCGAATCACCGAGGAATATGCTATTTATTTATTTACACACTTCTGTGAACACTGTGGCGATATCTCAGTAAAGTCCTTAAATAGTGCTTGCACGACATAACTTGAACAAACAGCTTGGAAACGATCGACAAGTGCGGTCGCGTTTCGATTCACATCTGCGCACAGACCTCCTAAAGTGGCAGCCCGTGCTCCAGCCTGTACCGCGTGAACCCGAGGCGGTTCAGGGGCAGGAACCAAAGAAACTGCCCCTGTCTGACAAACCAAACAGCGTCCCTTATCATGAATCAGAGCTAGTGCTCTGCCTCACTGACGCATGAGTTCGTGGGACCATTGGAGTAAAGTAGATGAAATAGTCGGCGGAAAATGTCCACCACCCTTAGTTCCTCCACTCCCAGAGACTGTTGAGTACAGCAGGCTTCCCTATAAACTCGCAGACCGATTCGGCTTAGGATTAATAGTCCGCACGGTCATAGCGTTCTCGGTGTTAAGCAAGAAGTTTATGAGATTCCAACAGACTCACAGACCCCTCAGGTGTCCAGTGTCTGATGGGATGAGGAACAGTGGTGGCGAAGGAAGAAATGTGGCACAAGGACATTATTCCACCGAAGCGAACGTCAGAGTAATTGGGTGAAATCCTGGGATCACCATGACTAATAGTGCCGTAAGTAAATGCATAAGTGTAGTGCATGGTGGCCGAGATATCACTCTCTTGAAGTAACCAGATAGTAGCTTGGTTTACATCCACTCATCCAACACATAGCTATGGGTGAGAAGAGTAAATAAATCAGGTGACAGTAAAAAGAGGATAAAGTATAGCAAAACAAAAGTGTCATTACGCTGTGTTTTATATTATGCATTAGCGACGAAATCGTGGTTGGAGAGGGGGGCTAAGCGGGGTATGACGGGATAAAGAAACATACAACACACATCACTGTGGTCAGTCCTTCGCCATGTCGACAACTGTGTACAACGAAACGTGTTCATCGCCTTTAGGACTCCAACAAAAGAGTTGAGAGGCTCCAACCAAGGCTAGCTTCAAAGTAAGGGACTTCATTCCTCTAAACCAAGCTATGGTCTAGCATCCCCTCCTTTTTCCATCCAGATCCCAGTCGTGCACACAACGTATATTGCGGGAGTCGGTGTACTGGTATGCGCAACACGTGTCCCAGCTGAGCAGTTCACTCGCTCTCCCTGCACAAAATACACGATACCGAATATGCCCATTGCTCCCGCGGTGCTCCGACCAGATGTGAGCTAAGCTGCGGAGGTAGCGATGGTCGAACGTAGCTGGTCTCTTTATGTCTGTCGACCTGGTGGGCTAGGTCTCGCAACCGTACAGAAGGTTGGAACGGAAGAGGCTGCATCGTAAACCCTGCCCTACAGGGCGAGAGTAATGTCGCGCCGGCCCCACAGGTTACTAAGGTTAGAAGAAGCGTCACCAGCTTTTGTAATGCGGTTCGTGGCCTCATCTTCCATTCCACAGGCGCTAATATAGCTGTCTAGATATTTGAATTTCTGGCTGATTAGTACCAAGGGTCAGTACAAGGGTAGGTCGCTGCCAAGTCTGGAGGACTTGGTATTTTGAGCTCGCAAAGCATAGCCCAAAACGACTGATAGCCAGTGTTAATCTGTCCACTGCTGCATGGCACGTTTGGGAGCTATCACAGATAAGGGCAATGTTTTTGAGGTACTCCTAGTAAAGAGGTCGCCCAGTAGGAAACAGCTCCAGCTGCACAGCGGTAAATATCGGCGAGAGCGAGGAGACCTCATCAAGGCTTACTCAATACTGTCGAAGTCAAGTCACGCCTGTTGCAACCGAGCCAAAATATTAGGTTGTCCCGAAATCAATTGACCCTCGCAGCACACATTTGCAATCATTATTTGTTTTAAACAATCAATAATATTTAAGTGACTTAATATCCATTGTTATCGACGATGTACTGCCAACGTTCAGGCAAGTCATCGATGCCTCTCTCGTAGAACGAGTCGGCAAGGTACGTTTCGATTTAATTGCAATCATCGAATCCCTCGTACTTGAAGTGATTTTGCAGCGAGCGGAAAAGGTAGTCAGCAAAATCCGGGCTATTGGTTACATGCATAAGAGTTTCGAGGCCGAGCAGATGAATCTTGAGACGCGTCAACTTTTTTTAAATGAGGTGTGATGTCATGAAGGAGAATGGTTCGAGCGGCTTTTGGACGCTATTTTTGGTGTTCACCGACCATCTTTTTCAGCTGTTAACAGTAGACATTGGCAGTGATCGTGGAATGGTCAGGTAGCAGTTCTCAATAAATGACGCCGCGGTGATTCCACCAGACCGACAGCATCACCTCCTTGCCGTGTAGTTCGCATTTCGAAACTTCTAGTGGTTTTTCATCTGCTGTGATCCGCTGACTATTCCTGCAACAGTTGACATGGTGCCCCAACTTTTCGTCTCCAGTAACGAAATTATTCAGCCAATGATAATTGTGTGCTCGGATGAGCAATGAAAGTGCAGTCACAACATTCCAAAAGCTGCTATTCAGTCAATTCGTGTGGTACATGTTGTCCGAGCTACGGGACTATGCCGGATTGGCGTAAATGTCAATGAACGGTGGCTTTTTAAAGGAAAGGTGTGACGAAACTTCGCGCAAATTTTGTATCGGATCCTTCTTTAAAGCGTCCTAGATGCTGCTGACAAAGTCCGCTGGCTTGCGTCAATGACCTCCGGGTCTTGACAATTCGCAGTTCCCTACGACGAAACAGAAATTTCACCCTACTTTGAAGCATCCGTGCCTATTAGGCCAAGCATGTTTCGATGAGCCTCGACCGCATTATGCCCTTGTAGGGACCTGTATAACAAGCATGCGCAAACAGGATGTTGATCATTTGCCAATGCTGCAGACATTGCAACCTTGTAGGATAAATGAAAAATGTAATATTACTGAATACTAAGAAAAATCCAGCGAGTAGAGATGCCCCTATGTATCTACATCTAATATCTTTTAAGCAAATCTACCTATTATGATGGTCATCATCATCAGCAGCAGTACATCAGCCATTTGAACTGATGCTTCGCTGCCATACAACCATGAGGACCTATGAAATAAAGAATAAGAAGAGGAAGAGAAAGGGGGACTTACTTAAAAACCTTAATGCCCTAAGCAAACATTCAGGGTCAAGGCGCCTACACCTTGTGTAGACAACATACCGTCACAAACAGCTGACTATCGTGCAAAGATAAGGCGGCATCGGCGAGACAACTTCCTTGCGGCTTTCACTGCCACGCGACAAAATCAGCCATTACCATGCACATAACTCAGTACCAAACATACTTTAAACAGACAATCCGATAAGGAGACGGCAGCAGACGCGCCACTGGTGTCGGTTGCGAGCCATGTCCTGCAAAGTCTCGAGCCAAGCACATGGTGAGTCACGTGGACTCCAGCCCGGAAGGCGAGACGGACCAACGGCACCCAGTTTCGTCGTCAGTGACTTCATTTCCCGCTGCCAAGTCAACTTCTGTCCACCTAGAGCCTGCGCCATCCTACACCTGGTAGACTGAACAAGGCCCTCCTAGGTAAGCGGTGACCAGGCATGCGTAGCACGTGCCCGAGCCAACGTAACTTATTCAGTGCTATCTGTTGTTCTAGGGTGCTAGCATGATTATCACCACCTAGTACTCGCCTACGCACATCATCGTTGCGGACACGCTGGTGCCATCCGACACCAGCAATGCTTCGCAGACAACGATGATCAAAGACTTGAAGGCGCCTCAGATCTTCAGACCGAAGGGGCCAAGTTTCACTACCATAGAGCAGAACGGCCCTCACTGTGGCCTTGTATACACGGCCTTTCAGACGGAGGGAAACTCCCTTCTGTCGCCAGAGATGATGCGGGTTCAAGAAGGCAGCTCTGGCCTTTACAATGCACGAGCTCACGTCACTTTCTATGCGCCCATCATTGCTGATGCAGCTGCCAAGATAAGTGAATTGATCAACCACCTCGAGTTCCTCGTTAGCAAGCGTCAAGGGGTCATCAAGTGGCTGGTGGTCCTGCAGCAACACTTTACACTTTGAAGGTGCGAAGTGCATACCAAATAATGGGACCACTCTGGACAGGTTATTCAGGGTTGGTTGCGCCGCCGCAAAATCGTCGAAAAGCAAGACGATATCGTCCGCATAATCTAGGTCAACTAACCTTTCACCAGACAGCACTCGAACGCCTACATCGTGGGATTCCGCAAGGGAACACTCCATGATAGAATCCACGACGAAATTGAACAAAAACGGGGAAATCAGACAACCTTGACGAACGCCTCTTGTAGTCGAAAAGCTATCCGATAGGACACCATAGACCCTGACGCGGCCTGTAGTGTTCGAGTATAGAGCACGAAGGATGTTCACATATTTCGTGGGAACACCTTTTCGCGCAAGTAATTCGAACGGAATCGATCGAATCGAACGCACTCTTGAAATCGAGGAACACAGCTATTGTCGGCCTGCGGTATGCGTGGCGCTGCTCTAGCACCTGCCGCAAAGTAAATATATGGTCTATGCAGCCACGTCCTGGGTGAAAACCGGCTTGCTCTTCCCTAATCTGAGATTCCCGTTCTGCAGTGAGGCGACGAACGAGAATCGAGGCCAGTAATTTTGTCACAACTGGCGTTAGGCTAATACCCCTGTGGTTCGCACAGTCTGTGCGACTGCCCTTCTTGTATATTGCCACTATAATCGATTCGCTCCAAATAGCCGGCACACTCTCTTCGTTCCACATCCGTTCGAATAGGGAGGTCAGTGCCCTGCAGAGGACCTCACCTCTATCCTTAAATAGTGCAGGTGGGAAGGAATCCGGGCCAGCGGCACGAAAACGATTGAGGGCTGTGATCGCGTTTCGGACCTCGGCCTCCGACGGAGGCTCTAAACTAATCGTCCATGGCACGTCCTGCATCACCTGAGGAGGAAGAGGTCCGGGAGCAGGGGGCCAGCTGAACTGATTTTCAAACAGTTCAGCCCAACGAGCCATACGGCGCTCCTTATTGTGTATCAGCGCACCCGCGCTGTCTCTGATTGTCTCACTGACGCCTGGTTTTCTGGGACCAGTGGTGCGGATTAGCTGGAAAAGCCTCCAGTAATTGCCTCCTGCTCCTGCCGCCTCCATTTCTTGAGCCCGACTGGTCCACCAGGCTTCCTTGTCAGCACGTAGGCTCCGCTTTAGTTCACGCCTAATAGCCCGTCTGGTCACATTGTGTTCAGAACCAGCCGGGAGATGTCTTCTAGCTTCCAACAGGTTCACGGACCTCTCGGATATCCAGTGACTGGTGCGGTGACCACTGATAGTGCCATAAACAGATGCTCCTGCGTCGTGCATGGCGGCCGAGATCCTATTCCACTGAAGTTCAGTGTCATTAAGACAAGACCGCGAGAGTTCGGTATGCAATGCTTCTTGCTAGGCTTGCCTGACCGAGGGCTGGGACAATTTCTCCGTTGCCAATCGGAAGAGACGCTTTGTGCCCCTTCCGGTAAAGTTCATGGAGAAACGACAGCGCACCAAGGCATGATCAGAGTCGACACAGGTACTCCAGTACGAGCGGCAATCCAGAATGGAACCGCGCCACCTGTAACTTATGGCTATGTGGTCAATTTGGGTCCATCGCTGGCCAGCTACAGGAGGACGCCAAGTGGCACTGCGGCGCCCACTGTGTCTAAAAGCAGTGCTAGTAAGAAACAACTGGTGCTCCGCACACAGTTGCAGCAGACGCTCGCCGTTGTCAGTCCGTTCGGAGTTAAGTCCATAATTACCATCCAGCTGAGCTTCTGAAGAGCTCAGACGCCCTACTTGTGCGTTCACATCCCCATGCAAGTACTATAATTTCTGAACTAGTAGCAGTGCGTAGCAGCGCGTTCAGTTCGTGATAGAAAGTGTTCTTGACTGCATTAGAACTGCAGTCCGTGGGAGCACAAACGGAAATGACAAACAGACAGCGTTTTGTTTTACTTCGCGAATTCACCTTAGCTGATGTCGTCAAACGGGCTGCACATAAACGGCTGTTCACCGGAATCCAATCAACCAACGATAACTCAGCCTTGGAGCTGAGAATGATACCTACACCAGCTTGACCTGTGAGTGCCGCATCGGCATCTCCGGATGCGTGCAACCAATAACGAGAGGATAAACCGGGTGCAGTCAATTCAATAACCCCGTTAGGGTCATTAATCCTAGTTTCGGACACACAACACACATCAACATCCAGTGTGTCCAAGGTGCGTGCGAGTGCAGCCTGCTGACCTGTTTGTCTTAGAGTGCGAACGTTGAGTGTCGCCATGGAAACGGGACAGCGTGGCCTTATAAGGGACTTTTGCCGATAGGCGTCCGACTGGTGCTGTGGGATGGTGGCTGCAGATGGTTCTACTCCAGTAGCACTTCGGTTGCTGTCAATTAAGCTGGGAATTATAGAAGGAAGGTTAGTAATGGGGGCCGGGATGGGAGAAAGAGATAAAGGTGGAAATGAAAGAAGGGAGGCGCCAGCAGTAGCATGTTTTCGCTTATCCGCCCTGCTGTATGCAGCAGATAAGGCGATCCTTGATAATCTGCGCGACGGCCGATGCAGGATGAAGTTTACCTTTGAAGAAGATGTCATGGTTGTATGTGGGCTGAGATACTGCCAGGGCGCCCAGATCTAGACAGGAGGACGATTAGGGTCCTCATCCAAAGCCTTTGGCTCAAATGCCTGTCCGCAAGGCAGCGGGTGGCATTGATTTAGTTTTACAGAAATGGACGCCATCGCATTTCAAACACCCAACCTGGAGGACCAGGAGACTGAGTTTGTCTGACCTCTCACCATTGACCAACCTGGTAGGAGTAGCTCTCACGATGTCCGGAGGCACCACTCAGTATAGCTCAATGGGTCAATGAGGTACGCAAACCGTCGCACTACGTTAAGGTCCAGTCCCGTTGTGACGGAACAACAGCAGGGCGGTGGCCGGGCCGTAGCCCTTGATATTCACCACTCATTGAGCCTAGTACCGTTATGTTTACAGTACACCCCGTCCCCACAACAGGGGCAGGCAGCCATAGGCCGCATGCATGTCGCGGGTACTAGACAGGTAGGCACCCTGGTCAACGTGCGCTGTGCGTAGCGGACGAGTCCGCAGGCATAGCAAAAAGATGACGAGTAAGTGGACTCGTACTGGTAATAATGTCAGCCAACAGCTGATCATTATTATGATGGTGATTATTCTCGAAATCTCAAGTCAACCAAGTGCGAGCCCCGGAGCTCGTTAAACTCCGACACCGACTTTGCTTCGACTGTTTGGAGGCAGGTTGTTCCAAATATTCATCACTCTCCGCTTGGAGCAGAGTTGGTGAGCGACCCGCTCTAAATCCGGTACGACAGGCCTGTACCGGTGCGCTCGTGTACTGCTTGGTGTGCGCAAATGAAGTAGCGGCCTCAGCATAGGGTAAGCACCTAGTTGTAATATCCGGTGGTCATGATAAGGTCAACCCGCATTCGACGATAGGGCGTACAACCCCAATCTCTTGCACCGGTCTTCATTTGGCACACCTCGTAAACCGGGGATGCGCCTTGTGGCAACATATTGTACCCGCTCAATCCTTTGCACAACTATGAATATTCCTAGTTGTTACTTTATACACAGTGCTTAAGGAAATTAGCCACCATTACTATATGTGGATTGCACTCTACACTACGATTGAAAAGCAGTGGCATTCGCTTCAGTCTCGAACACATTTCCATAAATAATCACTTGCGCTTCGATATAGTCCAGTGAAGATGGAATACGCAACCATGAGTAGAATTGACAGATTGCAGTGCACTAGTCAGTCAGGTAATAGTGGGTGCGATCGCTGTAGGAAACGTCAATTTCTTAAGCTACACACGCCGGAAGCGAAGGTGATCATCTAAATTGGGTACATAGTTCGGTTAAAAGCCATGCGAGCAGTAACATTGTACACGAATGGGTGACTATGTTCCAGTTTACTTCCGCGCTAATCACATTTTCCAAGAATACACTTGACCTAACACACTGAAAAACTGCTCACGACTGTTGCCAGGATTGCAACTCAACGCTGCAATGAATTCAATTGTGTGCTATGTGTTCACTTTGGAAAGTAACGTTACGGAGAGCTCGCCAGGTGTAACAGTGTATACTCAAGCAAACACGGGTGCACGTAACTCCGACTGAACCTGTGCTCGAATCATAGCATTTGACGCTGAGATCTTCTTCACATACAACCATCCGAAAGTTGTTGCAAGGCTTATTCAAGCCACAGCGAGTACTCTTAGGGACAGGATAGACGCATCGGTTCGACCGGTCAGTATATACACAAGAAATGTAGACAGCACTCTACTGAAACGGTGCGCAGCACTCCAGATTTACTGACAATCTACTGAACTGAGAATACCTGTCTTCAAGTGACTTGTCTTTCTAGTGATTCACTCCAATGAGTTCATTAAATCGCGATCCAGCAACAGAACAGAAAAGGATAGGTGTGCGTACTTGGTTCGGCCTTGATAAGTCTAATCAGTTGACAGGTCCGTCACTGCGGCACACACAAACACTGCTAATGTCTTGATGAAAAGTACTTTGCCCTTAGATGTACGAATTGAACCAATTTGAGATAAAAAGCAGGCTGTATGAAAGTATTTAGGGAACAACAACTTCGTGGATGGACCATCGCCTAGCTTCTGTGATGAAGCGTGTCCTAGCACAATCAGTCACGTCCTTCTGTTGGAGGGTTTCGACCTGCACGCGATCGAAATCTATGCCCCCTTAGCGAAAAAGTCAAGGAAAGATATCACCAGTGCGCCAGTACCCAGTACGGAGGCGTCGCCGTCGCGCACCCAACACCAGTGGCACGTGGGCTAAGGATACTGCAAGGGTCGTCCTGTCCCTACGCAGACTCGAACCCGCGCTGGCAGGTTACAAGGCAAGCTTATTACCTCTAGACTACTAGCCGGCAAGAAGTAATCTGTAAAACCAAGTCACCTCTCTCACGCCATTCGGAAGAGGTGAGGAATCATTGGTTTTAGACCTTGTGCTCACCAGCGAGGGACTAACGGTCGATACCGTAATCATAGATGCAGTGTTTTCTCGTAGCGATCAAGCGACGCTGCCCTTTCGTTACATCTGCTACGCGGAATAGACCAGTAAGAATAACGACAAGACTCACGTTGTCACCCATTACAACATGTGGGATTGAATAAGCACAAGAAAGATACGGATTTATATGAAGTAGCAGGCGGCTGGTTTGCCGCAAGGGAACAGAATAGTCGATTGGACGCCTACGCATATTTCGCCTTCGCGCTGATTGGTTCTTATTTCGTTGCGCTGGAGCGGGTTTGTTTAGCTGATTCAAAGGAAAACTCATGAATGCAAGTGTCGTTAGTTATTGAAATGACCCAGTTATTTACTTCGAGGTTTCCGCACTCGTCTTATGCTGTCATATTCGCTGAGCTTGCTATGCCGAATAAACCGTTTATCCCTGAAGGATCGAGTATTGTGACATGATGTCAGAGAAGACCAAGGCAAGATCGCCGAACAGTGCTCAGTTGCTGATTGAAATGCAGCCGGCTGCGTAAACGCCTGATCCTTTGGACATGGGAGAACACAACTTGGCCAGTAATTGGAAAATCTGGAAAAGCAAGTGGAACGACTTTTGCATGCTGGTGCGTCTGAATGAACAAACGATGGCGTTTCGTCTGGCGATGTTTCGACATAAGACCGGAGATAAACCACGTCGCGTATTGGAAACGATGCAGTAGGAAAAGGACGGAGACTCAGATGATCTGAAAACAGTCATCTGAAATTCGGCGATTTCTGTGAAGGCCAGACTAACGAGATGTGTCAGCGGCATCTTTTTTACTCGAAACAGGCGTCCGAACGAATGTATAGAGAACTATGTTATGGAGCTAAAAATCCCGGCTCTTTACTGTAATCTTTGTAGTTGTATGGCTGACAGTCTCATTCGAGATAGAATTGCGCTTGGGATCAATGATGAAAACATCACCAAGCGTCTGTTGGGGCAACGACAGTTATCGCTCAGACAATGCCTTGATATATGATTTAGTGAATCGTCAGCTACACGCCACATTCAGTAAATGCGGTTGCTGTCTGATGCAGAACTATGTGCCGTGTCAAGTATACCTGACAAAATTGCGATGCCTGTTACCAAGACAGAAGAAACTTATAAATACTGCTCCGCATGACACCCGAAGAATCGCGATCAATGTCTGGCGTGGGGTCGAATTTGCGCCAAATGTGGCAAACGAAATCATTTCGCTCGATGCGGCCAGTCCCCAAAAGCGAATGCACTAAGTCCTGACAAAAACCTTCTGACTGAATAGTTAATCGGCAACGTTTCGCGGAGGGGATGAAAGAAATGCGTCTACGCAAGTTTATTGGTTTGCGACGAAATCGTGCGCTTCCAGTTAGATACCGGCGCTACCATCAACATAATACTTGCGAAGCGGTGTCCAGGAATTCATAGGCGGTCAGATCAAGGTTTCTTGCACATGTGGGACCACTCCAAGCCCAACCGAAGGGCATGGCCACAATCGAGGTGATCAATCCCAAAGACAAATTATCACGTGGTGCCAGCTGGGTGGTTCGGGTTAAGCCCGGTTCAGCTAATAGTTCGGCGGCAGTGTTCCAGGACGTGATGGGTTTTGCTTGGCAAGCGTTCTCCCTATAAAAAGCCACAAATGTCTGCTTAACAACACTGTGACGTGGCGGATATGACTCGCCACTAAATAAAGTCACTGCCTTGCCATACCGGAGGATCTATACACGTTCCGCGAACGTCAATCACTTCAAAGATTTCCTCTGATCCCTTCCTATATTGGCGCATTCACCGAACAAACTCACAAATTCACAGTAATACTAACAAATTAACACAACACGATTACTTACACATGCACCCGCTTACATACTACACATATATCCAGCAGGTACTGGTTAAATCGTAACATTTCTGTACCATGACTGATGTTACGCGTCTGTATCACCATGATCGTGCCTTTGAAGGCGCGTGTCGCACCGCCGACAATAAATCGTTTATCAGTTGCATTTCGTGGCGGAAGATCTCACTCCGATTCTCGGCATTGAATCCATCCAGTCTTGGTTTTGTTTATTTTAGCCATGATCGTTTTGTGCATACGTGTCGAACGGAGACAGAGGTTAGTGAGCAGTATCCGTCCGTGTTTAGTCCAGGTTTGGGGGGGGGGGCTTGAATGTTCCGTTCATTTGTCAAGAGATCCATCAATACGACCGACTGCGCGGCCGGCTAGAAGGGTTCCATTTGCTTCACGTGATAAGTTCACCATTGAGTAAAGTAACTTGATGCAGTTGGGCGTAATTGTTAAAGTCGACGGGCCGACAGACTGGGTTAGCCAAGTTGTGATTGTTACGAAAAGGAACGGTGATTTGCGTCTGTGCATAGAGCCTAAGTCGTTGAATGAAGCTTTGCGTAGAGAACACTATACACTGCTAATGTTAGAAGTCCTACCGAGTTTGGCTAAAGCGAAGTATTTCACAAAGGTCGATCACCCACCGGCGTTCCGACACGTGGTCCGAGATGAGGAATCCAGTTCCCTGACAACATTTGCCATATCTTTCGGGCATTTTCGCTGCCTACGTTTACTGTTTGGTTTGAAGGTCTCGAGCGAAATTTTTCAGAAACGGTTACTGCAAGCTGTTGACGATCCAGACGGTGTAACATGTGTAGCAGACGATGTACTGATTTACGGCTCCACCGAACAGGAACATAATGCCAATCTGTACCACTTTTTGCAGCGTAGCGTGCAAAAGAACAGAAATCTCAAACGCGAGAAAGTTGAGCTCCGGAAGTCTGAAGTGACTGTTCATGAGCACGTTCTGACATCTGAGGGAATAAAGATTGATCCCGAAAAAATCAAGACAGTGCTGGAGATTCCACAATCTGAGGACGCCAAGACTGTTAGTCGCCTAAATGGCATGGTGAATTATTTGAACCGTTTCTTACCAAGGCTAGCTGAAATCATGACGCTCATCCGGAGGCTGACACACAAGGACGTAAAGTGGAGTTGGGGAAAAGAGCAGGAGGCCCCCATTACAACCACCAAGCATCTCATCAGCTGTGCACTAGTACTCGGCTGACATGATCCAACTCTGTCTTTGGAGGTGCTATCTGACAGTAGTCAGAACGGAATGGGCGCGCTCTAATGTAGGATGGTAAGCCCTTGGATTTTTGCAGTCGAGCGTTCACAGTAGCGGAAGAGCACTATGTGTAGATCAAAAAGGAGATCTCACTGATTTCTACGCGATGGAGCGATTACACCTTTGGGAGGAAGGCTACCGTGTATACTGACCATAAACCGCATGTATCAATAGCCAGCAAACGATTTGTTAGGATCTAACTCAGTCTGTGCGATTCCAGTTAAACTGAACACGTTTTCTACTAGCTCCGAACTCCAGCCGAAAATCAGAAGTCAACACTTGGCTAAAGCGTGCGGCGGAACAAGCTACTAAAACGAGTATAAATAGTGTGAAAACCGGTGAATATTTATTGGCCTACCCAAGAAGGTTCGCGTCTCAGAACAGCTGTCAGTTGTCCTGATTGGTAGTTCAGTCCCGCTACCCAATGGGGAGGTAGGTACATCTGTCGTGTAGACCTGATGAGAACACTCTTGATGAGAACACTCCTGAAACGACTTAATGTTTCTTTTGTACATTAATGGTTCGAAACATTTCCCACCGAATTAGCGAGTTTTCAAGGGAGATTTTCCTCTCCCTGACATCTCCCCTCTTGAGATCGCGGCTGCAGTGTAAGATGATAGCCTCGGGTTCATTTGTAGTCTTGAAGACGGCGTTTTCCGTCTGCCCGTCCATCGCCTGGGTTGAAGTGTGCTTGGAGTTGGATGTCCACTATTTGATGCATCGTTCGATTGACTGTGGCCCCTCCCTGTCTGATTTCAGTAAGTTGAAATGATCCACAAGGAGGTCGAAAGTTCGTTTGAGCTTCTCGTCTCTGACCGGCACAGCGTTGGGCATAGCTGATTTGCATGGCGGACCCAGGTTTGCGATCCAATAAGCATATCGTAAATTACATCTCCACGTTTACATTTGATCTCAAATGGAGTCCATGCTGTATGGTCTTTCCGGTTGTCCTGTGCTAGCACTAAATCTCTGGGCTTGAACGAACGTCGCTTTGCTCTGTGCCGCCGAATGAAGTTTGGTTTCATTTCTCGGTTCTTTTTTCCGTATGAGGACTCATGAGTGGGTCGAAGAGCATCGAATGGCATGCGGAGCCTCCTGTTTATCAGTGCTTCTGCAGGGGACACTCCGTTTGGTGCTTGTGGGTTTGGTGTGGACCGATACAAGAAAAGGAATCTGTCGATCACTTCTTCTACATACCCCTCCCCTTTTGATTTGTGAAGAGCTCGCTTGAACGTATCCACGCTGCCTGTGGGTGAAACGACGGTCAGCGAATGTGATGGATGGCGTATTGCTTGCAGAACTCAGCGAAAATTGCCGAAGTGAATTGGGTGCCGTTGTCAGTTACAAGTATCACTGGACAGCCAAACCTGTTGAAGATTTGGCGCAGCCTTGATAGAGTAGCATTGGTTGTAGTGCTATCCATGAGAAACACTTCGGGCCATTTGCTGTAAGAATCGACTACAATGAAAAAACTTTGGCCGTTGATCGGTCCTGCGAAGTCGACATGGATACGGCACCATGGTTTCGTGGGCTTTGGCCATGAATGCAGCTCCGCTTTTTGGACGTTAGCACACTGTTGGCAGCGTTTTGCCAGCTCTTCCAGCTGTTTGTCCATAAAAGACCAGTACACAGCTACGGACAAGCGCTTTCATTCAGTTGATCTTAGGATGCCCGACATGGAACTAGCGAAGTACGCGCTTTTGTAGGGCCTTTGGTATGACAACTCTCTCCGAAAATAATATGTAGTCGTCCACAATGGAGTGCATGTCTCATCTGGTAGTACTGCTGCAATTCGGCTGATTCACATGAACGTGGCCAAATGGTTCTGTGGAACTGAGTCATCTTCTTGAGTATTGGGTCCCGAAGCGTTTCCGTTCGCACAGCTTCTGCGATAACTCGTAGGTCAAGTAGTGCATAAATCAGGAGAAATCTGACGTCAGGCTTGAGCTCAACTTAGGCTATGGTCATGTCTTCTTCATTTTGCTGATGAGAGTCAATGAGGCGTGACAGCGTGTCCGCTAGGTCCAGGGAAACCGTGGTTTGCTAGCGAATCTCGAAATCAGCTATCAGAGTGAGTTCCCAGCGTTAGAGAGGATTTCCTGTATAGGCAAGAATGCCTTTCTTAGAGCCAAAGATAGCCAGCAACGGTTTGTGATCCGTCAATAGTTTGAAACGGAGGCCATAGACCATCTTATGGAATTTCGTCACTGCGAAGATTATGACCAATGGCTCCTCGACTTGGCTATAGTTCCTCTCGGCTTTTGTCAACGTCCTTGCTGCGTGTGCGATCGCTTTCTGGGAGCCATCTGAGTACATATGTGATACTACTGCACCGATCCCATGACTTGATGCGTCTGCTGCGAGAATGAGCACTACAGTCGGGTCGTAATGAGTCAGCAACAGGTCTGAGGCAAATAATGACTTGACTTGTTAAAAGCACTCTGGAGTCCAGTTCCAGGCGTAGTCTTTAGTCAGCAGCTTGTTCAACGGATCACACAGGCGATGCATCTCAGGAAAAATGCGCTGTAATGAATAATGGGACCAAAAAAGGAACGCAAGGATTGTAGGACTGTTGGTGGAGGCATTTTTTTATGGCTGTTGTGTTCACTGGATCTGGCCAACGGCCGCCCTTTTCGAGAATGAAACAAAGGTATTTGATGGTCGGCGTGAAAAAGGAATATTTATCTTCCGGATCCGGAATCCATACGACTGGACGTGGAAAATCACTTCGTCCAACCGGTTAAACAGCTCTTCCGCAGTTCCGCCCATTATGATTATGTCGTACAGATATGCGGCGGCTCCAGAAACTCTCGTGAGCATGGTATCCATCAATTGTTGGAAACTGGCTGGTGTTGTTTTCATACCAAAAAGTAAGCGATTGTATTGGAACAGCCCATGATGAGTGCTGATCGTCAGCAGCTCTCTAGAGTCTTCGGCAACATCCACTGGAGGTAAGCGTCGGACAGATCAAGCTTGGTAAAGCACTTACCACCAGACAATTTTGCAAACATGTCTTCCGGTACTGGTAGTGGGTATTGGTGGCCGTCGAGCGCAGCATTCAGTCCAGTTAAGAAATCAGCATAGACACGTACCTTGCCATTCGTCTCCTTCACTGTAACAAATTGTGCGGCCCATGAGTAGTAGTTCACAGATTTAATGACGCCGGCCCGTTCTAGTCGATCGAGTTCTTGATCAACTGTTGGCATAGCTGCATACGGCACCGGTCTCTTGGTCTTGAAGGCTGGCTTGGCTCCTGGGCGCAGGCACAGCGTTGCCTTGAATTTTGTGCAATGACCGAGACCATCTTGAAACACAGAAGCAAACGTTCGCTTCAGCGAGCGTCATATATTCGACTGATTACGTTGAGGGTTCTGGAGTTGCTCGGACTCGACTACAGATCTGGCTTAATAGGACATCAAAGAGTCCTAGCCTCTCAATCCAGTCGATTACAAGAAGGTTTAGATTCGGTCAGTCTGTCAGTCTTTTCTACCCCGTTAAATGCGATTTTGCAGGTGATTTCTCCAATCAGATTTAGCACTCCGCCAGATACATTGTGAGCTACTTTGTCGGAAGCGACAACCACTGGTCTCTTGATGTGATTCCATGTGTGCTTAGAAATGATAGTTATAGCAGAGGCCGTGTCAAACAGCAACCTGGAAGGAATCCCGTTGATAAGTATGGTAATGTAACGTCTGCGGGGTTTGAACTTACACTGGAAAGCGGCAACGACTGATAGAGAGTCCGCAACAGTACTTTTTGCCTTCTTGGAACGGGATGGTTTGTGTTCACTGGTCGAGAATGCTTGCAGAGTTCTTCCTTGTGGGTTCGTTTATGTCACTTTTGACAAACATGCATCTTGAATGGACAGAATCGGACGAAATGCCACTCACTGCATGACCGACAGACAATAGGCGGTCTATGCTGTGAATTCTGAGCGGAACAGTTAGCTCTGTTTCGTCTGAAACCTATCATGGCATGGACATTTCGTGGTTGTGCGGAAGGATTCTCGACCATTACGGTGTCGTGTTTCAGAGCCATCAAACGTTTGCACTCGGTAGTGCGGGAGTCCAGCGTCGTTACTGGGTCCTAATCCAGCTTTGCGAGTAGTCATGTACGGATCTCAGCATCCTACGGGGACTGTAAGGCATTGATCCGTCGCAACAAGAATGGGCCTTAAGGTGGTGTGACGGTTTACGTACCTCATTGATCCATTGAGCTATACTAGGTGATGCCTCCGAGCACCTTGAGAGCTACTCCTACCAGGTTGGTCAATGGTGAGAGGTCAGACAAACTCAGTCTCCTGGTCCTCCAGGTTGGGGGTTTGAAAAGGGATGGCGCCCATTTCTGTAAAACTAAACCACTGCCACCCCGCTGCCTTGCGGACAGGCATTTGAGCCAAAGGCTTTGGATGAGGACCCTAATCGTCCTCCTGTCTAGATCTGGGCGCCCTGGCAGTATCTCAGCGCACATACAACCATGACATCTTCTTCAAACATAAACTTCATCCTGCATCGGCCGTCGCGCAGATTATCAAGCGTCGCCTTATCTGCTGCATACAGCAGGGCGGATAAGCGAAAACATGCTACTGCTGGCGCCTCCCTTCTTTCATTTCCACCTTTATCTCTTTCTCCCATCCCGGCCCCCATTACTAACCTTCCTTCCATAGTTCCCAGCTTAATTGACAGCAACCGAAGTGCTACTGGAGTAGAACCATCTGCAGCCACCATCCCACAGCACCAATCGGACGCCTATCAGCAAAAGTCCCTTATAAGGCCACGCTGTCACGTTTCCATGGCGACACTCAACGTTCGCACTCTAAGACAAACAGGTCAGCAGGCTGCACTCGCACGCACCTTGGACACACTGGATGTTGATGTGTGTTGTGTGTCCGAAACTAGGATTAATGACCCTAACGGGGTTATTGAATTGACTGCACCCGGTTTATCCTCTCGTTATTGGTTGCACGCATCCGGAGATGCCGATGCGGCACTCACAGGTCAAGCTGGTGTAGGTATCATTCTCAGCTCCAAGGCTGAGTTATCGTTGGTTGATTGGATTCCGGTGAACAGCCGTTTATGTGCAGCCCGTTTGACGACATCAGCTAAGGTGAATTCGCGAAGTAAAACAAAACGCTGTCTGTTTGTCATTTCCGTTTGTGCTCCCACGGACTGCAGTTCTAATGCAGTCAAGAACACTTTCTATCACGAACTGAACACGCTACTACGCAGTGCTACTGGTTCAGATATTATAGTACTTGCATGGGGATATGAACGCACAAGTAGGGCGTCTGAGCTCTTCAGAAGCTCAGCTGGGTGGTAAGTATGGACTTAATTCCGAACGGACTGACAACGGCGAGCGTCTGCTGCAACTGTGTGCGGAGCACCAGTTGTTTCTTACTAGCACTGCTTTTAGACACAGTGGGCGCCGCAGTGCCACTTGGTGTCCTCCTGTAGCTGGCCAGCGATGGATCCAAATTGACCACATAGCCATAAGTTACAGGTGGCGCGGTTCCATTCTGGATTGCCGCTCGTACTGGAGTACCTGTGTCGACTCTGATCATGCCTTGGTGCGCTGTCGTTTCTCCATGAACTTTACCGGAAGGGGCACAAAGCGTCTCTTTCGATTGGCAACGGAGAAATTGTCCCAGCTCTTGGTCAGGCAAGCCTATCAAGAAGCACTGCATAGCGAACTCTCGCTGTCTTGTCCTAATGACACTGAGCTTCAGTGGAATAGGAACTCGGGCGCTATGCACGACGCAGGAGCATCTGCTTGTGGCACTATCAGTGGTCACCGCACCAGTCACTGGATATCCGAGAGGTCCGTGAACCTGTTGGAAGCTAGAAGACACCTCCCGGCTGGTTCTGAACACAATGTGACCAGACGGGCTATTAGGCGTGAACTAAAGCGGAGCCTACATGCTGACAAGGAAGCCTGGTGGACCAGTCGGGCTCAAGAAATGGAGGCGGCAGGAGCAGGAGGCAATTACTGGAGGCTTTTCCAGCTAATCCGCACCACTGGTCCCAGAAAACCAGGCATCAGTGAGACAATCAGAGACAGCGCGGGTGCGCTGATACACAATAAGGAGCGCCGTATGGCTAGTTGGGCTGAACACTTTCAAGATCAGTTCAGCTGGCCCCCTGCTCCCGGACCTCTTCCTATTCAGGTGATGCAGGACGTGCCATGGACGGTTAGTTTAGAGCCTCCGTCGGAGGCCGAGGTCCGAAACGCGATTACAGCCCTCAATCGTTTTCGTGCCGCTGGCCCGGATTCCCTCCCACCTGCACTATTTAAGGATAGAGGTGAGGTCCTCTGCAGGGCACTGACCTCCCTATTCGAACGTATCTGGAACGAAGAAAGTGTGCCGGCTAATTGGAGCGAATCGATTATAGTGGCAATATACAAAAATGGCAGTCGCACAGACTGTGCGAACCACAGGGGTATTAGCCTAACGCCAGTTGTGACAAAATTACTGGCCTCGATTATCGTTCGTCGCCTCACTGCAGAACGGGAATCCCGGATTAGGGAAGAGCAAGCCGGTTTTCGCCCAGGACGTGGCTGTATAGACCATATATTTACTTTGCGGCAGGTGCTAGAGCAGCGCCACGCATACCGCAGACCGACAATAGCTGTGTTCCTCGATTTCAAGAGTGCGTTCGATTCAGTCGATCGATCGATTCTGTTCGAATTACTTGCGCAGAAAGGTGTTCCCACGAAATATGTGAACATCCTTCGTGCTCTATACTCGAACACTACAGGCCGCGTCAGGGTTTACGGTGTCCTATCGGATAGCTTTTCGACTACAAGTGGCGTTCGTCAGGGTTGTCCGATTTCCCCGTTTTTGTTCAATTTCGTCGTGAATTCTATCATGGAGTGTTCCCTTGCGGAATCCCACGATGTAGGCGTTCGAGTGCTGCCTGGTGAAAGGTTAGTTGATCTAGATTATGCGAACGATATCGTCTTGCTTTTCGACGATTTTACGGCGGCACAATCAACCTTGAATAGCCTATCCAGAGTGGTCCCATTATTTGGTATGCACTTCGCACCTTCAAAGTGTAAAGTGTTGCTGCAGGACCACCAGCCACTTGATGACTCCTTGACGCTTGCTAACGAGGAACTCGAGGTGGTTGATCATTTCACTTATCTTGGCAGCTGCATCAGCAATGATGGGCGCATAGAGACTGACGTGAGCTCATGCATTGCAAAGGCCAGAGCTGCCTTCTTGAACCTGCGTCATCTCTGGCGACAGAAGGGAGTTTCCCTCCGTCTGAAACGCCGTGTATACAAGGCCACAGTGAGGGCCGTTCTGCTCTATGGTAGTGAAACTTGGCCCCTTCGGTCTGAAGATCTGAGGCGCCTTCAAGTCTTTGATCATCGTTGTTTGCGAAGCATTGCTGGTGTCGGATGGCACCAGCGTGTCCGCAACAATGATGTGCGCAGTCGAGTACTAGGTAATGATAATCATGCTAGCACCCTAGAACAACAGATAGCACTGAATAAATTGCGTTGGCTCGGGCACGTGCTACGCATGCCTGGTCACCGCTTACCTAGGAGGGCCTTGTTTAGTCTGCCAGGTGTAGGGTGGCTCAAGGTGGACAGAAGTTGACTTGGCAGCGGGAAATGAAGTCACTGACGACCAAACTGGGTGCCGTTGGTCCGTCTCACCTTCCGGATTGGAGTCCACGTGACTCGCCTTGTGCTTGGCTCGAGACTTTACAGGACATGGCTCGCAGCAGACACCAGTGGCGCGTCTGCTGCCGTCTCCTTATCGGATTGTCTGTTTAAAGTGTGTTTGGTGCTGAGTTATCTGCGGGGTAATGGCTGATTATGACGCGGGGCAGTGAAAGCCGCAAGGAAGCTGTCTCGCCGATGCCGCCTTATCTTTGCACGATAGCCAGCTGTTTGTGACGGTATATTGTCTACACAAGGTGTAGGCGCCTTGACCCTGAATGTTTGCTTAGGGCATTAAGGTTTTCAGGTAAGTCCCCTTTCTCTCCCTCTTCTTATTCTTTATTTCATAGGTCCTCATGGTTGTATGGCAGCGAAGCATCAGTCCAAATGGCTGATGTACTGCTGTTGATGATGATGATGATGTAAGGCACCGATAAATATGAGGCACTTGAATTGGTCAGCTGTCAAAGAGCGCAGCTTGAAGAGTTCACACTCACGGTTGACCATGTCGCTCAGTGCCGCATAGTCTTGTGTCCCGCCTGACGATTTTCGGACACTGATAAGCAATGCTGATGATGATGACCGTGAATTATAATTCACGAAGCTGAATGACATTACTGACAAGTTATGAGTATAGAAGAGTAGTGCACTTTTCTTTAACATTTCATAACACCGCTCATCTTCATCACGATACTTTGCACATTGACAGACGTTGGATTGTAGCTCCGATAATTATCCGAACAAACCAACTGACATCCGCGTTCATTTATATGTTTATAAATCATTTCCGCCCTTTAACCATAACATGAGCCTAAGTATATAGTCCATCGTTTTACTGCGTTGCGTTTACTGAGTCTCCATTACTGCCACCGTTCGAACTTGACTGGATTTATTTTACATCCGTTTGCGAGTCTATTCACCTATTCGTAAGTCACCTCTGTATCTTTGATTTAAATGCTTGTAGAACCACGGTTTATTCAGTACAACTTATTCCGCCCACCGCCCTCGTATTTTACCGCCCAGACCGTGCGTACGTTTGGTGATTAGGCTTGTCAGTCGGCAGTACCGGTCGTAGCTACAAAGTTGAATAGTTTGACTTGCATTTTAATTGATACAACAGACCGAAATTTTATAACGGAGAAGCCATAAAATGTCTGTAACTCGAACCCAGAAGCGTGTCCGGAGGAGCTGACTGCAGCTTTGCTTAGGATTAGAGAAATAGAACAAAATTTACATGAATTTGAGTTGAAGGAAGAGTGCCTCGTGGATCCGTTATGTCGGATAATGGCTCACAATTTCGTCGCAGTGGCATTGATGGTGATATATTTTGTAAACCACCAGGTAATAGAAGTTTTATGACGTCACGGGATGTCGGCAACTTGGTTCAGTCGTCCAGTCGTTCGGTGCGTGGCGTGTTTTCGCCGGTTCGAATCCATCAGGTTTTGTTGAATAGCCAACTCGGAAATCGTGTCCCACAGTAGGCCGGAGCTGTTGAATGTTTGTCAGGGCTGTCAAAGCGGGAAATCATCCGCTTTAACGGAGATCACATACGCTATTGGACGTTTATTCGCAGTTTCCTGCTGAGTGTGATGAATGCTACGGCGAATCCGGAAATAAGGCTGTCCTACATGATCAACTACCGTGAGGGATCCGCTATGGAAGCGATCGAAAGTTGCGTAATCCTAGACCCCGAGGAAGGCTTCCGAGACGCACTGGATACTTCGATAGCTAGACTCGGTTGTCCGCATTTAATTGCTCGGGCTCATACTGACAATTTAGTGAAAGGACCTAAGGTGTGAGTCGATGCTTCCGTGGAGCGACACAAAGCGACTACGTAAATGAAGACGTAGCTGAACACACTCCAGCAGCTGAATTACGAAGCTAATTTAAATGCAACCGCAACAGTAGCAGCAGTCGTCAGGAGGCGGCCGTACGTTTTGCAGCTCGAGTGGTTAAAAAAGGCGTCCGGTTGAATTCGGTCGGGAAGAGAGCCCACCTTCACAGATCTGTACCAGTTCGTTTGCGAGTGTGCCGAAGTTGCTGAAACTCAGGCGATGCATTTGCATAAACTGGTGTAGAGGCGAGCATTCCAACGGACGAATCGACTGGAAACACGAGGGAACAAGATACATGTCTTAACAACGAAATAATTGATACAGCCAAGCCGTCGAGTAATACCGCCTTGTTTGGTATGCTTAGAGAACCATTATTTGGACCGATGTTCCCGGTTTCTACTATGGATGATGTTCAAAAGATAGCGGCCGTATCTCGGAAACGTTTAAGTTTGTTGTGTTTAAAGCGGAATAATTCGTCGGAGAGTAGTAAGTATCGATGCGCTTTTGGGTTAGATGTCATCATCATCATCAACAGCAGTACATCAGCCATTTGAACTGATGCTTCGCTGCCATACAACCATGAGGACCTATGAAATAAAGAATAAGAAGAGGGAGAGAAGGGGGACTTACCTGAAAATCCTTAATGCTCTAAGCAAACATTCCGGGTCAAGGCGCCTACACCTTGTGTAGACAATATACCGTCACAAACAGCTGGCTATCGTGCAAAGATAAGGCGGCATCGGCGAGACAGCTTCCTTGCGGCTATCACTGCCCCGCGTCATAATCAGCCATTACCCCGCAGATAACTCAGCACCAAACACACTTTAAACAGACAATCCGATAAGGAGACGGCAGCAGACGTGCCACTGGTGTCTGCTGCGAGCCATGGCCTGTAAAGTCTCGAGCCAAGCACAAGGCGAGTCACGTGGACTCCAATCCGGAAGGTGAGACGGACCAACGGCACCCAGTTTGGTCGTCAGTGACTTCATTTCCCGCTGCCAAGTCAACTTCTGTCCACCTTGAGCCACCCTACACCTGGCAGACTAAACAAGGCCCTCCTAGGTAAGCGGTGATCAGGCATGCGTAGCACGTGCCCGAGCCAAGGCAATTTATTCAGTGCTATCTGTTGTTCTAGGGTGCTAGCATGATTATCACCACCTAGTACTCGCCTACGCACCAGAAACGCTTCGCAAACAACGATGATCAAAGACTTGAAGGCGCCTCAGATCTTCAGACCGAAGGGGCCAAGTTTCACTACCATAGAGCAGAACGGCCCTCACTGTGGCCTTGTATACACGGCGTTTCAGACGGAGGGAAACTCCCTTCTGTCGCCAAAGATGACGCAGGTTCAAGAAGGCAGCTCTGGCCTTTGCAATGCGTGAGCTCACATCAGTTTCTATGCGCCCATCATTGCTGATGCAGCTGCCAAGATAAGTGAAACGATCAACCCACCTCGAGTTCCTCGTTAGCAAGCGTCAAGGAGTCATCAAGTGGCTGGTGGTCCTGCAGCAACACTTTGCACTTTGAAGGTGCGAAGTGCATACCAAATAATGGGACCACTCTGGACAGGCTATTCAGGGTTGATTGTGCCGCCGCAACATCGTCGAAAAGCAAGACGATATCGTCCGCATAATCTAGATCAACTAACCTTTCACCAGGCAGCACTTCAACGCCTACATCGTGAGATTCCGCAAGGGAACACTCCATGATAGAATCCACGACGAAATTGAACAAAAATGGGGAAATCGGACAACCCTGACGAACGCCACTTGTGGTCGAAAAGCTATCCGATAGGACACCGTAGACCCTGACGCGGCCTGTAGTGTTCGAGTATAGAGCACGAAGGATGTTCACATATTTCGTGGGAACACCTTTCCGCGCAAGTAATTCGAACAGAATCGATCGATCGACTGAATCGAACGCACTCTTGAAATCGAGGAACACAGCTATTGTCGGTCTGCGGTATGCGTGGCGCTGCTCTAGCACCTGCCGCAAAGTAAATATATGGTCTATACAGCCACGTCCTGGGCGAAAACCGGCTCTC
>OX104059.1:32476101-32499630 GCA_944474145.2 Dicrocoelium dendriticum | reverse complement strand
CGTCAATTCCAGCATTGATGCGTGATGACGGTGCTCATGCGCATACAGACTATGACAAGGCCTGTGTTCTTAGTGGGCAATATGCGGCATCTCTTGTAATGGCAACCTCTTTGACAGGCCTTGACCTGGTTTGTAAAATCCCAGTTGGTTCTGGACTACATGCATTTATTGTAGGGGAGACGGGAATTAATAGGCTGTTAGAAGGGCTGAATCGTACTAAGACCTCTGAGCCTGATTTAATTCACCCGAAGCTGTTGCATGAGTTGGCTGCGGAACTAAGTGGACCGCTGGCTGCGGTTTTCAGAAATCGCTTGACAGCTGTGCATTACCTTCGGAATGGAAGGAAGCTGTCATCCGTCTCCTCTCAAAAAATGGGAACAGCAGTTGGCCTGCAAATTACAGGCCAGTTAGTCCGACGAGTGTAATAGTCAAACTCCTCGAAAAACTGGTGAGAGATTCACTGGAGAGTCATCTGAGTAGATTTAATCTTTTTAGCAATGTACAACACGGATTGCGGAAGTGATTTTCGTGTCTGCCGCATCTACTGTTGGCTCGCGAAAGTTGGGCTGATGCTGTGGATAACGGCCATGCACTGGACGAGCTTTTCGTCGATTTTTCGAAGGCATTTGACAAGGTACCCCATTTGAGGTTCGTGCAAAAGCGGAGCTCCTACGGGGTATCTGGCCGCGCCCTTCATTGGGTGATTGCCTTCTTGGAGGGTAGAAAACAGTGTGTACGGGTAGGCCGGGGCCTATCGTTTAGGCAGTCTGTCCTCAGTTGCGTGCCGTATGGCTCGGTCCTTGGACCGCTGATGTTCTCTATCTATGTGAATGACCTACCCGCGGAGCTTGAGGTACCATCGCCGCTAGTCGCTGATGACCTGAAGAAGTGGGACACCGTACATGCTTCCGGGGTTCCGAAGCTATTCAGCGAACGTTGGATAATATTTGCGACATGTCTACTTTATTGTTACTGCCCATAAATCAGGCAAAATTCTAACTCCTTCGAATTGGAGAAGGTTGTCCTCCTACGAAGTACTTGATCGGTGGAGTCGAACTCTCCCGTGTATATAGCGAAGTTGATATAAGCTTCACACTCCGGCGACAACTGGTAGAAGGCCGCAAGCAGAGGTTTCCGCATGTTGTGGTTAATACGACGTTCTTTCGGAGTCTTGACGGGCAGCATCTTTACGAGACTGTTCTCGGCTTTCGTTCGGACTCATCTGGAATACTGCGTCCAGGCTTGTCCGCCCTGCCTCGTCCGGGACAAAGTGGAGCTAGAGAGGGTTTTACTAGTGGGTACTAGGTTAGTCGAGGGATCACGGGGACGGACATACCCCGAGCGTCTACTTAGTTTGGGAATGCATTCGATGCACTACCGAAGGCTTAGAGGAGATCTAATCCTAACCTACCGTATCTTGACTGGGAAGGTTGGTCCAGATTTATCTTGGCTGTTCAGTCCCGCTAGATTGTCTGTTCTACGCGGTCATTCGTTGAAGCTGGACAAACCGCGGTCCGATCGGATTAGGGCGGAAATCCGGCTGTCACGCCGAGTCATGGAGCGCTGGAACATGCTTCCGGAAAGTGTTATCAGGGAATCTAAGGTTAAGGGGTTTGAGCGGCAACTTGACGCTCTTGGGTGGCAACACGAAACCTTTCCATTTTCCTGAGTAACTCGCATCTTCGCACTTCCATTTTCTTTTCTCTACTTTTCTTCGCGCATTGGTAATATTTTCTTATTTAAAGTGCATCTCCTTATTCTGTACCTTCGATTTCTCTTCCTATCTTTGGCTTACTTCACGTGACTGCCACAGCAAGGACTGCTAGGGCAGGAAACGTGGACATTAACTGGTTGGCCAGGGTGCGATACGGGTGGTTCCGTTTTAGATCCATCAATAACTGAGCACTTCATCAATTCCTGGCTCAACGATCCACTCAAGATGGAACACTCACGGGATTGTCCTATCGTTCCAGTCCCATCTGAACTTGAACTTGCATTTTTGCGGAATAGTGACCAGCTGATAGCTTACCGGAACCATGCCATTTCGTTAACGGTAGCTTAGCTGGCTTGCACCGGTTGAGCTTTCTCTCCTTTTATTATCCAACCTCTTGCGACACAGCTACGTTTTTTCCACCTAACTAACGTGTTTAACGATGATGATCACGCTTTCACTTGTACAGAAGATAAGGCATCAGCAAGATGAAAATGCGCGCAGCATGCCGTTTTCTTAGCGTAACCGCACATGCTGCTGCAAACGCTGCCTTAAAACACGTACGCAAGGGAAAGTCAACCAAAACCAAAGGAACATGATATAATTGCATTCATAAAACAAGAATCTTACTGACATTGTGCTGGACATTCGGGGATACAATGTAACGCATTTACTTCTGCAAATAGTTTTCAGTTGCAGCCGCCCGTGCTGTTCTCTCCTGGTCACCTGCAATGTGTTTCATCATTACATGGAATACCGGGAACTTACATTCTGCAGAAGACGCATTCATAAGTATCCTCACCATAATAGGACGCGCAAGTTTGATGGAACCGCCTTAAGCATCTGTCACACATCACCCAGGAGACATCGCTACCACACGTTCCAAAGTCCTCTTCTTGTAGACACTATTCACAAGCACTTGTTGGAACCTGGCTACATGCACTCCCATGTGCACCAGGTTTGCTCTGCGTTCTGCATCTAGCGGTGGCAGTCGTCGGTAGCCAACGAAATTGCGTAGCGCACATTGCGCTGGTACCGGGAGCCGGATTTGCAACACGATGGATCAAGGGTTCCTTGCGCGCACGTTTCCGATGCCCTGGATTCCCCACAGAGACCACCGTAGCAGAAGTTGACGGGCCTGGAATGGTTTCCTGACTGCCATCCATCATAACGCGGTCTTCAAAGTTCGCCGGCATTTCAACGGAGCCCGCGGCAATAACTAGCACCTCATTTTCCACTGACCTCCAAATAAACTTGGTACGTTTGCCGTGCACAGCGGTATACTTTCTGAACACTTTGACGTGTCGCAGCGAATGTTGTGATCCAACTTAGCGGAGGTAACATTCCCGAAAGCACGCAAAATATCCAGGGCTTTCAGATATCCCTCTGAGCCCAGACTTTGGACGTTCACATCGATTTCCCCAAGCACCTCTTGCAAGCCTCGAATCTTTATGCACCTGTTTATCACACTGTGTGCATGTCCAGCCGCGGAGGCCGTTCCACATTGACCGCAATCCAAGTTATCCGCCGTTTCAGATTGTACCGCTGGATCAATCAATTATCGACATCCTTGAAGAACATCGTGGGCATTCCGATTCTCCTCCGCCGCAACGTGCAATATGTGACCGCAAGGCATACGCCAATGACGATTGAAAGAACAGTCACAGTTACTGCCTTGGTGTATGCAAACGCGGTAGACAGCAGACCCGAATTCTGATACCACCCGGAACGGTCCATCCGGCAGGACTCCGATAATAGTCCTGCGCTGAAAATACCTCATCACCCTTTCGCGAGCATATGCCGTCAATCTGCTTACAAGTTCTGATACCACAAATACATTACCGCCGGCTGAATTACTTCGCATGCACTCCGTCGCTAACTGAGTGCCATACCTTTCGCACGATGAACGATCGCCTCGAAAAGCGCCCGTAAGGAGGAACGCTCGCTCAAAGTTCGTTTAAGATGCATATTTTCATTCTCCACTCGATTAGTAGAATTGCCTCCGAACATCATGACATGCCGTAATTGATGCGCCGCCCAACAGCTCCACCATGGAATCCACGTTCTACAAAAATACTGAAAGCATTCAATATTTCTCTGCCCAATGGTTTCTAGAATTCCGTGATAACGCGTCTCCTCAGGCGTGAATATCAGGTTCCTCAGCAAACGGATCAGAAAAGCCTTCTCCGCTGGGTCCGCAACTGAGAGCTGACTGCACCGTCGGTTTATGTCCCGTAACATGTGGATACGGCACAAAACCATGCACGCCTCCGGATGCACCTTCCTGAAAGCGTTCATTTGTTGCGCGCATTTGTCTATCACAATAGTCCGCACGGATGTCGTGCTAGGAACCATTGCACGCATAGCTGTTACCGCTTCCAAATAACTCTCCGTCTTATATGGTAACAAGGCGTAAAAAAAGACATCCCCACCCCCGTGAAGTCAACGAACATACAATGCCATAGAATGTAGCCCCGTAATTAAGCTGATGCGTCGAATCCGCCAGTATAACTTCCCCGTATCGTGCAACCAACCTCCGAATGCACGCTGGTACGAAGAACGGGCATCGGACCTCCAACCGCTCCCTCACAACCGCACATGAACCTTCGCTTTCCAGCATGGTGATTACATGTTCCACCTCACTAACTTGCTCCGCCTGACTCCGATGTCTCAGATGATATAAATCACGTCTGATAATACGGATGCCGTATTCCGTTAACACGAACTTCCTGATTTCACGTGTCTGACGAAAAGACTTCACCAACTTTAATACCAGCCGCTTCTTGTACCGCATTAAGCCGCCGATTAGCAGGATAAAGCCAAGGTTTCCTCAACTGGAGCACATGCGAATGCTTCAAGCAGGCGCGGCCAATCTCATAATACCTGCCTTTCAGCACCACAGAAAATCGGGCCTCGCAGTTGTAACACCTATAACTAAAAGATTTAACAGCAGTCAAATTATCATGCACCTTGCCGCCTCCCTTTCACATTCTTACGCTTGCTATGCACACATCGATATTGAATGAATCGATAACGATGACCATCAGGGAGATCTTTTCCAGTCCTTTGCTTATGACCCTTCGCAGTAATCCTCGTGCATCTATAAAACGAACTTGCAGTTTCTCTTTGGAACCGCATCAGTATCATCAGTTTTGTGGAGCAGTAAATTGTTATTTTTGGAACCGCATCTAGTGAGAAGATTATAACAGCCCCTACAAACTGTAGCACTGATTCGGTAATAGATGATTTCTATCAGCAACTTCACGAGCTCCTTCAGTTCAGATGGGGACTGGAACGATAGGACAATCCCGTGAGTGTTCCATCTTGAGTGGATCGTTGAGCCAGGAATTGATGAAGTGCTCAGTTATTGATGGATCTAAAACGGAACACCCGTATCGCACCCTGGCCAACTACTTGATGTCCACGTTTCCTGCCCTAGCAGTCCTTGCTGTGGCAGTCACGTGAAGTAAGCCAAAGATAGGAAGAGAAATCGAAGGTACAGAATAGGGAAGTGCACTTAAATAATAAAAATAGTACCAATACGCGAAGAAAAGTAGAGAAAAGAAAATGGAAGTGCGAAGATGCGAGTTACTCAGGAAAATGAAAAGGTTTCGTGTTGCCACCCAAGAGCGTCAAGTTGCCGCTCAAACCCCTTAACCTTAGATTCCCTGATAACACTTTCCGGAAGCATGTTCCAGCGCTCCATGACTCGGCGTGACAGCCGGATTTCCGCCCTAATCCGATCGGACCGCGGTTTGTCCAGCTTCAACGAATGACCGCGTAGAACAGACAATCTAGCGGGACTGAACAGCCAAGATAAATCTGGACCAACCTTCCCAGTCAAGATACGGTAGGTTAGGATTAGATCTCCTCTAAGCCTTCGGTAGTGCATCGAATGCATTCCCAAACTAAGTAGACGCTCGGGGTATGTCCGTCCCCGTGATCCCTCGACTAACCTAGTACCCACTCGTAAAACCCTCTCTAGCTCCACTTTGTCCCGGACGAGGCAGGGCGGACAAGCCTGGACGCAGTATTCCAGATGAGTCCGAACGAAAGCCGAGAACAGTCTCGTAAAGATGCTGCCCGTCAAGACTCCGAAAGAACGTCGTATTAACCACAACATGCGGAAACCTCTGTTTGCGGCCTTCTACCAGTTGTCGCCGGAGTGTAAAGCCGAAGAGTGTACAGAAGAAGCAGGGATACTGTGGTGTTGGCCGGCGATCTAAACGCCCAAGTCGGAAAATTGTCCTCTGATGAGCTTCATCTGGGTGGCCATCATGGTGTAGGATCCCGTAATGATAATGGTGAGCGATTGCTACAGCTGTGTAAATATGCTCGCCTCTTTCTCGCGTGCACTAACTTTCGACACAGCACCCGCAGAAGCGTGACTTGGTGGCCACCAGCCATGGACGCAAATCGATCATATCGCGATCAGTTACCGCTGGAGAAGCTGTGTCCAAAACTGTCGCTCGATTTGGAGCACGAGCGCGGACTCTGACCACGCACTTGTCTGTGCCGACCTCCAGGTGCGTTTCGGTGGACGTCCGCAACGTCGAGGTGAACGGATTGACACCAGCCAGCTGGCGAAGCCAGATGTTCTGAATGTGTACCAAAGTGCGCTGACATCCGGGCTGAGTAAGCGCCCAATAAACACCGTTGAAGATCACTGGTCGCATATTCGTCAAGCGTTGCTGTTAGCAGACATGTCTTCATGTGGCAAAGCAAATTGCCAAACCGGACATTGGCTCTCTACATAGTCTCTAGAGCTTATGGATGCTCACCAACGTATTCCGGCTGGAAGCGAATACAATGAGGCTCGTAAAAACTTCAGGGCAAAACTACGTGCTAGCCTGAAGAAGGACCTCGAAACCTGGTGGTCTCATCGTGCCTCTGAGATGGAAACCGCCGCTGCCGTTGGTAATCATCGCAAGTTATTTCGTCTGATACGGGAAACAGACAGCAGAAAACCTGGTGTTAGCGAGACCATACGCGACGAGAGTGGGCAGCTGATCCACAGCCTGTCAAAACGCTTGCAGCGTTGGGCTGAACGCTTTGCAAGGCAATTTAACCAACTTGAGTTATCGCTTTCTTCTTCAGGCATTGAGCGCCCTTCTCCCTGGGCGGTCTCCTTGGATCCGCCCTCACGCGCAGAAGTCGAACGTGAGATCAGGCTGCTGAAATTGCATAAGGCCGCAGGGGCAGATATAATTCCCCCAACCCTCTTCAAATTCGGCGGACCTGCTCTAGTAGATGGTTTACACGAGTTGCTAGTAAAACTTTGAGAGCAGGAGGCAGTCCCGACAGACTGGAACCGCTCCGTCATTGTCCCAATTTTCAAGGGAAACTCCCGTTTGGAATGTGGCAATCATAGAGGGATCAGTCTGATTTCGGTTGCCTCTAAATTGCTTGCCTCTGTCATTCTCCACAGACTGACTGGCACTCGTGAAAGCCAGATTCGTGAAGAGCAAGCCGGATTTCGTCGAGGTCGGGGCTGCATCGACCACATCTTCACCTTGCGTCAAGTGTTGGAGCACCGCCATTTTTATTGGCAACCCACCGTTGTCGTGTTCCTTAACATAAAAGGTGCCTTCGACTCAGTCGATCGATGTGCCCTTTGGGACTGTCTGCTGAGGATCATCATCATCATCAACAGCAGTACATCAGCCATTTGAACTGATGCTTCGCTGCCATACAACCGTGAGGACCTATGAAATAAAGAATAAGAGGGAGAGAAGGGGGACTTACCTGAAAACCTTAATGCCCTAAGCAAACATTCAGGGTCAAGGCGCCTACACCTTGTGTTAACAACATACCGTCACAAACAGCTGGCTATCGTGCAAAGATAAGGCGGCATCGGCGAGACAGCTTCCTTGCGGCTTTCACTGCCACGCGTCATAATCAGCCATTACCCCGCAGATAACTCAGCACCAAACACACTTTAAGCAGACAATCCGATTAGGAGACGGCAGCAGACGCGCCACTGGTGTCGGTTGCGAGCCATGTCCTGTAAAGTCTCGAGCCAAGCACAAGGTGAGTCACATGGACTCCAACCCGGAAGGCGAGACGGACCAACGGCACCCAGTTTGGTCGTCAGTGACTTCATTTCCCGCTGCCAAGTCAACTTCTGTCCACCTAGAGCCTTGCGCCACCCTACACCTGGCAGACTAAACAAGGCCCTCCTAGGTAAGCGGTGACCAGGCATGCGTAGCAAGTGCCCGAGCCAACGCAATTTATTCAGTGCTATCTGTTGTTCTAGGGTGCTAGCATGATTATCACCACCTAGTACTCGCCTACGCACCAGAAACGCTTCGCAAACAACGATGATCAAAGACTTGAAGGCGCCTCAGATCTTCAGACCGAAGGGGCCAAGTTTCACTATCATAGAGCAGAACGGCCCTCACTGTGGCCTTGTATACACGGCCTTTCAGACGGAGGGAAACTCCCTTCTGTCGCCAAAGATGACGCGGGTTCAAGAAGGCAGCTCTGGCCTTTGCAATGCGTGAGCTCACGTCAGTTTCTATGCGCCCATCATTGCTGATGCAGCTGCCAAGATAAGTGAATTGATCAACCACCTCGAGTTCCTCGTTAGCAAGCGTCAAGGGGTCATCGAGTGGCTGGTGGTCCTGCAGCAACACTTTGCACTTTGAAGGTGCGAAGTGCATACCAAATAATGGGACCACTCTGGATAGGCTATTCAGGGTTGATTGTGCCGCCTCAACATTGTCGAAAAGCAAGACGATATCTTTCGCATAATCTAGATCAACTAAACTTTCACCAGGCAGCACTGCTGAGGAAAGGTGTGCTGAGGAAAGGTGTGCCTGATAAATATGTAAACATTATCAAAGCGCTGTGCGCGCATAACTCGGGCAGGGTGAGGGTTTATGGCAAACTGTCACCACCCTTAAGTATCACCAGCGGTGTGAGACAAGGATGCCCACTGTCACCTTTCCTCTTCAACTTCGCTATTGATGAAGTCATAGACACAGCGTTCGCTGGACACGAACTAGAAGGTGTGGAGCTACTTCTTGGTGAGCGACTTCTTGACTTGGAGTATGCGGACGATATTGCCCTAATCTGTGACAGCTCCCACACATGCCAAACAGCACTGGACCGATTAGCACTGGCTGTCAGTCGTTTTGGGCTATGCCTTGCTCCATCGAAATGCAAAGTACTTCTCCTGCGCTAACGTTTGGTGGTGATCTGCTAGAAGTCGTTCAGGAATTCAAGTACCTGGATTGCCGAACAACCTCGTGGTGCCAGCTGGGTGGTTCGGGTTTTTCCCGTTCCAGCGAATGGTTCGGCGGCAGTGTTCCAGGACGTGGTGGGTTTCCGCCTGGCAAGCTTTCTCCCTATAAAGCACACAATCTGCTCCAACTACAGAGGAATAAGTTTAGTCCCCGTCGTTTGCAAGCTGCTGGGGTTCATCATACTTCGCAGGCTATCCCCAACATGCGAATCGTTGCAACGCAAAGAACAAGCTGGTTTTCACCCTGGTCGCGGCTGCATCGATCAAATTTTCACGCTTCACCAGATCCTCGAGCTCCGCCATGTGTATCAGAGGCCAACAATTGCTGTGTTCCTGAATATCCGTGCAGCCTTCGATTCTGTCGATCGTACAGTACTGTGGCATTGCCTACTGAGGAATGGTGTCCCCGAGAAGTTCGTCTCCATACTGCGCGCTCTAAATAGTCTGACCTCGGGCAGGGTTAGGGCTTATGGCATGCTTTCGCCTACCTTTGTGGTCTCCAGTGGAGTTCGACAAGGATGCCCTATCTCTCCGTTCCTATTCAACTTTGCCATTGAGGATGTCCTGAAGAACGCTCTGGGCGATTCGTTGAGCTCCTCCCAGGTAGTCGTTGTTTTTTTGGGTTATGCTGATGATATCTTCTTGTTGGGTGACGATCCACACATCGTCCAACTTGCATTAAACCGCTTGGCGATTGAAGCATCAAAGTACGGTATTTACTTTTCGCCATTAAAATGCAAGGCTCTCTTCCATGACTGGCAGGTGTCTCTGCCTGCACTCACGCTTGCTGGTGAGACACTGAGGTTGTGGAGAGCTTTGTCTACTTGGGAAGTCGCATCACTGCTGGCGGGGCTGTTGGAGACGATATTTCGATGCGCATCTCGAGAGCAGGCCTCGCTTTTTCTAGGCTGAAGCATTTGTGGCGTCGCCACGACATTCGTCTCTCCATCAAAGGGCGGGTCTATTGTGCAACTGTTCGTGCTGTACTGTTGTACGGATGCGAGACCTGGCCCATTCGTAAAGATGACTTGCGCAGGCTATCCGTCTTCGAGCACCGCTGTCTGCGGTCCATTGCCCGTGTGTGGTGGCAGCACCACGTAAGCAATGTAGAAGTTAGACAGCGTGTCTTGGGGCGTGGAAGCCACTCTCTCGAGGAGCTTGTCTCACTGCATCAACTGCGGTGGTTGGGACACGTATCGCGCATGCTTGTCCAGCGTTACCCCCGTCGTGCGTTGTCTGCACTTGCTGGACAGGGCTGGAAGAGACGGTCTGGTGGACAGCCTGCAACATGGAGAAGCCGCATGAAAAAGATTGCGAAACAGTTGGCCTCGGCCGGTTGTTGTCGACTACCTGGTTGGGGTGCGAGAGATGCGGATACTTGCTGGTTGAAGACTTTGGAAGCCATGGCTCAAGGTCGATGTCAATGACGGACGTGTGCATCGGTTTGTTGCGGTATCCCTTTTTCCTCCCCCTAAAAAAGAACAAGCTGAAAAAAATTTAAAAGACTGAGTGGTAAAATAGACAAAAAGTAGCATTTGTTGTTGCTCTTTTCTTATTGTTCCTATTGTTTCCCTATTCAACCATGATTCCGATGGCACAATATCTGTACCACAGATTGTATATATATATATATATATATATATATATATATATATATATATATATATATATAACACCCGTGGGATTGAAGATGAGGTTACGAACCGTATAGCAAAAGCTCGAGGTGCTTTTGCCAATCTCCGCCACCTGTGGCACAGACGCGACATTACACTCGCCCCGAAGGGCAGGGTTTACAACGCAGCCGTCCGTTCAACTCTCCTATATGGCTGTGAAACCTGGCCTATCAGGTCGACAGACATAAAGAGGCTCGTCATATTCGGTCATCGCTGCCTTCGCAGCTTAGCTCATGTCTGGTGGGAGCACCGCGTGAGCAATGAGCGTGTTCGACGTCGCTTATTTGATGCAGGAAGAGCGAGTGAACCGCTCAGCACCATTATATCACGCACCAGGCTCCGATGGCTGGGCCACGTGTTGTGCATGCCAGCACACCGACTCCCACGACGTGCATTGTTTGCGCGTTGTGGGTGCGGTTGGAAGAGGAGGGGAGGCCAAGTGATGACTTGGTCGAGAGAAATGAAAACCCTCACTTCGAAGTTGGCGTCGGTTGGTGCATCTCGACTGCCTGGCTGGATTCCTAAGGACGGTGAACACGTTTGGTTGGACACACTCGCTGATATGGCTTGGAGCCGGCTCCAATGGCGTTTGTGTTGTGAGTTCCTTTGTCCATCCCCCTCCTGCTTAGCATCCCCCTTCAATCACGATCTCACTTGTTAGGCATAATATGACTCTCTTTTACGGCAGCCAGCTGTTAGCTCTCCGGAACGATGTCCATCCGTTACTGGGGACTCAGCAGGCGTGCCACCGTTTGCTTTCCTTTTCTTGTCTTTTGTATTGCGGCGCAATAGCTGAGGTGTTTTCCACCTCCAGCTAACGTGTAATGATGATGATAAGCACGTAGACAGCTTCTCAGGCACGCACACTGGTGTCTTCTGCGATCGAGGAGTGGGTGGACGTAGCTCACGCGGCTGGTGAGCAAATCGATCGGTGTAACTTCCGTAGTCAAAAGAGGAAGTAGAGGGGGCTGGTGCTACCAGCTGTCCGGGCAACCACAGCGTGCAACCGTAGACTGGCTGCGCTGGTGTTGCGTCGAAATCGGTTTTAACAGCTTCTGAATCCTAGGAGGACGATAGGAAGTGTTTCAGGTCATGAAGGATCTGCGTGCGCCCGTACCGCTGCCATCCACTGGCGGTGAAAACGCTCCACCATGCCGTTAGCGGCCGGATGATACGCCGTCGTCTGAACGTGGTGACAGCCTAAATCCTTAAGCAACGTGGCAAATGTCGATGAGAAAGGTGACCCTCGATCGGTGGTCACGATGGCGGGACAGTTGTATTGAGCTACACAGCGTCCTAAAACGCTTTCGCGACCTGCTGAAACGCAACTTGGGACAGGGACGGCCTCAGGCCATCTGGTAAATCGATCGATACAAGTCCTTAAATGCACAAAGCCTTTGGAAGGCGGCAGAGGACATACTAGGTCGACGTGCACATAATGGAAATGTGCGTCTGGCGTCGGAAACGTGCCTAATGGGCTTCTTGTTTGCTTGTGCACCTTCGCGCCTTGACTCGGATGGCAAGCAGCTTCCCAAGTACGTACGTCCCGATTGACATTACGCCAAACGAATCGTGCAGTTACGAGTTTAACCGATGCACGAACGCCTGGATGAGACAAGCCGTGCAATGTGACGAACACGGCCTGTCAAAACTCGCGCCGGACGACGGTGCGGCGTGCCCAGAGATAAACCGCAAAGTATAGTTCCGTCTGATGATGTCAGCGGACCGGGTCGTGTGTCCAGTGAGGGAGACGTGCATAGTAGATCAACCTCAGGATCGTTGAGTTGCGCTGTGGCCATGACTGCCAAGTCGATAGCAGTGCCTACGTTAGCGGAGATAGTTTGGATTCGGAAAGTGCATCGGCGACGGCGTTGTGCACACCTGAGATATTCCGGATATCGGTCGTAAACTGAGCGATATAGTCTAGGTAGCGCGACTCTAGGAGAGTATCGGTCTGTAGTCGAGCCGAGCACGTAAGTGAGGGGTTTGTGGTCGGTGAAGACGGCAAAGTAGCGGTCTTCTAAGACGTGTCGCAAGTGACGTATCGCTAAGTATATGGCTAGTAGTTCTCTACCGAACGTGCTGTAGCGAGATTCGGTAGGTTGTAGGCGTGTGGAGAAAAACGTTAAGGGCTGCCACGTGTCGGCTACTTGTTGCTGCAAATAGCGCCGACTGCCACGTCCGGGGCCTCAGTACTGAGGGACAGTGGGGCGGCCGGATCGTGATGCGCTATAGAAGCTATGTTAGCGATAGCCTCTTTCAGCGACTTAAAAGTAGCGCGTGCTGCGGCAGGAAATTCGAATTTCTTGAGTTTCCTTCGGAGAAGGTCCGTGAGGGTTTTCATCAGCGAGGCGCAGTTGGGTATGAACTGTCTGTAAAAGTTGACTAGCCCATCAAATTGTCTGAGCTGTTTGAAAGAATGAGGCTCCTTAGTCGATGATGGCCTGAATTTTATCCTGAAGTGGCACGACGTCTGCAGAGGAGATACGATGGTCGAGGAACTTTAGTGAGGCGACACCAAACGAACACTTTTCTGCGTTGATCGTCACCCCAGGTTGAGGTAAACTATCAAAAGTGTTTGTACGTGGCACATGTGCTCTTCTCATGAAGAGCTCGCGATTAAAATGTCTAGGTAAGCGTAAGCGAAGTCTAAGCCGCGACAAACTTGATCGATGAAGCGCTGAAACGTTTGCGCGGCATTCTTTAGACCAAATGGCATGCGCAGAAACTCGAACAAACCAAATGGAGTCGTCACGGCAGTTTTAGCGAT
This sequence comes from Dicrocoelium dendriticum, assembly GCA_944474145.2. Classification (NCBI taxonomy): domain Eukaryota; kingdom Metazoa; phylum Platyhelminthes; class Trematoda; order Plagiorchiida; family Dicrocoeliidae; genus Dicrocoelium; species Dicrocoelium dendriticum. Next base: position 32,486,230 of record OX104059.1, on the reverse strand, counting down.
GTCCGCTTCGGCTACCGAAATTTTGTTGTATGCGCGTAACAGGTCGATTTTGCTGAAGATATTTTTACCCACCGGACTGGCGGCGAGATCCACTATGTGTGGGATCGGTTTGCGATCAGGCGGGATAGCCGTATGCAAGGTTCGATAGTCACCGCAAGGACGCCAGTCCCCCATGACCTTCTTCGGGACCATGTGCAGAGGCGACGCGTATGGGCTGTTGGACGGTCTGACGATACTGAGCTGAAGCATGTGGTCGAATTCAGCTCCTGTTGCACATAGTTTGTCAGGAGCAAGCCATCTTGGTCGTGCGCTAACTGGCTGACCACACGTGACTATGTGGTGAGCGATCTCTGTCGTGACTGGCGGAAGCTCTGCAGCTGGTCGTACCAGTCGCGGGTATTCAGACAGTAGGTTCGCATACTCTGATGGTACATCGGCGATTCGAAAAACAGGACTGATTATCGGGGCGTCCGTAAGAATGCCTTCGACCGCTAGTTTAGTACGGTCGTCTAAAAGTCTGTGGCGACCAGCATCAACAAGCAACCCAAAATGTCGGAGGAAGTCGATACCGATAATTCTGAAGGGTACAGACGCAAACATTAAGACCAACTGAAAATCTCGGCGAAGATTGAGGTCCAGGGTCATCATGCGCTGACCGAATGAAGCTATCGGAGAACCGTTGGCCGCACGCAAATTGTACGTAGGCTATGAGTGCTTGTCGTTTACGGTCGCTGGGATGACGCTGAATTCCGCTTCGTGATAGAAGAACGTCGATCTTTAACGTAAAACAGGCGATTTGCTTGGTTATTGACGGATACGTTTGTCGTGCTAGTATGCGGGCTATTCGCTTTCTCTGAAGAAGCTGGGTCGTGCCTAATGCAGGGAGCCCGACAACATCCAGCTTTTCCACCATTTCGGCGGTGATACCAACAATATTCTTCGACGGAACAGGTATTGTCAGACTGAGAACGTACAGGGAAATATTGCGCTTTCTTGCCAAACGAGACGTACTCGTTGCAGGCACAGACGAGCCGCAATGAACGGTAGCCAAAACGTGGTCATCATTTGACCGTGGCACGCGCTGCTTCGAAGCATTCATTGCTGCTATCCCGGTGCGCAGTAGCGCAATTTCCTCCTCTTAAGGGCCAGATCGGCCTGATGACTTGGAGCAAATATGGGACTCGGTTTTCATCGGTGAGATTCAAGTTCAAGCGGGGCTGGAACGATATGATTATCCAGTGACTGTTCCTTCTTCGGCGGGTCGTTGAACCAGGAATTGGCGGACGTTGAAATACTGATGGACCTAAAACAAAGACCGCATCACACCCTGTCCAACCAGTTAATGCCCACGTATCCTGCCCTAGCAGTTCTTGCTTGGCTGGTTACGTGAAGTAAGAAAGGGAACAAAGTAAACTCAGAAGGCAAAAGAGAAAATGGAAAGAGCTAAGCAAGTGGAATACCAAGCTATTTGAGTCATTAAGAAAAGAACTGAAAAGTGAATCTGAGTCAGTTAGGAAAAAGGAAAAGTTTGCTGTTGCCACCCAAGAGCATCGAGCTGGCGCGCAAAACCCTTAACCGTAGGTTCCCTAACCACGTGATCTGGAAGAGAATTCCAGCGATCTATAACTCGGCGCGACAGACGAGTTTCCGTCCTAATCCTATCAGACCGTGGTTTATGCAGTTTCAGCGGGTGACCGCGGTGATAAGGTAACGTAGTGGGACTAAATAGCCCTGACAAGTCCGGGCCAATTTTACCCGTCAAAATACGAGAAGTGAGAATCGGGTCCCCTCTTATCATTCTGTAGTGCATTGAGTACATCCCCAAACTGAGCAAGCGTTCAGGATACGTGTGTCCCCATAGACCCTGCACTAACCGAGTGCCTACTCGTAACACCTCCAAGTCCATTTTGTCTCGGTTAAGACATGATGGACAAGCCTGAATACAATATTCCCGGTGGGATCGGACGAATGCCGAGGATAGCTTCACAAAAATTGGCCGTTGGGATTCTGAAAAAGCGGCGGATAAACCACATGATACGAAACCCTCGACAAGCAGCCTTCTTTCAATTGTCTCCAGAATGAAGTGCTGATGCGTGTACGACTCCTAAACCAACCTGCTGAGTGACAACGGGGAGTTCACCACCGCCGACAACATATCGGGTGGGAGGATTAGCAGCTCCGATTCGGAGAACAGAGCACTTGGCCCTATTTATGAGCATCAACCGTTAGGTGGACCATTCCCAGAGCCTATCCAAGGCATGCTGAATTGCCTCAGGACCCCCCGGGATATCCACAATATTTCACAGCTTAAGCTCGTCAGCAAACATTAGTGACGACACCCCTAGTTCTCTCGGCAAGTCATTTACATAGATCACGAACAACAATGGCTCCAATACCGAGCCCTGCGGGACGCTACTAAGGAGAGCTTGCCTGAGCGAAAGGCTGCGCCCCATTCGTACGCACTGTTCCCTCCTCTCAAGGAAGGCAGACACCCATTGAAGGGCGCGACCAGATATCCCGTAAGATCACAACTTTAGTGAGAGCCAAATATGTGGAACAGTGTCAAAAGCTTTCGAAAAGTTCACGAATAGCACGTCTACAGCGTGACCACTGTCTACCGCTTCGGCCCAGCTACCACGAGCTACAAATAGATTAGTCTGACATGAAAATCCCTTGCGGAATCCATGTTGCGCAACACTGAGAAGGTTGGATTTATTCAGATGGTTCTCCACTGAATCCCTTATCAGCTTTCAAACAACTTGACTACTACGCTTGTCAAACTGACAGGTCGGTAGTTCGCGGGTAGAGCGCTGTCACCGCCCTTAAAAATCGGACAGATTGTCTCCTTCCATTCCGATGGTAGGATGCAACTGTCCAGCGATATTGAAAACACGCGTGTGAGAGGACCACTCAGCCCAGTGGCCAATTCATACAACTGCTTCGGATGAATTGAATCAGGACCGGAAGCTTTAGAGGGATTAAGGACTTGCAGTAGCTCAAAGACTTGAGTCTCCGTTATGCTGAATTCAGCTAAGCAAGAATCCTCTGGAACTCTTGAAACCAATTTAACCTGTGGCAAAGAGATCTCCCGAGCAAAGACCCCAGTATACTGATCACTAAGTATACAAGCCTTGTCATAGTCAGTTTGCGCACGAGTCCCGTCTGCTCGCAATAACGCTGCTGTAGACAGTTTTGCTCCGCTGCGTCTTTTAACGTAAGCAAAAACGTCTTGGGATTAGCTGCGGCCGAGTCCACAAAACCCTGCTCGTACTGGAGACGAACAGTTCTGAGATGTTGCTTACATTTATTTCTAATTTCTCGATAACTATCATAGGTATTGGCTGATGGGGGTGCTTGGTAGGTTCGTCAGCATCTAGACCGTTTCTTGAGTAGGTATTTGCCCTTGGTATCTATACATGGAGGCTCTACCCGTAACCCTCTTTTCCTCATGAGTGGAATCTAGGGAGGAGAAACCTCCGTAAGGTATGCCTTAAATTTATCCCAGGCTAACTAGACAGAGTCGGCTATCGAGATCTCACAGTTCAGAGCTGAAGTCTTCGTTCGCATTGCACTAAATTCCGCCCGCCAAATATCCGGAAGGGTTTGTAGGGGTTTTGTAGGACTGTGGCATCGGGCACTCCGTGATTGCTTTTGTTTTCTCCGGGAGTGGACTGATTCCGGTGCGATCGATTCGAGGACCGAGAAAATCAACACTGGACTGGCCAAAGACACATTTTTCCACGTTGATGGTAACGCCATATTGATCAAAACGCTCAAAGGTTTGTCGAAGATGAGAGAGATGTTCTTCGTGGTTAGATCTGGCCACGAGAATGTCATCGATATAAGCAAAAACGAAATCAAGTCCTCGGAGAACCTGGTCAATGAATCGTTGAAATGTTTGTGCGGCGTTTCGTAGTCCAAAAGGCATACGGACGAATTCAATAAGACCGAAGGGGGTGGTTATGGCTGTCTTGGGAACGTCATCAGGGGCGACAGGAATTTGGTAATATTCCCGGACCAAGTTAATCTTAGAGAAAATTGCTTTGCCGTCTAGGCCCATAGAAAAGACGTGAATATGTGGTACCGGATATCTGTCAGGGACGGTGACATTATTAAGCTGACGGTAATCACCACAAGGTCGCCAATCTCCACCAGACGTTTTGGGGACCATGTGCAAGGGTGAAGACCATGGTCTATTGGAAGGCCGGACGATACCAAGACGGAGCATGTGCTCAAACTTGACTTTGGCGTAGGCCAGGTTATCGGGTGGTAGTCAGCGAGGTCGAGAAGTGACCGGTGGTCTACGAGTAACGATGTGGTGCACAATCTCGTGTTTAGGTGTGGGACAATTATTGGACGGCAAGTACAACGCGGGGAACTGTTGGAGTAACTCGGTGAACACAGTGTTAGTAGGTAGAGTCATGCGAAGTCCGATCGAGCTGATCGAAGTGGCTCTGCCCGGAGTGGTGAGGGAGGTGATACTATCACGAAGTTCCCTGTTACGTAAGTCGACAATGAGACCAAACTGGGTGAGGAAATCGACACCAATGATAGGGCGTTGTACATCTGCGATCAGGAAAACGAAAGAAAATGTTCGTCGAAGACCAAGATCGAGATTAAGCAACTTCTGACCCTAGGTCTGGATTCTGATGTTATTAGCCGCCTGGAGAGTAGGTCCTGTGGGAATAAGGTAGCGTTTTTCCATTCCACGAGGCAGAACGCTGACCTCGGCTCCAGTGTCAACCAAAAATGATAGGTTGGTCATGGAAGCACGGACAAAAAGCAGGTGACTAGAAGATGTGCCAGCCATAGTCGTCACCATTACTGGCTGGCTGGGGCGTTTCCCTGTTGAGCCTTGGAGAAGGCTTTCGGGTGCGAGCAACCAGGATGACAATTTTTAGCGGCATCACCGAAACGTCGATGATAATAGCAAATATGCTGTCCAGTGTTCCTAGCGTGCCTGTTTCTGCTTCTGTTTCACGAAGTGGACCTAAAACTTCGAGTGAGGGGGCGGCGTCCTCTCTTAACGGCGAGTTCGAGTATGGACAGTCTCTGACAAATTAATTCAATGGGCCCTGATGACGAGGAAGCCTCAGGTGGGTTGACCACAGCGTGATAAACTGGGCGCTGAAAGAAACATTCATGAACTTTGTCGGCCGTTTCTGCTAGTTGGTCAAGTGACAAATCGTCAGCGGATACAGCGAGAATCGCCGTAGTGTTGGATGGAAGACATTTTAGCCACAATTGACGTAAGACACTGTCGTCGACTTGAGAGGAACCTACGAGAGAACGCATATAACGGAGAAGCTGTGAAGGTGAACGGTCACCCAGTTCAACTCTCTAGAGAAGTTGATGAAGTCTGCTCTCATCAGAAGCTATAAGGCGTTTCAAAACAGCAGCCTTAAGCTTATCGTAGGAGAATCGGCAGGAACAGGGTCCAGTAGGTCAACCACATCGGCGGCTATGTGCGTGGGAAGATAGGCAGCGACGTAGGAAAACATAGAGGTTTGAGAAGTGATCTTACGGCAACGGAAAAGAGCTTCTAACTGCAAAAACCAGACACGTGCATTGTTAACGTCAAAAGCGGGTAAGGAAAAACCAACAAAATTTTCAGAAGAGTCAATGTGGGGAGTGGTACTGGACAATATTATGCAGGCGAATAAAAGTTCCAGTAGGAAAAGAAAGGAAAACAGGGGTCACCAAATATGTAGCGGAGTGAAAACTATTCTTACACTACCGCACCAGAAGGAAAGGATTAGTGTCAGATAAAAGTATCAACACGTTGACCTTCAGTAGTGACGGTTGGACCAACTCCACTTATATTGCACACTCCCTGATACGATATTCCCGTGTTAAGTCCGCGAAGCTCAGACTTTCCCAAGCACACAGGCAAAATGTCAACACGCCCCCGCAGGAAAGCAGAACGCGCCGTTCGAGGTCGAGAATGTGTATACGTAAAAACAGTGAATTAAAACAACTGCGCAAGACGCATAGGAAAATGAAATGAGCCAAGCGCAAAAAATGAAAAAGCTATGAACACTACAAAGCTACATCTTAGGTTGGCCCGGCTTCAGTATGAAAAGGGCTTAGCTAATACTGCTTCGAAAAATCCCAAGAAGTCACTCAACAGCTGTAGCTTGCCTACCGAATGGAAGGAGGCTGTTGTCTGCCCGATTTTCAAATGCGGTGACAAAGACCTACCGGCTAATTACAGGCCTGTCAGCTTGACTAGCGTGGTCGTTAAGTTACTTGAAAAAATAGTACGAGAATCAGTGGAGAACCATTTAAGTAGGTTTAACCTGCTTAGCGTCGAGCAACATGGTTTTCGCGAAGGATTTTCGTGTCAGACCAACTTGCTGGTAGCTCGAGAGGGCTGGGCTGAAGCCGTAGACAGTGGACATGCGGTGGATGTGGTGTTCATTGACTTCGCTAAGGCCTTTGACACTGTCCCCCATTCGCGACTCTCCGTGAAGTTGTGGTCGTATGGAATAGCTGGTCGTGCTCGCCAGTGGGTGTCAGCTTTTCTGGATGGATGGGAACAGTGTATTAGTGTGGGAAGCAGTCTTTCGTTTCGATAGGCTGTACTTAGCGGCGTTCCTTGGCGGCAAATTGAAATTTTTGAGCGTGCAGTCTGGGAAGGGCTAATTTTTGTCATGGCGGAAAAGGGTTTCGCTACCGTTGTCCTCGGTAAGACCCAAGTTCGTTTGAGTGACTGCAGAGTATATTCTTAATTTTGGTGGTATTAAGGTGCGGATAAATAGAAAATAATGCTATATGGATTTGCTTCGTTAAAATGGTTATGATAAATTAAAGTGATGACTACAGGCGTAGTTGAAGTTCACGGCATAATGGAAAGCAGGCAAATGCTAAATAAAAGTGTAGTGTAAACGGCTGTTTTATAGAGCAAGCAAGTGATAACACAATTGTTTCATGTATGTAAGGTTTATGCTTGCAGTAAGTTACTTGCTTGGATAAGGAGTATACACATCACTTGTCTAATTATTGTATTTTTGTATTTTTTAAAATCGCGATGAATGAAAGCGAAATTTGGAACTAAAATATCCTGCCAACTACCATTTTTGTACATACTTAAGCACAAAGCGACTTATACACATCGCTCTGTGAGTACTGTCCTGCTCTGTGAGTACTACGCGGTAACTCGATTTTTTGGCGTGCCATACTGATCGAGCTTTTCAGCTGAAATAACGTGGAAAACGTGTTTGAATAAACACTTGAAACGAAATTTGACTATTGTCAAATTTTCTCTGATCCAAGAAATCTTGGATCGATTAAATTGGTACTGGCCCAAGCGTCTTTGACGCTTACTGGTAATTTTTCCGGTCGTTCCCAGTTTTAATCCGAGACCGTGCTCCACAACGGTCGGTGATCAGCTGGCGACTGGGAGGTTGCGGTGGCGGACAACAAGCCACTTTGCCTTGGTGAAGGAAAAGGGAAGATTACATTGTGATGGAAGAGCTATTAATGTGGAGAAAACTGCCATGTATTGTAACGCGGACCTAGGTTGATATGAGTATGATGATAGTTTGAATGCACCGTAAAGTACGTTGGCGGATTCAGTCGCTGTCATGGCTGTCGACGATACCGCTGCTGTCTTCTTTCAGCGTGTGTACCGCACTTTTGAGCAGCTCGAAAGTGACTTAAAGCGCTTTCAAATGCGTACTGCGTCATGTTTTTACAAATCGGATGTGTAGCAGTCTGGAGATTCCCCGGTTTGCCTGTGTAAAATTCTAACCAAAATTCTTTAATTGTACACTTAGGCAACCGGTGTGGCTTGTTGAACTGATTGCTGAGCCAGAAAAACTCGTCCGCACGCCAAATTATACCAACGCCTATACTGATTACGGAAAAGGTCGACCTTCTATTCGCTAAATGGTCTCACCGAGCCCAATCGAGAGCCGAGGCGTGTGGGTCAAGCTTATGCCTACTCTACGTGAACTTGCCGACCATCCTTCCACCGTCGAGTGCCGAAGGTATCATAGAGAAAGAGGACGGCCCAGCAATTCATCCGAAGTCGTACACAGCTCATCGCGGATTGCTCAGGAACACGGGCATGGAGAAACTTATCCGCTCAACCAACCAAACGGGCCAACCCTCAGTGGGAATCATACGATCCATCCGAAACCAATGCGACCATCTTGTACGAGAAGGTAAGAGTGAGCACCAGCGTCAACTTAATGCGTAAATTTTTTACTCCAATCCCAAAGCCTTGTATAGACCGGTCACTAGTCTTGCGACAAGTCCAAAACGGTGTTTACCGCATTGACGACCCACAGGGCTCCAACATCCTGCACTTATGAGCAGCAGAAAGCCTGGTGCAAGCAGTACTATCCCCATTCTCGTTCCCTCACTGTAACAATGCGGTATTCTTCGGTTTATTCAACCTTCCTGGAGATGTCATTTCATCCGGAGAAGGGTCCTGCGCAATCAAGTCCCTGCGGCTAACGGCGCCTCACCTGGCGCTGATGGTTTCCACCACACGCTCTTTCGGCGTGCGTGAAGCTCTAGCTTTACCCCTAGCGGAGTGTTCTCACCACTTCTTTCTTAGCAGAGCAAAGTTCCATGATTGGAAATGTGGGATCTATGACACCACTCTACAAGCTCGGTACTCGCAAAGATCGGCCAGTTTACGCACGCTCGAATATACTCTCATATACTACGATCTCCAAAGTGATGGAATACGCATCGTCGCAGACGCTTTACGGGATCCCATGAGAGACCAAGAAATGCTCTTGATTGCCAGACCGGTAACCCACGGCCGTGCAACGGATTGCAGCGTAATGTAACTTGCCGGGATATCAGTGGAGACTGCCGCCGATCGCTCCAAGAAAAGATGTTATCTTTCTGGGATTCGCCACAGCCTTCGACCTCGGTCGCTCACAGATTCTGCTGCGGAAACTGTCATTCTTACGGTCGTGTCATGGGCATGATGGATGGATCGGAAATACTCAAAACGTACCTTCCAAGTCGCGTCGAGGAGGTGTTGTTCCCCGCATCTTGTCCACAGGGAGTTTTACGGGGGTCTGTTCTCGGTAACCCGACATTTTAGCTTTATTGACGCGTCACACGCAAGTGGAGTCTTCGCTGGACTATACGCGGATGACGCCAAGATGTGGGGCACAATTAACCTTCCGGACGATGCCAGCACTTCAGACGGATCGTCGTCTACATCCCGTGGAGTCCATAGAAAATAACCTTCATTTAACGCACGATCGACAAGTCGCGTTTTCTACCGCCTACCGCTTTTTTCCTGTATATTACCTGGGAGCGTCTATCTCCGATAATTCAGCCGTCAAGAGACTTGTGTATCTTACCAGCGAGCTATCGTATCGTTCTGCGGAAAGCAAGCTTGCTGTGCTCACGCATGGTGGGAATGCTGAAAGAAGCCTTACGATCAATTGACCTCAGCAATTTGCTCCTACCACGCTAAACGTCTTATCTCGTACCCCTGGAGTTCGTATTCAGGCTTGGAGCCCTTGGTTGTTGACACGCCTACTCGAAGACCACAATCGTGAGCAACCAAACTGGATCCGAGGTTCAAGCACTAGCTATCACAACGGCTACAGTGCGGGCCTTTACTCGCTTAAGTTAGAGGTTACGGGCGACCATGCTAGAATTCATGATCTTATCCAAATGGATACATCCTGTCGCACCTATCACACTCGCTCACCAAACGGGCTCCCCCCTACGTGAGCCAACCACTCGAGGGTCACACATTCAGAGCACAAGTCGGCTGAACTGCGACGACACTATTCTCGTTGGAATCTGCACGACGATGAACATAGCTTGCGGCCGATATCCTTTTGGCACTCCATGGTGGCGGACTTTAAGGCCCGCTTGGCTCTGTATATGGCCCGAGCTACACCGCGATATCTCCTGATTTAACTAATTTACTGGATGGTAAGTTTCTTTAATTTATTTCTCTTAACTTCTTACTCCAAAAGCCGTTTTGGCGGGCGACGTGGTGAGATGTACTCGTTTGGCCGGCGAGAGTTTTTGTTTAAATGCCACTAAGCCCGATGAGATCCGGACTAACCCGCGAGACAAACCGCTGTCAGTATGCTTGGCTTTCACTTCAACCGCCATAACTTTTTTTACCTATGGGTCATGT
>OX104059.1:32312364-32475950 GCA_944474145.2 Dicrocoelium dendriticum | reverse complement strand
GTCCGGAAAAACTGTCGCCGATCCATTGAACGGCAAGTTGTAAATGGCTATGTTTCTTGTTGAACGTTTGTTTGCTCGGTTATTCACAGTCAAATTGGGTCCCATTTATCTGTTAGCTGATGGGTTAGGCGAGTGCCTATTGCGTTCCTGGGTCCTGTCCTGGTTTGAATGAATGGCTGTGCCCGATTGGTAGATCAGGAACTAAATATTCTTTTTGAATATTATGTGTTGATTATCGGCAGAACCACGTTAAGCCTCCGAGGGATATACCTTGAAATAGGTTGAATTGTTGTTGCTATGGTTTCGAAAAGAGAATCGCAGATCCCCCGAGTTATGTAGTAAAATTGATTAGCCATACAGGAAACCACGGCAACTAAAGCGGTCAAAGCGGATTAAAGAGCCCAGAATGACCAATTGTTCCCGCTTTGTGTCGGCAGAAGAATGTGCCTTCCGAAGTCAAATGAAGTGCTCCAGGCAAGGGGTATGTAAAAGAGCTAGTGTTAGGCAAACTGATCCCAATGGTTTGAGTCTCGGAAAAGTTGCAGCCGTGCAAGATATCGAATGGCTTTTCCGGTTAGTAAGTTGTAGAAACGGTTGATAAGCTTCCGCTCATGTCCAGCTAAGGGAACTCTTGTCGCAACGATGGAGAGTTCCTTAGGTGGGTGTCGCCCTACCTGTGACTAACTCGAGCAAAAAGGCAACAAACAGATACAGCCACACAGGCAGACAAAAGAAATGCATCTGGAACCCCGTTGATCAATTGAAACGAGGACTGAAATATTGTACCCCATACATGTAATTGTTATTTAAAGATCGCATATACACATGTACCATATGTGGCGAGGTACGACGCGAAACGATCAGAACACGGATCAGTAGAGGAGGCGGACTTGTTCCAAAATAGGAATGAAGATGAAGCAAAGAGAGTTTGCAGGGTCCTTATGCGCATATGCCACACCGGTGGGAACCAGATAGAGCAGGACGAGGTGTGCAGATTATAGGAAAGAATATCACTCAGAAGAAGCGACGGGGACACGCTGCCTCAGTTCTAGATTAGTAGGAATGTAAGAAATCAGGGAGGACAAACACATGTAAGTTAGCGTCCAATGAAGAAGGAATGCAACAGATGCACAAGAAGGCAATAAAAGGGTCGGCAAAGCAGGTTCTATTGAGAAGAAGTGGAAAAGCCGAAGACAACCTTCAAGTGCTGATTCATTCTTGTTAATGAAAGGAACGATGAATAATATCCAGAGATGTAATTTAGGTAAGGGTGACCGAGCGTTGCGCCGGAATGGGTAGATAACATGGCGGGCAAAGCACAAAAGGTGAGGGGCACAGAGTGCTGGGACTACAGTGCTTAAAGCTTTTAGATCACAGGTGTCTGGAAGCAATCAGAAAGGAGACTGGGCAGACAAGGATAGATTAGTGCCAAGCCCGAAAAGGTCTCCGTCCAGTTAATAAAAAAGTGTGTAAACAGAGGGCGCAGAAAGGAAAGAATGAGGTATGGAAGGAAAAGTATCTATTGAGGAGAAGTGGAAAAGCGTACAATGGTCTCGAGGTGTTGTGCACAGACCATTGGATCTGTCGATGATTCATCGGTAAGGCGTCAACAGTCAGCAAGGAGACTATTTCGAGGAGGCTAGAATGTCGGCTCATAGAGCGAAAGCAATATTATTACTGCTGGAAAAATATCAGAGAGTCGGCAGAAATAGACATAATAAGCTTGTAAGAGGAATAGAATAAAAAATATAACTCACGACCATTAGTGCTCCGGAGGTGAGAGTCACAAAGCGTTTCGTTGGCAGAGCCTAGATCATTTAGATCTCAGACGTCCAAGAGGGATCAGAAAGCAGGAGACCGTTTAGACGAGACCGGATAAGCCATCAAGGCGAAGCTAGGTCGCCAAATTAAGGTGGAAATAGCAGTAACGCGTGTCAGAAGAAAAGGAAAATTGCGGACTACAGAGGCTGTGTAAAAGCCAGTTAGCATGCCAAACGAAGCACTCAGGCTGAGGGACAGCGTGTGTTCTGACTGCACAGTCTCGGTCGTTTAGGTATCAAATGTCTGGAAACAGTCAGAAAGTAGAAGACTTGTCAGATGAGGCTAGCTTAGAGCCAGACCCGAAGAGATATCCGTTCATTTGCTAAAGGAATGCAAACAGAGAACTCGAAAATGAAAGAATGCAGTCGGGAAGAGGGTGACTATTATGAAGAAGTGGAATAGCCTACAAAGATCTCGATATGTTGTGAACAGACCTTTGGACTTGTCGATGGTTCAACAGTATGGACTGAGTAGTCGGATAGCAGGAGACCAGGGAGCTGAGAGGAGGACATCGGCTCATGGAGAGAAACCCGTATTATAAATGACGGAATGCTAACAGAGAGTCAACAGAGTAGAAGTGTTAAGGATAAATGGGGATATACTAATGATGAATCATGAGCAGCATTGCTCTGGAGGCGGGGAGACAGAGCGTTGCGTTTGCAGAGGCTAGATAAGTTAGATCATAAAAGTCCAAAAGAGGTCGGAAGGCAGGAGACCGTACAGATAGAACCAAATAAGTCAGACAAAGAGTGGGAAGAAAGGCTCTTTATGATGAGAATAACAACGCCAACGATATGCTCCTGGTGATGTGCACAGACCGTTGGGTCTGCAGCTTCCCGATCATTAGGGTCACAGAAGTTGGAAGGTGGGAGGTCATTGAGAGGAGACTAGAATGTCAGCTCACAGGGTGAAAGTCGTAATAGTAAATACTGAATGCTGACGCAGAACAGCAACCGAAATGGATATGTTAAGGGAGAAAGGGGGCATGCTAATAAGGTGGAAGCAAGACCAGCAATGCTCTTGCGGTGAGGGTACCGATCTTTCGTCGGCCGAGCCTAGCTCAATTAGATTTCAAAAGTCCGAGAGGGGTCAGAAAATAGGATGCCGTTCAGACAAAACCACATAAGTCAGTAAGCTGAAGCTAGGCCGCCAAACTAATATGTCAGCAGAAACGAAGAAGGTTGGGACGAACGTGACTATATGAAAGGCAGTTGCATGTCGAGGAAAGGTCTCAGGAGAACGGGGACATAGTACTGGGACTTCAACGCCTAGGTCGTTAGCGTTTTGGACTGTCTGGAAGTAGTCAGAAAGCAGGAGGCTGGTCAGACAACGCTAGAGTCTTGCCATGCCCGATGAGTTACATGTCCAGTTGTAAAAGGAACGCAAACAGAATGATAAAAGGAAAAGGATCTATTGATAAAGAGTTAAATGGCGAACGATATTCTCTAGGTGGAGTGAAACAGAACTTTGGGTCTGCCCAACCCGGATCAGATGGGTTCACAGAAGTCGGAAGGTAGATAATTCAGACCAGACTCCAATGTCGGCTCGTAGAAAGAAAGACGTAGTAGTAAACTCTGAATGCTGACGGAGAGCCTCGGCAGAAGCGGACACGTTAAGGGAGAAAGGGAACATGATAATAAGGATGAGTCATGACCAGCAGTGTTCCAGAGGTCACAGTAACAGCGCGTTGCGTCGGCAGTGGCCACATCAGATAGATCTCAAAAGTCCAAGAGAGGTCAGAAAACAAGATACCCTTCAGCCAAAACCAGGTAACTCAGCAAGATAAAGCTAGACCGCCAAATATAGATGAGAATAAAGTAATGAGTGTTATCAGAAAAGAAGCAGTTTAGGACGAAAGAGGCTACACGAAAAGGCAGTTAGCCTCGAGGTGATGTGAAAAGACCGTTAAGTTTGTTAATCCCTGAGCTTCAGTGTTAAAGTAGTCGGAAGCAAAGAGACCAATGCGACGGGGTTAAATTGTATTCGTTCCTCCCAACTGTTTGAGTTAACTACCTCGGACCACCTGCGCAGGCATCGCATGAAGCTGAACCATCATAGAGTTTGTTTGGACATCAAGGCAGAAGTTTTACCAACCGAGTAGTTAACATCTAGAATAACCTTCCTTCTGGGTTAGTGGAATGTAAGTCTGTAGGAGCCTACAAAAGAGGCGTAGATGAGTGTTGGTTTACCCCTTGCCCAGAGGTGTTGTGCATGTATTGGAATATGTGGTGTACTTTGATGCTGATACATGAAAGTACGAAGGTTGCTCTTTTACTTGCTTCATTCCTTCGCAGAAGAAAGGAGAGTAAATCCAAGTTCCAAGTGCCGGGGGCCGCTTCACTTACCGGCATAGGAAACTGGATAAACGTTGGGCAAAAGCCTCTATCGTCCGTTCTACCTGACCTGGTCTGTCCTGACCTGACTTACATGCACGTGTATGTTAAAAAAGAAAGCCTGCATTGGCAACTCCGATCTTTATGTTCTGGCCCCTACGGTGTTGTGCACAAATTGACAACACCTTTACCAACGACTACAATAATAACACAGAGGCACTCAACATCGGCTGGCTGAAGCCAGTATCCATCGCGAACGTTGACTCCAGTGCAACGCATACGGTCTCGGCAAGCATCACTACAATCAGCACCGCAACCTCAGGCTAGTAACTCTCATACAGCGGGACGTACAGCATCAATTAACCGCACTCCAACTAGCTCTACTAAGGATAGACGCAAAAGGAAACTAAAAATTCGGTTCGTTTTTCAGCTTTCATTATCGCGTGTTATTTTCCACAGAGCATGCCACAATTACTGCCTCATGTTCAGGCTTATAAAACATAATACAACCTATGCAAAAAATAAAAATGTGTTGAAAATATAACAAAGAGCAAATAATTCAAAAATATGAAAACAGCTTGGTAAATGTTTTCCGTACACAATGTCCCTGTATTGCATACAGTTATGCTGCACTTACCAAATACACACCATCGGTATGTTGTCCTTTCATTTAACGGTTTCTAGAGTTCCATAGTTTAGCTGGAGTCACAACAAACGTGCAGCTCAACCAGCAAGGAGAACGTTACAAGTTGTCCTTACAAACATATTTTTCTTTCGGAACGGTTTGTAGGACACTAGGGGGATACAGTTAAAAGCTGATTGCACGGTTCTCACCCAGTGGCTGCAGTAGGTTTCACAGTTGTCCCCGCAGGAGACTGGCCCACGACGGACAGTCCTCACGTAACTCAATGGGCTTTCATTAAGAAAGCAGATACAAAGTTCCTATGTATTGACCTTAGGCACAGCAGCTTCAAAATGTGCGATTTACAAAGCCATTTCTGCGGGTCTTACCCCAATGTTGCTTGAGGACGCCTAAATTGTATAGCAGGACATCAAAACGCATAGAGCTCACAACTTATCTACCTTCATGGCGGTTACCATTATAATACACAGGGAAATTTAGCGGATTCAGTCGCACGCATTTCTAGGTATTAATAACAGAAATCTGAGTACAAACTAACTTGGAAACTTACTGATTTCTTTTTGACTTTGTTCGTCTTCTATAGACACTTCAGTCTAATTACTGCATTATGGGAATAGTACTTGCCACCACATAAGCAACCTGTAAGGGCTAATCGGTATCCCAAACCCCATAAATTGTTCCCATCAGTTGGCACCTTATTACTACACAAACAGATCGACAAGCGTCATAGTCTTAGTCTTTAGCCCGGAAGCTTCGCAAATCCGATGGTACTGCTCAAATGGAGTACGGCAAACCCATAACTACTCCATCCGTGAAGGTTACCTTAAACGGTAAAAATAGAGGATTCTGCTACGTAGGTAATCCGGCCGTTACTTCCACTGCTGTCTGCTTCCTTTTGGCTTCGTTTTGACAGTAGGTTTCCACCTTTGAGAGGTTCACCTAATCAATTTACCTACCGATGCGCTGCCTAATCCACAACTGCTGGTTTAATAGCATTGCTTAAGCTACGGTATATTCTCGTCATAACTACGGCCTTTTATTTTCTTTCTAACCATCCACCAATTAATTGCCTACTCACCAGTCCGCATTTCCTTAATATTTCAATAACAAGCAGTTTCCCTTACGTGGTTAATCCAACTTTAGCACTCACTGTTGTTTGCGTCCAATGCGCTTGTATTGTAAACGTAGAATTCTACATTCTAATGGTTACCCTAATCTATCGATGCGACATCCAATTGCCACAGTTGCTATTGCATACTGTTGCTTGTACTACAACCCAATCCCTGCTTTGGCTACGACGTGCTTAGCATTACCTTAGCCCCCTTTCAGTTAATTGACTGCTTGACAGTCCAGGTTTCTTTATCGCTTAACAACAAGCGGCTCCCGCTACGTAAGTAATCCGGCTTCTACCCTCACTGTGCTCTGCGTCTACTTTGCTTCCATTTGACATCGTAGCAGGAAACCATGGCATAGATCACCTAAGCTATTGCGATGCCAAAGCGCCGTCCTATTCCACGTTTGTTGGTTCTCAATGTTGCTTTTTCAAAGCCCATGCCTCGCTTCGGATTCCTCCCTCCACCTTACACTATGAACTTTCTGATATATACCGATTGCACGGCAGTCAACCTTTCCTTAATCTCTCAGTACCGAGGTGCTCCTGCTACGTAGTTAGGCAGGCGCTTACCCTCACTGTTCTCGGCATGCAGTTGGCTCCCATACGACACGGTAAAATTCCACCTTCGTGTGGTTCATCTAATCTATTCACGTGCCGATGCCCTTCCCATTCCACAACTGCTAGTTTAATAGTATTCCTTGCTCTAAACACTGTTTTTCTTCATTCACTATAACCCCCAAACACTAAGTTGATTGCGCGTCAGTCGATGTGTCGTAAACGTTCCAGCAATAGCGGCTTCTGCTACATAGATTATCCGGCTATTACTCACACTATTCCCTGCCTCCATTTGGCCTACTGTTGCCATAGTAGAACCGCACGTTTGCGTTGATCACTTAACCCAGTGCAGCAAACATATGCCACCCTATCCCACAAGTTTCTGTTTATAGTATTTCTTGTCATAAAACCTAATGCTCGCTTCAGCTACGGCCTGTCTTCCTTCACTATAACTCTCCTCCCCTTAACTGACTGCCCGGCAGCGCATGTCTTCCTAATCCCTCAACCAATTGCGGCATGTGTTAAGTAGTTAATTTGGCACTTAGCTTCATTGTTTCCTGCTTTCATTTGGTTCCCATTTGACGCAGAAGAAGTCCACCTTCCTTTGGTGCACCTAAGCTCTATACAGATGCGATGCGCTTCCTATCCCACAGCTGCTGGTTTAATAATGCTGCTTGCTTTATAAGCAAACCTTTGCTTCTGCTATGGCGTTTCCTCCTTCACCAGAACTATTCATCACATAGTTGAATGCCCGCCAGGCTGTTTCCTTAACCTTCCAATAAACAGCAGCTTCTGCTATTTAGTTAATCTGGCTCTGACCCTTACTGTTCTCTGCGTCCATTTAGAATATTGTTGACACCGTCGAAAGGAACCATCGAGTTTTTTTACCTAAGCTAATGTAGCGACGACGCGTTAACCTTGAGCATGACCGCATAAAGTTTGAGACTGCATTTCCTTTCTATTGTTGGTTATTGTGACATCCTTTTACAAGTTGGACGGTCAACAATATATTAGCGCTAGTACTGCTATTCAAATATGGTCCAAGGAACTGGAGCGTAAGCGTAAGCTAGCTGCACCATGATCTGGGGTGTACGCGGGAACGGTTCGCAGACAAATGCAGCCATACACCCAATGCGTTATGCTACAAAACAAACTGAAATAGACGGTCGCTTGTCTACTTTATTACACTCAACAGCGCTGAGGCACTACAATGTAGTTCTAATAGATTCACTGACAGAAGCATTAGCTATGGCGCGTGCTTTAAAAGACAAACTATGTGCCAGACAAAAGGAACTGGCATCCCGTAATGAAGCAGTAAGGAAAGTTGTCCACAAGGGTTGACTCTTAGATATGCAAAGTGGTAAATACCGCGCTACAATACAAGCGGCCGGTGAATTGCTATCCACTATCTCAGCAGAGAGCAACTACTGCGCCCGTCTTGCTAATAATATATATTAATGTTCAATGTGCCGGATAGCTTTCCGTCAGACAACCTAACGGGTTGCTTAACAAAATTTGTAACCTTCCTATTGACAACTTTATATCTAAACGCCTACGAAAGCGGAACAAAAATCGACCTTGTCTGATTGTCCTTACCTCCTGCAAACTGGAGCATGCCAAATGTTTCTTCACGAAGAAACCTAAAGACAAGCTATGTCCCAACATCGGATACATTCTAAAGACGTCTGTTGATGCACCTCTACAACGGACGTTTGCACTGGCCAGATAAGCACTCAAGCTACAAACGGCATATGGATCAAACCTTACTTCTGGTACCAAGACCCATGGCGAAATTTTGTATTGCTTTGACTTGGACCTCTCTCCATAGCCGACCCAAATCAATACCTTACAGGACTCAACGCCATATAAATGCCAACTAAGCAACAAAAATACCGCCAAAAATCCAGCCAGCTCTCAGATAAACCTTTTTATATAACCGCGAATACTAGGAGGAAAAGCGCTATCCCCTAGCTTGACTCCGGATTACGCGTTGCTGGCTTATTAATCCTGTGCAGCTCCCTGCCCAATGACCCGAATTTGCTGGGTGCCCTTGCAGTGACACCACCCATCTGATCCGCACCACTAAGCGTCAAACGCAAATGTGCCTTTCATGCCAACACTTGGCACGTGACAGCAGGAGGCTACGTTCCTGTTTTGAATCTGCCAAGCCTAAGGAAGAAAAGCCCCCACCCAAGATGCGCAATGATAAACAAGTCTTTAACATGCCACCTAAGTCGCGAAAGCTGAATTATGAACGCACACCACATTGCCAAAAAACGTACAGTCCATGCTCCACTCTGCCCTAAGCTCCAAGGATTCGTACACCGTCCATGGGTTTTCACCGACGACTCAGCAATACAGCTTGCCTTACCCTACAACGTTGCACTCTACACTGAACATGGAAACGTGCAACCATGCCGACTGTAACTATAACCAATGGCAGGTACCCCGCTACAAACCTGCTGTTTATAGAACACAGCAAGAAGTAAAAGAAATTACTGTCCCGCCTTTACTTTCAAGGCTTAATCGCCCATGCACTACAAGCCTTCCAATAAACACTGAACCGTTTAACACGTCCCTAAGCAGCCCCGTTTCTTTTTTATGGAATATGGCGGGCTACGGCCCGCCATTCCTCACGAGACTGCAGGACGAGGTTGCTCTCTATCGTGTGCAAGTCTCTTAAACATCCCACTGGCGTCCCTGAGCAATTGCTACTAACACCCGCAGACGCGAGCTCATTAAAATCCACTTCCAGAAATGGCATGTACCCGCAGTCCATGTGAACCAGCTTGAAGTTTCCATTCTGTGCAAAAGAACGGCCGCCGACTAACGCCAACAGATGCTTCTGCTTCCTCTGAGATACCTCTTGCCAAGTCTTTAAACGTGTATTCTACTTAACCAACCGACGACCTAGCCTGGAGGCCCTTCATTTTATGCAAATCTGATTTCTCACCTCTCCGAGTGTTCGAATATGGTACAGATACCATAGTAACCAACCCACATCTAGCAGAACTGTGCCTCTCAAGAATGCAAAATCACTATAACCCCGCGTTATCTTCTAACTTGTACGCTCAACATATTCCTGCAAATATCTTAGGCATCACCAATAACTTTCCTCACAACCACGAACCTGTCTCCTCCGCCCCTTTTCAACCTTGTACCCAAGTGAACTCACTCCTATATGATGAGTTACAACCCGACTTGATTTATAGTAATGCGGACCGTAATAGGTTGTCGGAACTCTGCAACCTTATAACGGTTATCACTACCTTCGTTAGCAACGGTATCTACGCAAACCACTAAGATTATTACTGTTTCTAATAATGCATCAGATTATCCGCTTTGCAATGTGGTGCTGACTGTACTTTTCAGTAACGCAAGGTCAATTACACTTAAGATGCACTTACTCTTTTCCTTAATTGTCTTATCAGCCTCCAGGTAGTGATCATCGCAGAAAGGTGGCCCAATGCTAACACCCGATGCACAACAGCGAATCCCCGGCTACACCTCTTTCAGCAATGGATGTATCAACCAACTTGGTGGGGAGGCCTCATCCACTTGCGTGACGATTTCTTGGCGCTATCATTTCATGCACTTTTAATCGGCCCTCTTGAAGGCTTGGCCTGGATTCAGGCTAGTAGGCGCAGCATGATCTCTTAATTAGTTGTCCACCCACAAACACGCAGTTTCCTTGAATTCTTCACAGAAGTATCCCTAGTGCCTACTCAGTATAACTAAATAACTGAATAACTATTTTATTCTCAAATTTATGGGCACACAAAATCAAGCATGATTAAGGTTTACAGGCAGCTGAATCTCACAACGATACTTTGGATTCCGCCGTGTGTAGTGTAAGTCGTCAAGGTACTGTACGTGCAGTGAAACGGTACATGTAGTCAGAGGGTATCATATGCTTACAGTATCGGGAAAAGTTGAAATGTGGGTCTAGTCGACTTGCCAGTATGTAGTTGTGGGTAGCGACTTTATGCAGTGGCGAGTCACATCCGCAACGTCACAGTGTTGTTAAACAGACATTTGTGGCTTTTTATAGGGAGAACTCTTGCCAGGCAAAACCTCACCACGTCCTGCAACACTGCCGTAAAGCATTTTGAACACTGATGTACAACTGGCAAAACCGCTTGACGACTGCTTTCATGTTCGGTTATTCGCAGTCGAATGGCTTACAATTTCCTGTATTGGCAGGACAGATATTTTGACCAAGGTCGCCATAATTGTTGCCGCCGGTTGAGGATGGAAACATCATGAATAGTTAGCTTGTTGTGCGTCCAGGTGAACAAAGTTTCCAATTGTGTTGTCTGGATTTTTCAGACGTACACTTTTCGGGAGGGTGAAGATGTGTCCTAGCTCTCCATACTGGACAACGGTTGTGATGGTGATTGCAGTAGAGTACTTTTGGTATACCGCCATGCTCCATGTAGGTCCTTGTCGGTTATTACGTCCGTTGGGCGAAATCTGTTCCTCAGTCCAATCTTAGATCTCCAAGAAGTTCCGGACCTCGGAGGAAAGGGAAAGTGAGGGACAACCGAGAGAAGACCACAAGAACGGGAGTATAGTTAAGCCTCGTTAAAGTGTTATGTTACAACATTTGGAGTTGAGGCAAAGTCATGTACACTGTGCAACGATGGTTATGCTGAAAGTGCCATTTGAATGTCCCATAGAATCAGTAGACGGATGGGAAGATGGCCAACGTCTACGTAGAAAAGAGCGTTGTACCAGTTAAATAAATAAATAAATAAATATTTTATTCTCGACAAAGCGAGACACGCATTTTGGGCATGATCAGCATATTGCATTATTGTACATGATAGCGGAATAAGCAGCACCAACAGTGGGAGTAATACAGTTGGAGACAGTAGTGCGGGCCCATAGAGCCCAAATGTTGTATGTAGTCTATGTACACAGAGTGCGAGAGGTAAAGATAGTAATCAGATCACTTATATGGTATGTTGATGGGGAACTAGTCCGATGAGGTCCCGTAAGCAATGTAGGTCAGTTAGTGAAGTATGAGGAAACGGGTGAAAAATACTTAAGAATAATGGTATGTCACTAATCAGATATGTAGGCGTGTTCGTGCGAGAGCCGATTTATACACAGAACTTGTAAATGTAGTGTCTGTCAGCTTGCCAATGTCTTGGGGGCGGTGACTTTATTGAGTGGCGAGTCACATCCGCCACGTCGCAGTGTTGTTAAACCGACATTTGTGGCTTTTTGTAAGGAAAACGCTTGCCCGACGAAGACCCACCACGTCCTGGAAAACTGCCGGCTGTTGATATAACATTGGCAAGATTGTATCTGACCGATTACCCTCACGGATATTTGCAGTCACGTAACGCCAATTTGTTTCCTATGACTGTGTAGTCGTCTTTGGAGTCCAGTACAAGTGATTGGAGCTGTTGAAGACGGACGAATCAGGTGACTTGTATTGAATTGATCAGTTTCCTAGGTTATTTAGTGTGTCATGCTTATGAAGTGCTGGTTTTTCTTTGTTCTTTATTGAATCCGTGTCCATGGGTGCGTCGCAGGTACGTCTTCAGCGGTGTTCGGCGCAGGTACTGCTATCCTGTAGAACAAGGGCGAGAAGAAAAACGGACCGAGCAAACTGCCAACAAAATTGAACAGGACTATGTTATTGTATAAAATATAAAATTTCTGTTAAAGTTGTGCTGGCTGAAATCAATGGGGTGACCGATGAGCTGAGGCTAGTGGAACCTATACCGCCAATGAATAGTTGCGATATGAACGAAGAGAGACGCCAAACAAGAGAGGAAGACGTTAACGTGAGCTGAGATGCATGATAGTGGAGCCGAGAGCCAAACTCAATCAGAGACCGGAAATTCGGATTTCGGTAGGCGTTACCAAGCATAGAGATAATGATTCAGACAAAGAAGAGTATCACAAGGTTGTAACTTATACCATTGAGAACTTGAGTCAATGGCAGCCGGTGCTCAGAATAAATGAGGCCTTGGCTTGAGACCGATAGGCATTTGGAGCCTCAGAGGACTGACTTGGCCAAATGTTTTGGATTGTGACGCACAGAAGGAAAGGTAACCAAAAGTGACCTGGGATGTTGCGCTGACGCTAGTGCTAACTATACCGCCATTGAACTGTTGCGATATAGACCAAAAGAGAGGCAAAAGAAGAGAGGGGGACGTAATTGTGTGCTGAGAAGCATGAGAATGGAGCCGAAAGGCAAACCTCAACCAGGGACCTGAGATTGCAATTTCCGGAGAACGACCAAGCATGAAGATAATGTATCAAACGGAGGCGAGCACACAAGGCAGTTAATTATACCAATGAGAACCATAATCGGTGGCAGCCAATCCTCAACACAAGAGAGGCCTTGGTTTGATGCCTATGGGCATTTGGGGACTGGGAGGCCGGACTAGCCGAAGAAGTTTAAAACTGAGTACCACAGTAGCAAAGGGAATCCAAGGAAGCCTAGGATGTTGCGCTGATGCTAGTGATACCTATACCGCCATTGAACCGATGCGATATGGGCCAAACGAGTGGCCAAACAAGAGAGGGGAACGTAATTGTGAGCTGAGATTCATGATCGTGGAGCCGAGAGGCAAAAGTCAATCAGAGACCTGAAATTTCAATTTCGGCAGAAAGACAAAGCATGCAGGTAATGTACCAGACGGAGGAGAGTACATGAGGCAGTTAATTATACAAATGAGAACATCTGCCGACGGCAGCCGATGCTCGAATGAGAGAGGCCTTGTTTTGAGACCGATGGGTATTAGGAGCCTAAAAGTTAATAATCCACGAAATGTCATTTTACTATGAAGCAAAACTTGCGTCAGAAAAGAGGTAAGTTAGAGGACTAGTGGTGATTGAATGGTAAATGAAAAGCACGTAACCAGCATACTACGCTAGGGAGCGAAGAATAAGAAAGTTTATGAAATGAATAGTTTGCCGCGCGAGAGATCCGAAGGTCAATTGGTGGTAAGGCTGCGGAAAGATTGGATGCAGATATTCCAGCAGAATAAAGGTTAGAGAAATAAGGGGCGACTCCTAACAAGCTCTGGATAATTGCAGATGCATGTGGCCTACGACCACTAGCTACATCTAAACAGAGGTGCTGGATTTGAGATTATCGACATATGGTGGCACTAGGAAGCATTACCAGTGGCCAGATGTAGCCATACCACTAAGACGCTTGGCAATATTGTATGCCTACAGGATCACAGAATGCTTCAAAAAGCCAGCGAAGGTAAGTGATACAGACATTCCAAGACAGTGTATGATAGAGAGACAAGGAGTGTATCCTAGCAAGCTCAAGGTCTGCGCAGAAGGGGCGTGGAGCCTGGGACGAATCGCTGCTAAGTGATGAGGAAGAAGAGCAACAGCTACTGGCGCTAGGAAGGAGAGTATCAGGGGCCAGAAAAGGCCTTCGTTTTAAGCCTTTTAATTAGAAGTGGATATCTACAGTGACAGAATAAGTCAACAAACAGCAAAAATACGTAACGCAGACGGTCCCAGTGAGTAGAGGTTGCAGGGATCAAAAGGTGGCTCTTAGCAGGCTCCGGATATCCGCAAGTGGTTGGAACCTACGAAGAATGGCTGCTACCAAACAGAGATAAGACGAAGAACAGATAATGACGTTAGGAGTGAGAGTACCAGTGAGCAGCAAATGCATGTGGATGAGGCCTTCTAGTTACTAGTGTATACCTAAATGTCCCAAACTAAGTCAACAAAGAGCAAGCGTATGTGATGCATTCAATCCCGAAGAATAAAGGTTGAAGATATAAGAAAGTGGTTCTTCGCAAGCAGTGGATATGTGCAGAGATGGATGGAGCCTGCGCCAACTAGTTGTCGCTAAACAGTTGTGCTAATATTAAGACGATCGACAAAATGGCGCTATGAAAAGTTTTCGGTCGCCAGATGTAACCATTCTAGTAAGCAGTTTGCTCACTAGTGGAAGTCTGCAGTGTCACAGAAGACAGCAACCAGCCAATGAAGGTAAGTAATGCAGACATTCTAAAAGATTACAGGATGGAGAAACAAGGAGTGTCTCCTAGTAGTTCCGGATATGCGTAAAGACTTATGGAGCCTACAACGAATCGCTGCATAAAACGTGATGAAGATAAGAGAAAGGAAAGATGATGGTGCTGAGAGAACCAGTGGACAGCAACCGAAATCGCATTAAGCCTTCTAGTAATTAACAGTTACTTACAGTGACAGAACAAGTCAGCAAACCAACGAAGGCATGTGATGCAAACAACCCACGAGAATAAAAGTTGGAGCAATAAGGAGTGGCGTATAGCGCAAGGACGTGTGCTACCTACAATGACTCACTGCAGCTGAAAAGTGGTGACGTAGGTAATACGAATAACTGCTAACGGTACTAAGGGAGAGAGAGTATCGATGGTTAGCAATGGCATTTGGGTGAAGCCTTCTAGTTGCTAGGGGATACCTACAGTGTCCCAAGATAAGTCAACAAACAGCAAATGTATGTGAAGCAGACAGTCTCAGAGAGTAAAAGTTGAAGGAATCATAGAGTGGTTCATTAGCAGACTCCGGATATGCGCAGAGATGTTTGGAGCCTACAGAGATGGCTGCTGCTGGAGAGAGGTGGCGGGGGTAAGACGAAGAACAGATAATGGCGCTAGTGGTTAGAGTATCAGTGATCAGCAGTGGCATGTGGATGAAGCCTTCTAGTTACTAGTGTATACTTACAATGTCCCAGAATAATTCAACAAACAACAAAGGTGTTTGCCGCAGACCGTCCCAGAGAGTGAAGGTTGGAGGGATAAAAGAGGGGCGCTTAGCGGGCTCCGGATATGCTCAGCGACGCATGGAGCCTATGAAGAATAGCTGCTGCTGAACCATGGTGCCGAGTGGAAGACGAAGAAATGATAATGGCACTGAGGAAGTGGGTGTATCGGTAGCTAGCAATGTCGTTTGGATGAAGACTTTTAGTTACTAGTATACCTACAGTATCTAAGAATAAATAAATATATAAGTATTTTATTCTCGACTATGCGAGACACGCCCATGGAGGCGTGATCAGATATGTACAA
Source organism: Dicrocoelium dendriticum (assembly GCA_944474145.2). Taxonomy (NCBI): domain Eukaryota; kingdom Metazoa; phylum Platyhelminthes; class Trematoda; order Plagiorchiida; family Dicrocoeliidae; genus Dicrocoelium; species Dicrocoelium dendriticum. The sequence continues at coordinate 32,460,440 of OX104059.1, read as the reverse complement.
CTGTACAGAGTTTTTATGGCAACTGTAACAGTGACAGTAGAAAATTGTTCATATGTCCACGCTTAAAACTGTACAACGGTGAAAATGCGAAATAATAATTTGGCTGTCGTTAAACCGGGACCTCGGCTAATAATAACTTGGGAAGTCTGAATGATCCATTGGAAGATAATTGAAGAGCACGCTAAGCGAGACATGACAGTACAGTGAGTTCGTGCATAAGTAACGCAAAGTTCAACGGTGATATCGTAGAAAGCAAAAGGACGGCAGTATATGCAGACGGAGAAGTTCCAGTGTAGCGAACATATCTAGAATCGTGAAGCTAGTTGACCTACCAGGGTGAAGTTATGGACTGTGACTTTATTCGGTTGCTAGTCACATTCGCCACTTTGCAATGTTGTTAAACGGACATTTGTGGCTTTTTATAGGGAGAACGCTTGCCAGGCGAAAACCCACCACGTCCTGTAACACAGCCGCTAAGCCATTGAATGGCAGGTTGTAACTGGCTAGGTTTTGGGTTGAACGTTTGCTTGTTCGGTTATTCGCAGTCAAGCTGCGTCCCAATTTTCTGCTGGCTGATGCGTTAGGCGAGTGCCTATTGCGTTCCTGAGTCCTGTCCTGTTCCCGATTGGTAGGTCGGGAACTAAACATAGTTTTTGAATATGATGTGTTGATCCTCTGCAGAACCACGTGAAGTCTCCGAGGGATATACATTTAAACATGTTGAATTGTTGTTGAAGTCTTGAAGGACAGAATATGTTTCTCAAGAAGGAATTGCTGATCAGTTGGGGTATGTAATAAAATTGCTTAGAAATATAGGAAAGCACGGCCAGTTGAGCGGTCAACGTGGATTGAAGAGCTGATAATGACTAATTGTTCTGGCTTTGTATCGTAGGAGAATGGGCCTTCCGAAGTCAAAAGTAGTTCACCAGCAAAGAGTAAGGTGGATGAGATAGCGTTAGGCACACTGAACCCAAAGGTTCAAGCCTCGGAAAAGTTGTAACCGTGCATGATAACGAATGATCCGTCAGGTTAGTAAGTTGTAAAAGGGTCGATAATCTTCCGCTTATGTCCACATAATGGAATTGTGTGGCTTGTATTGTTGTCGAAACGATAGACAATTCCTTGGGTGCATGTCTCCGTACCTGTGCCAAACTCGGGGAAAAATGGAAACGAACAGAAACAGCCACAAAGACAGAAGAAAGGGATGCGTCTGGAATGCAGTCGATCAATTGCGGCGACGACTGAACTATTGTACCACTATACATGTAATTATTATTTACCTATCGCACAAATATGTGTATCATAACTGGCGAAATACGAAGAGAAGCAAGCAGAACACGGATCAGTAGAGAATGAAAGATTGTTCCAAAATAGGTATGAAGGTGAAGAAAAGAGAGTTTGAGGGGTCTTAGTGCGCAAAGCTCAGTCGGTGGGAACCAGAGAGAGGAGGACGATGTGTGCAGATTATGGGAAAGAGTATCACTGAGAAAAAGCGACAGGAACGCGTTGTCTTTGTCCTAAATTGGTAGGAATGTAAGAAGTTAGTGAGGACAGACGCATGTAAGTTAGCGTCGAAGGAAGAAGGAATGCAACAGAAAACACAGAAAGGAAAGAAAGGGTCGGTAAAACAAGTTTCATTGAGGAAACGTAGAAAAGCCGCCGACCTTTTTCAGGTGATGATTCATCTTTGTTAATAAAAAGAAAGTTAAATAATTGCTAGTCATGTAATTAAGGTGAGGGTAACAGAGTGTTGCGACAGCTGTAACTGAATCAGTTATAACTCAGAATCCCGAGAGAGGCCAGAATAAAAGAGACCGTTCAGACAAAACCAGGTAAGTCAGCATGATGAAGCGAGGCCACAATTATAGCTGAGTATAAGGTAATGTGTGCCATCATCAAAGAAGCAGTTTAGGACGAAAGTGGCTAAATGAAACGGCGGTTATCCTCGGAGTGATGCAAACAGGACGTTGGGTATGTTGAAACCTGATCATAAGGGACATAGCAGTCCAAAGAAAGGTGATAATTAAGATAAGAATAGCGCGTCAGCGCATAGAAAGAAAGCCACATAATGTAGATCTAAATACTGAAAGAGAGCATCAGCATAGAGAAATGTTAAGGATGAAAGGGGGATAAATAATAATGATGAATAATGACCAAAAATGCATTTGAAGTGAAGGTTATAAGGTGGTACATCTGCAGAACCTAAGGCACTTAGATCTCAGAAGACAGAGGTGGGTCAGAAAGTAGAAGACCATTCAGGCGAGCCGGATAAGCCAGCAAGGTGAAGTTAGGTCGCCAACTTAAGGTGTGAGTAACAGTAATGAGTGTCATAAGAAAAGAAGCTTTCGGGACGGCAGCGGCTATATGGAAAGCCAGTTAGCATGCCAAGGAATAGTCACTGGCTGACGGGAACAGAGTGCTTGGAATGTAGACCCTAGAGTAATAAGGTCTCGCATGTGGGGGAGCAGTCAGAAACAGGGGATTGGTCAGCAGATGGTAGATTAGGGCAGGCCGGAAGAAATATCTGTCCAATTGAAAAAGCAACGCAAACAGAGCGCGAACAGAAAAGCACTCTATTAAGGGGAAGTGAAAAAGCCAGCCACATTGTTGGGGAGATTTGAGCAGACCGTTAAGTCTGCCCATCTTTGATCATTAAGGTCACAGTAGTCCGAAACAAGGAGACCACTGAGACAAGATAAGAATATCAGCTCAAAGCGTGAAATCGGTAGAATTTAGGTCTAATTACTAAAAGAGAGCATCGGCACAACAGGCACGTACAGGAGTAAAGAGGACATAGTAGCAAGGATGAACGTTGACCAACAATGCATTTCAGTTGAGGTTTACAGGGCGTTACGTCGGCAGAACTTAAGTCACTTAGATCTCTGAAGTCCGAGGTGGGGCACAAAGTAGTGGACCTTTCAGACGAATCCGGATAAGCTAACAACATGAAGCTAGGCCGCCAAATAAGAAGGAGATAAAAGTGATGAATGTCATTAGAAATGAAGCAGCTGGGGAAGAAAGTGACTATATGAAAAGATAGTTAGCCGGCCGAACTAAATTTTCCAGGTTGAGAAGAACAGTGTTGGGACCGCAGAGCCCAGATCCTTAATATCTCGCTATCTGGAAGTGATCAAGAAGCAGGGGTTGATCAGACGGGGCTACATTAGAGTCAGGCTCAAAATGTTATCTGACAAATTAAAAATGTAATACAAACAGAGAGCGCGAAATGGAAAGAATTGAGAAGAAGTGGAAAGCCTACAGAGATCTTCGGGTGTTGTGAACAGACCTTTGGATCTGTCGATGTTTCATCGGTAAGATCTCGGTAGTCGGAAAGCAGGAGACCATTGAGACGAGACTGGAATGTCGGCTCATAGAAAGAAAGGCGTATTATTATTGCCGGAATGGTGACAGAGGGCGTCGGCAGTATAGACCTGTTAAATTAGGAAGGGGTATACTAAGGAGGATGAATCGTGATCAACGATGCACTTGAGATAAGAGTTACAATGCATTTCGTCTTTAGAGCCTAGATCATTTAGAACTCATAAGTCGGTGAGCGTATCGAAAACAGACTGAAACCGGGTAGATCACCAACATGATGTTATGCCACCAAATAAATGCGGGAATAAAGGTAATGAGTGTCATGAGAAACGAAGCGCTGGCTCGGAAATAACTATATGAAAAGGCACGTAGCATGCCTAGCAAAGATCTAAAGATAAGGAGACCAAATTGAGGGACTGTGGAGCCTAAATCCTTAACGTCGCTGATGTCTGGAAGCAGTCAGAAAGCATTAGACTGGCCATATAAGGCTAGATTACAGCCAGGCCACGAGCGTTGTTCGTCCAGTTGAGGATGCGGTGACTGTGTGGTTACATGTCCTATATGTGAGCAGGTCCTTGTTGTCAGAACTCGTCTTCAGCAACGCAGCTGCCCAGAAGTTCCGCCAATTTCGGGACGCTGAGTAGTCGGTTTATGGTCGAGGTGAATTGCAACTTGTTTGAGGTGTGATTCATTGTATTGCGCGGGCAGGATACTGTCAGTTTGCCCAGGCCTAGACAGAAGTACGATTAGGGTTCTCAACCAAAGCATTTGGTTCAAAAACCTGACCGCAAGGCAGCGGGTTTGGCGTTGGGCTACAAGGAGTCCGTTTTAAGGAATATGGTGCCACCCTCATTCCAACCCCCAACCTGGAGGACCAGGAGGCTGAATTTGTCTGACCTCTAACCATTGACCCATCTGGTATGAGTGACTTTGAAGGTACAAAAGCACCACCCAGCATAGCTCAGTGGATCGCTGAGGCACACAAACCATCGCGCCACGGTAAGGTCCAGCCTCATTGCGATGGTCCATTCCAGTTCATCGGCTTCCCTTTGGAGCCCTCGATCCTCCTTCAGATTGGCATGCCTTAATGTACGCACACTACTAAAGATCGGTCGACAGGCAGCACTTGCCCGAACATTGGAGACCCTCTCGATTGATATCGGCTGCTTATCAGAGACCCGCCTGCAAGACTCGAGCTCTGTGCTCACTCTGCGATCCCCTTCAGGTGACGCAAACAGTATTTTCTCATTGCGCCTATCCGGTGACGATGCAGCTTCGAGCACCGGCCATGCTGATGTTGGCATTGCCCTGAGTCCCCTGGCTGAAGCTGCTCCGGTTGATTGGATTCCAAACAGTAGCCGGATGTGTGCGGTCCGATGGGCTGGCTCGTTTAAAGCTTCGACGTCGCGTGGGACTCACAGGTGTCTATTCATCATTGCTGCCTACGCGCCCACAAACTGTAGCGACGATTCGGTAAAGAACGACTTCTACCGCCAACTGACTAAGCTCCTTCGCCACAGAAGAAGCAGGGGCACTGTCGTGCTGGCGGGGGATATGAACGCACAAGTTGGAAAGTTGTCCACTGATGAAATGCATCTGGGCGGTCAGCATGGTGTAGGCTCCCGTAAAGATAACGGTGAGCGGTTACTTCATTTGTGTGACGATGCTCGCTTATTTATTGCAAGCACTAATTTCCGACACAGCACCCGCCGGAGGGTGACTTGGCGCCCACCAGTCTCGAACCAGCCTTGGATGCAGATCGATCAGACTGCCATTAGTTACCGCTGGGGAGGCTACATCCAGAATTGTTGCTCGATTTGGAGCACATGTGTGGACACTGATCATGCACTTGTATGTGCTGACATGCGGATGTGCTTTGGCGGACGCCCACGACGACGCTGTGAGCGCATTGACACCAGCCAACTGACAAAGCCAGCTGTTTTGAATGCGTATCGAAGTACGCTGATATGCGAGTTGAGTACTCGCTCACTGGAGACAATGGATTGTCACTGGTCACCTATGCGCCAGACCTTACTAGCAGCGGGCAAATCCTCATGTGGTATTTCTGAAAGCCCACATGGGCATTGGGTCTCTCCTCGGTCGCTGGAACTTATCGACGCTTGCCGGCATATCCCGGCTGGAAGCGAGCACAATGAAACTCGCAACCAGCTCCGGGCAAAACTCCGCGCTAGCCTGACGAGAGACCGCGAATCTTGGTGATCTCATCGTGCGTCAGAGATGGAAGTGGCCGCTGCCCATAACAGCCATCGTAAGTTATTCCGTCTGATAAAGGAAACGGGCCGCAAGAGACCTGGGGTTAGCGAAATAATTTGTGCTGAGGGTGGACAGCCTATCCACAATTTGTCGAAACGTTTGGATCGTTGGGCTGAGCAATCTGAAAAAGAATTTAATCGGCTAGAATTGTCCGATTCAGCGATCACTGATCGCGCTGCTCCGTGGGCTGCCCCTTTGGACCTACCCTCTTGCTCATAAGTCGAACGTGAGATCGGACGGTTGAAGTTGAACAAAGCCGCGGGACCAGATGACCATCCTCCAGCCCTCTTCAAATTCGGAGGCTATGCTCTTGTTGCTGCTTTACATGAATTACTGGTGAAACTGTGGGAGCAGTAGACTGTCCTAACCGACTGGAGGCGCTCCGTTATTGCCCCATCTTCAAAGGCGGCTCGCACTCGGAATGCGGCAGCTACAGAGGAATCAGTCTGATCTCCATCGCCTCCAAATTGCTCGCCTCCATAATTCTTCACAGACTGGCGCACGTGAAAGCCAGATTCGTGAGGAGCAAGCCGGGTTTCGTCGTGGTCGTGGCTGCATTGACCACATCTTCACTTTGCGTCAGTTGTTGGAGCACCGCCACACATATTGGCGGCCCACCGTAGTCGTGTTCCTCGACATCAAAGGTGTCTTCGATTCTGTAGATAGACATGCACTTTGGGACTGTCTACTCAGGAAAGGTGTACCTGAGAAATATGTAAATTTTATCCGAGCATTATATGCTCGTAGCTCGGGCAGAGTGGCGGCTTACGTCAAGCTGTCGTCGCCCTTTAATATCTTCAGCGGCGTGAGGCAAGGATGCCCGCTGTCACCTTTCCTCTTCAACTTCACTGTTGACGCAGTCATGGTAATCGCGTTTACAGGACACGACTTGGAAGGTGTGGAGCTACTCCCAGGTGAACGAATTCTTGACTTGGTGTATGCAGACGACGTTGCCCGCACCTGTGACAGCTCCCAGGCGTGCCAAGTTGCGCTGGACAGATTAGCACTGGCTGTCAGCCGCTTCGGGCTTTGCTTTGCACCACCGAACTGCAAAGCGTTCCTCCAAGATTGGCAGGGATCGCCTCTTGCGCTGACCCTTGGTGGGGATCAGCTAGAAGTCGTTCAGAAATTTAATTACCTGGGAAGTTGTATCAGCGCCCTTGGGATCGAAGACGAGATCACGAACGGTATAGCGAAAGCTCGAAGTGCTTTTGCTAACCTTCGCCACCTATGGCGGCGGCGCGACATAACTCTCGCCCTGAAGGGTAGAGTGTACAATGCAACGGTAGGTTCGACCTTATTGTACGGTTGCGAAACCTGGTCCCTAAGGTCGGCGGACATGAAGAGGCTAGTTACGTTCGACCATCGGTGCCTTCGCAGTTTGGCACACATATGGTGAGAATACCGCGTGAGTAACGAGCGTGTTCAGCGCATTGTTTACGGTCCAGGAAAAGGATCTGAACCGCTCAGCACCGTTATTTCACGCATCAGGCTCCGATGGCGCGGCCACGTGTTACGCATGCCAGCCCACAGACTCCCTCGACGTGCGTTGTTTGCTCACCGGGGATGTGGGTGGAAGAAGAGGAGAGGTGGCCAAACGATGACTTGGTCCAGGGGAATGAAGTTCCTCACTTCTGAGCTAGCCTCGGTTGGTGTGTCACGGCTTCTTGGTTGGGGTCCAAAAGACGGTGAACACGTTTGGCGGGATACACTTGCTGACAAGGTAAGCAGCCGACCTCAGTGGCGTTTGTGCTGTGAGATTATTTGTCTCTCCCCATCCATCTACGATCTCATTTCCTAGGGTGAAACATAACATTTTGCTTTTTTGCCTAGTGCTGGCTAGATGCTTACCGGAACGATGCCTATCCGTTGCTGGTAGCTCAGCTGGCATGCAGCTGTTGTATCTATTTTTCCTCTATGTATGGTATTATTTGTATGTATTTATGTATTTCCCTAATGTATTTCGGTACAATAGCGGAGGTGTTTTCCCACCTCTAGCTGATGTGTATAATGAATGATGATGAGGTGGATTGCACTGCATTTTCTGATGCCCTGACTGTTCCTGGTAGCTTGTTCCATACGTGCGCATATCTACAGAGGAAGAAGTTTGAACGAATGTTGCGACGTGTCTTAGGGAGGGAGAATGAGTGAGATTTTTGGCGTATGGGTTAAAGTGTATCACCCATCGGTTGCAAAATTTGCCTATGCATGAGTCAGAGTATTTAAGACGTTTGTAGAGGAATACGAGGTTGGCTTTAAGCCTGCGCAGCCCTAGAGAAGCCAAGTCAACAAACAGCAAATGTACAACAGACAGACTCTCCAATAGCAGAAAGGTTGGAGGGATAAAAGGGGGCTCCAAGCAAGCTCCGAATATGTGCAGAGATGGTTGGAGCCTACAAAGAATAGCTGCTGCTAAACAGACTGATCCATTCCGCCGAGTTGAGACAATTAATGTCTCCTCCTGGACGTAACAGCAAAGTATCACTTTGCTGATTCCATTTTCCCTTCGAAAGGTTCATCCTTTTGGCAATTTGGAGAGGTGCCGCACCTACGGTGTCTAAACAAATGAGCTTACCTCCCACAATTACAGTGTCACAACCTATTCAATGGAATTGTCTTCAGGTGGATCGCTTGTTTCACGACGGAAACAGTTTCTTCTCCCACACTTACTTTACTTCACTGGTGTTCGAATACTTGGGTTCGACGCCTTACATTCCTGAAAGAACATTTTAATACTTCTCTTACATGGATCTTATAGGATGGCATATCCTGGAGCCATTACTGGACACAAAGATAATTGCTTTTGAAAATGACACGTGTGGAAGAACTTTACTCCCTTTCTGAGGACTACCTTTGCTTTTACGTCGCCTGAACTGAGGGGTTCGGACCTAGTACTCGCATATTCTACTCATGGTCTGCAAAGTATTAATGTGCACTTCCTGTGAATCCTGCATTTGCATGAGGGATAATATTTTCGCCTGATAGGACGAAGTTAGGCGCAAGGATCAAATGCACTGTCCACCTGACATGTCCAATGTGAATAGCTGAACACGAAGCATTCAGGCCAGGACCCGTATACCCCAAAGGGAAAGCCAAATTGCATTAATTCGAAATCTTTTCACGCCTGCGCCATCCTTCACCCCACTCCCCTAGGCCTTGCATCTTTTGACCAGTTTCAAAGATGCATGGCGAACCTGGACTGGGCAATTCGGTTGACCATTGCAGAGGATTGGAGCTCACAGGACTGCGGATAGCCCAGGGTAATCCGGTCCTTAAGAAACATTGCCAGCTACACACTACCATTCAACGGATCGCCGGCAGTGTTCCAGGACGTGGAGGGTTTTCGCCCTGCAAGTGTTCTCCTTATAAAAGCCACAACCGGGCGTTTATCAACACTATCCCGTGGCGGATGTAGCTCGTCACCGAATAAAGTCACTGCACAAAAGCTCACACTGGCAAGTTACCAGAACGACATTTCACATTATTTTAGTATATTTTGGATTTGTACACTAAAAGGACACCCCCAGTTTCTGCCATCTGTCCCCACTCTATATCTTACGCCGTTACATGTGTTTGAACCCAGACATTCGCCACATCGCATAAGATTCCGTTCCTGTCCAGTGCATCCGCCATTTCGGTAGCATCTGTACTTTGTGCGAACAGCGCATTTCGTGCCGAGCAACGTGCCTGTTGTGCAACAATTCCTTGTAAATTCTTGATCACGCCAGGTGTGGTGTGCCTCAAAATATTCGAGAATAAATTATTTGGTTAATTATATTCGTCGCCACGCCTTTGACGACTTGCTTATCCGTCACCACAAACTATGCAAACTATAGGACCTACACTTTGATTATTTTCATGGCTGTGCTTTGCTGTCTTTTCCCAGTTTCTTTCGCATTTTCTCCAAAATCCGTATAGGTAACCTGATACTTCCTGGGGATCCAGCACTGAACCGGTGCACAAAGCAAAATTCAACGGAACACACCATCTGGGCATAAGTCCAACCTGGATAGCTAGACACCAATTCATGCAATAAATAGATGTGTATCATGACATGAACGCCTAAACCAAGATTACATCAAAATTTGTATTTGCATTCGCAATTCTTCACCCGATTCTCCAAGACCCTACTTCCGCTTCGGCCAACTTCAACGATTAATGGAGGACCCTGGCTGATTCAGTCAGCCAACGGGAATAGTCAAGCACTACTTGAGTGCGAATAACCAAACGGAAAATCGGTCGGTAAAATGGGCTACCAGTTACACCTAATCGTTCATTGGACCGATGGCAGTGTTACAGGACGTGGTGGCTTATTACCTGACAAGCTTTCTCCGTATAAAAACCACAAATCTCATCTAAGAACACGACGTTGTGGACGATGTGAATGGCTACTAAAAAATGTCAAAACCTAATGGTTCACAATGGCGAGTTTGTTAGCTCTACTTTTTACTATGATTGATACACTGCAAACTACTTCCTTTTCTGCATATACTGACACTACTTCAATTTATACGTTACTACATTGACCGCTACACTACACGCGTATGAACACAGACTATTTGCACATTAAATGTACCATTCTTCATTAGTACCTTCTTTAGTTCAACAATATATACACCTTTTAGCCGTCTTCTGTTTGCATGCAACGCAACGTGCCAGTTTTGGCCTGTCTCAAAATTTTGATCATGAATTATATGTGGTACCCATAAATTGGTAAAGCAAATGTTCATTTATTTATTACTAGTAGGTCTTAGTATCAATGTATTCAAAAAAGTAAACGCTAATGGTGCGCCTAGCCTTGCGCACGATGCATGCTGGGCAGTGGAGCCAAGTAAAAGCCAAATTTCGCACAGTTGGCCAGGACAAGGCATATTGTGGACCATAAATGTCTGGATGCTAAGCCAGTAATGGTGACCGGGAGCTCTCTGGCCCTTGATTATCGTTCGTGCCTGGGTAAGGAAATATGAACTAACGTACCTCACACTGACAGCAACGGCAGTAGAATAGGAACTTGGTTTTGCGTACTACCTTTGCTCATTGTTTCCAGTAGTGGAAGGCGCATTCATAGCTCTGATAGTAGCTCAGGGACATGAAACTTGGAGAGAAGAAAAGAGAATGCATAATGCTTGTTTCTAAAATTATGGCGCTAACAGTGGTCACTTTATCAACTATTAAGAGCACATATGCTGGAATTAAAAGCAGCGGCGTTTCAAAAGCCTGTACTCAAGCATAATGAAACCAACGACTGGTGTGAACTAGCAGCTGGCTGTAATGGATGCCCATGAAAGTGAGCCACAGACAGGTTCCCAATACCATGTTTGGGCTAATTTTAAGATAACTTCTGTTTGAACGGTAATTACCACCAGCAACAATAGCCGTACCATGCTGAGATATTATAATAGCCTTTGCCCTTGTATACTACCCTTACTAAACAGATATCAAATGTTATCAGCTTATTCCATTTTCGCGGTCGCAACGGTCAGGAAGCATCTGGTTGGGACAACCAGCACGTCTCTGATAGGAGTGCTCGTGGTAGTACAACTAAAGTAGATATATTTATACCCAAATATTTGGTCCGTACTTATGATAACTATAAGTTAAACGACTTGCGTCAACATAAACCGTACCTTGTACAGTCTAACGCCAGGCTAACTTTCGGTAGTATGCTCTAAATAATAGCACCGCAATGGTCGTAGGCCTATTCCTTTTTCATAAACAAAGCTGTAGATAACTTGGAACGTAATAATGGATAAAAGAAAGAGCAAGGGGTGAAGGTAAGAATAATAGTAAAACATAAAAATTAAATAACTATTTCATCCTCGAATGCATCGAGGCGCACCAACTCAAACATGAGCAAAATATAAAGTAATTATTTTGTGCAACAGGTATGTTACCATGCACGCAAGTGGCTGTGTCCAAAAGTGGTACAAGTTGTAAAAACGAAAGAAGTACGCAAAAGGAGCAAAATCCTCAGCGTGACGACGGCAAGCTGTATTCATGTGTGCGTCTAGTAAACAGGAAATGCCCAGTGAGTAAAGTGATAATCAAATGGGAAGACTGAGCGTACGTTGTGTGTACGTGTCAATAAAGTAGTAAAAAATGTTTCTGGCCTATAGCTCAGAGTAATGGTGAGCAGTGACTTTACTTCGTAGCTTGTCACATCCTCCGCATCGCAGTGTTGTTAAAAACAGACGTTTGTAGCTTTTATAAGCAGAACGCTTGTGAAACCAAAACCCACCGCTTCCTGGATACCTTGCGTAGATGAGAAGGTTTCGGTGTGATTCCTTCCCATCCCTACACCCTTCTACTGACGGTTTCGTCTTTGTTTAGCTTCAATGGCTAGAGATAGCCGAGCTGAGAGTGGAACTCAGCGCATAGTGCTCACCGGTTTTCTCCATCAGCACCAGGCCATTGACCTCCGCGAACTGTGATTGACACAGGGATTAGAAGTAGATGTTCGGGGTTTGCAGCACCCGCTTTGTGGCTCGGATTGCGACGAGCAGTGGCACTCATGGCTTTGGTTGGCTTTGAAGTCGGCCTCTGCCAATACGGTCACTGGGACCGCCATCGAAGTGGTGAGTTTGGGTGTGGCTCTCTCCCATCCCTGCACTCCACGACCGACGGCTGCCTCTTAGTTTAGACTCATCAGGTGGAGATAGCCGAGCTAGAAGTGGAGCTCAGCTTATGATGCCTGGTACCAATTGCCATGAAAACTAGGCCATTGAGCTCCACAAGCCGTGTTTGACACAGCGGTTAGAAGTAGATTTTTGTGTTCTGGAGCACTCGCCGTGTGTCTCTGTTTGCGACGCGCCATCTCCCGCGTGGCCTTGGTTGGCTTTGAAGTCAGCCTCTGCCAACACGGTCAATGGGGTCGTCACCGAAGTGGAGGGTTTCGATGTGGCTCACTCCCCTATCTGCATTCCCCGTATTGGCAGAAGCTAACTTTAAAGTCAACCAAACCTACCAGTGAGATTGCGCGTCACAATCCGAGACCCACGGCGGGTGCTCCAAAACTCAAAAATCTACTTCCAACCGCTGCGTCAAACACTGCTGGTGGAGCTCAATGGCTCAGCGATCATTGCGACAGCCGCACAGCATTATGTGCTGTGTTCCCTTTCTAGCTCGGCTATCTCTACCTGATGCATTGGAACAAAGACGAAACCGTCGGTCCTGGAGTGCAGGAATGGGATGGAGCCAGAGCGAAACCCTCTTATTCTTTGACTTTCCCAGTGACCGTATTTGCATAGGCTGACTTCAAAGTCAACCGGCACCAAGATTGAGATTGCGCGTCGCAATCCGAGACACACGGCAAGTGCTCCAACCACAGAAAATCTACTTCTGTCAATGGTCTTGAACGGATCTTTACAAATAGTAAGGCCTCTAATAAACCAGTTGTTTAGTCAGTGAGTCGCGGTCGCATGACTCCGCATTTGGCTTATCAGTTAGCTCAGTCAGTGCCCGCCAGTGACGTTGAGGTAAGTCGATTATAGTGGATAATTGTGCAGGTAAGTGAAAGTTCCGTGGGTATCTGAGGTCCCACTTTCTCTCATTTTGTTTACTTGCTGGAGTGTGAGGAACTCGTGCCTAGCCCTCTTCTTTGGACACCAGCCATTTAAGTATTGGGGTCAGATGTTTGCTTTTGATATAAGGCCAAGTTTCTAGTAAGTGCTTGTTGGCTATTTCGTCCAGTCGCGGACGAAGGCAGTCCTTCAAGGCAATCCCAGATGACAGAAAATAGCGTGACCTCGGAGCAAATGGAATGAGAGGAACAGGTGGAGGGATGACTGAGAGCGACAGTTCTAGAACCAAACAGAGTAAAAATCCTACCTCTAGACATTTAGACGAGACAAACTAACGTACTATGTGCAACGGATATTCCGCTAAAAATCTTTTCTGATCACTTAACCGAACGCATGGCCCGATGGGTAAAGTACTGTGAGTTACATAAGGATCAAAACATGTGTTCCACTAAGTTGTCCAGGAGGTATTAGACTGAGGTGTTGGGACTAATGTGTGGGAGAGTAAGACCGGTTCAAAGACGTGTGGGGCTTAAATGTTGAATAAGATGCAGGAAGTCAGCTTAGGAAGCAGCATTCGAAGATGGAATCGTAAGGTATCAAAACTAGACAAAACGGACGCAGGGCGCAGTGAGGGTAAGAGCCAAATTAACTACCTATCGGAAGTTGCTCGTTGCTGCTTAATAAATAAAACATGTACTGCCGAGCAGTCAGTTAAATGGAGAGGGGTTATAGTGAGTGGAAGAAGAACGTAGGTGAAGCGAGGATTGGACTGCAGAACAATCCATACTATGCTCCAACTAACGTGGTTAAGAATGGCCTATCGGCGCTTCAATAGATTAAGTGAATTACTCAAAGGTTGGATTCCGCTGTGTCAAGTTTAGGCTTAATTAACGCAGTCATTGGAAGCAAGAACCGGAAGAACTACATAGAAGCAGCCGCTATGTATTGAGGGTCTAAGGGTGCACTGACTGCTGAGCAGTCAGTTACGTGGAGGAGGGTTATAGGAAAAAACGTAAGGCCGTAGCTGTAGCAAGGCCTCGGTTGTAGAGGAAGCATACGATGAACCCGCAATTTTGGAATGGAGTGGCGTATCGGTGCTTCAGCAGCTAAAGTGCCTTACACGATGGTACCGTTATACGCTGTTAACAGTAAAGCAAATGAACGCAGGGTACAGTGAGGGGAACAGCCGGACTAACTTCGTAACTGAGGCCACTCGTGATTGAGAGCTTGAAGCTGCGTGAACTGCCAAGCAGTCAGTTAAGTGAAGGAGAGTTAAGCTGAAAAATGCCAGTATGTAGCTAAGGCGTAATTTAGGTTGTAAGGCAAGCAGTAGTTTAGAGCAACAACTGCGGAATATGATAGCGCTACAATAAATTAGGTTAACCCATTAAAGGTAAAGTTCTACGGTGTCAAAAGCACGTCAAATGATCGCAAAGAATAGTGTTGGTACGTGTCTGGGTAGCTACGTAGCAGAATCCGCTCCCTGTTGAGAGCTTAAGGAAACATTGACCGCCTAGGAGTAAGTTCACTGGAGAAGCGTCATATTGAAGGAAGACAGGCCGCTCCGCAACCAAGGTTTGGGTTATAGAACAAACAACACTATGAAGCAACAATTGCCGTATGGGATGGCGCACTTGTGGTTAAGGTGCATCACTTAAAGGATGGATGCTACGGTGTTAACAGTAAGCCAAATGGACGCAGAAGGCAGTGGTGGAAAGTGCTGGATTATGTATGTAGCTGAACCCGCTCGTTATTGCGACATTAAGGGCACATGAAGTGCCAAACAGTGAGTTAAGTGGACGATGGTTATAGCGAAGGGATTAAGAGCATAGCTGAAACAAGCATTGGATTGTAGAGCAAGCGCTACTATGAACCAGCAGTTGTGAACTAGAACGGCGCATCAGCGCTTTACCATGTTTGTTGAACCAATCGAAGGTGGAGTTATACGGTGCCAAAAGAAAGCCAAATAGACATAGAGAATGGTCCTGATAAGTGCCAGCTTAACAACGTAGAAGAAAGAACACTATGATTTAACAAGCGTGGAATAGGACGCTGCCGCGGCGTGTCAATATCTTCGGCGCTCCACCCGAAGGTGGAATTCTAGGGTGCGAAAAAGAAGTCAAATGTAGACAAAGGGCTGTGTAAATAAGAGCCGGATTAACTACATGACAAAAGCCGCTCTTTATTAACAGTTATATGGAAAATGAACTGCAGAGCAGTCAGTTAACTGATGTAGGGCTACATTGAAGGAAGATGGGTAGTAGCCGAAGCGCGATATGGGTTGTAGAACAAGCCATACTGTGGAGCAATGACTGCGGAAAAGTATAGCGCAGCAGCGATTTACTAGGTTTGGTGAACCACTCGAGTTGGGATTCTACGTCGTCAACAGTAAGCCAAATGGACGCAGAAGGCAGTGGTGTTTAGAGCCGGATTAGCTACATAGCAGAAGCCGCTCTATATTGTGAGATTTAGGAAACATGGACTACCGAGCTATCGGGTAAGTGGAGGAAGGGTACATTGTGGGAAGTCAGGCTGTAACCGAAGCAAGGCTATGGTTGTGGAACATGCAATACTATGAACCAACATTTGCAGTCTAGGATGGCGCATCGGCGCTTCAGTAGATTAGGTGAACCGCTCGAAGCTGAAAATACTACGAGGCCTAAAGGAAGCCGAATAGACGCAGGAGAACGGTCACGGTTTGTTGCCGGAATAACGTTGCAGAAGCCGCTGGTTTTTGACAGATTGATAGGACACGTACTGCGGAGCGTTCAGTAAAGTGATGGAGGGTTATTGGGGAGGAAGCAAGACCGTGGCTAAAGCTAGGATTGGGTTGTAGAAAAGGCAGTACTATGAAGAAACTATTGTGGAATAGGAAAGCGTATCAGTGCTTCAATATGTAGCGGACTAAATACCACAGTTGTATTGAAAATAGGTTTGCAGAACTCGCTCAGGAATAGATCTGTGGTTGCAGTTTATGATAGGCAGCATTGCCAAAATGTATTAAGTGCTCTAAAGTAACGTGGACTTCTACAGTTTAGCCAGCAAGTCTAATGGGATGAGTGTGAGGAGCAGCCGGGTAAATTGCAAGGTAAGGGCTTATGTAGTCACGAGAAGAAGATTTGGACTGCATAGTA
Source organism: Dicrocoelium dendriticum (assembly GCA_944474145.2). NCBI lineage: Eukaryota > Metazoa > Platyhelminthes > Trematoda > Plagiorchiida > Dicrocoeliidae > Dicrocoelium > Dicrocoelium dendriticum. The sequence goes on along the minus strand of OX104059.1, from coordinate 32,444,194 downwards.
TTAACAGTCAAGTGGAGGAGCAAAGGGGGAAAAGGTTAGCGTCGCAGCTGCAGTAAAAATGGGGTTGCAGTCAGCTACAGTTTATACTATAGGTGGCAGCATAAGATGAGGATCGTGGAGTTGGACGAGCAGAGATTTATGCTGATGGGCTGAATTCTGTCAGTGCTTAGTCGGAATAAGAGACAAATACAGCTGGGGGAACGAGTGTTAAGAGGTGTGACCTGTATTCAGGAGGCTGGGTTTTCAGATTAAGTGTTGCTCGCGGACATGCCCACAGTTCCTCCTCCGGTATATCGCAGTTAACGACCACGCATTTAGGCATGGTAGTAAGGTGCCTAAGCAGGGACGCTCAGAATTGTGCGGTATTTTTGCTGACCTAACTTGCAATGGTAGCCTGCTCCAGACGCGAGCGAATCTGTGGAGAAAAAGTTGTTACGCACGTCGGTGCAAGCTGTAGGTAGAGCAGTGCCGAAGGGTCTATTGCGGAGTGGATACCGTGGGCCAACCTTTTGTTGAATGAGTCTTGCGCGGTTCACTTTTGGATGGTTTATCTTCTGGAATAGAAAAGTTAGGCTTAGTCACATTCTTCGTAATCACAGAGGTTCAAGTCCAAGAAGTTTACAGCGCTAGCGGTAGTTGAGAGTGGTAAAGCTGATCAGGGCCATTGTACGATAGCGTTGTATTTTCTAAATTGTTATTCGGTCACTCTTTATGGAGTTGGTAAATATTATTGTGCAGTATTTCAAAACATGTCCGGTGGGTCCTTGTATAGAGCGAGTCTGAATACGGTTACGGGCATGATCTTGCAGATAGGAAGAATCAGCGACCTGGCTTTCGCCACACTGTAGCTAACTTGCTACGAGAAATTAAGTGAGCTTGGATTGTGTACGCCGAGACCCATTACAGTTGGACAGTTTGCAAGTGAGACACCATTCATGGTAAGTTCACTAGGCGATGCAGTGCGTCTATACAAAACGCGCTGCAATTAGCGGGAGACATAGCAAGCTTCCATGGGTTGCACCCAGCGGTTAATGATGTAAGGGCATTTTAAATATTGTGGAGACCGCTCCTTAAGTCACCCGAATCAAAGGAGTATACGAATTGGATATCGTCGGCGAACAGATACGGCTTTCCAGATCCAAAGGTTCCAAATACGTCGCTGATATAAAATATGAAACGTACGGGTCCCATTAGGATTTCATGGAACCTTTCACTGGTTACTGGGTTTGCTGAGGACTCGAAGTCTCTTAGTCTCAGCAACTGTGTTCCACCGAAGAGATAAGAAGCAAACCAAGTATGCAGGTGGTCCGACGTGCCATAAGAAGCAAGTTTAGTTAACAATCCACGGCGTGGTGGGTTTCGCCTGGCAAGCGCTATCCTTAAAAAAGCCACAACTATCCACTTAACAAGACCGCAACATGGCGAAAGTCACTCGCTACTGAAGTAACTCACATCTGAAAATTTTACACTGCCGCCGCCAGCAGACTACTGCTTTTAACCAATGCAACGGATTTTACTGTGAAGTATGCTTTGATGGAGTATCGAACCTTCCGAGTATTTAATGGACACTGCTTGCACCCAAAGGTTACATTGGCTCCGGTGCTTATGGTTCACTACACGGCGAAAGCACGCCAAACTCGAATATTGAAACGAGGTACAACTGATTTTTACGCTTCCCTGCGCCATCCTGTTCCTTGATCGGACTATTACCTGACACAACATTCACTCTTATGAACTACATCGTTTCGGTTATACCGTTCATTAAAATGATAAGATTTTCTATTCCAAAGCAGCTATGTTTGTATGCACATTTGATCGCGCCTTCACAGATGCGCCTCGTTTTACCGAGCATCTACCATTTAGTAGTTATTTATTTATTATGAGTGACTCGGTCAAATGCTAGTTCAAAGCCAAGAAAATGAGGATCCGCGCTTTCCTGCAATCAACCATGGGTGTCATATTGCTTAGCAATTCCAACCGGCAAGGATGAGAGGACCTGAAAAGAAAGGCATGCATGCTGGGATTTGTGGATGAGAGTACGATGTGTCAAAAACCCGAGAAGCTCCTCCCTGCCGATCCTCACCATCACTCGTGAGGCGAATAATGTGTGCGTAATAGGTCAGTAGTTTTCAATGCTTTGACGGCTTCACCTTTTGTGTGTTGGCGCGCCTACGGCATATTGCCAAGAAGCGGAAAACTTTCCTTGATTCATGCAAACGATAGAGCATAAGAAACAGGAAGGCGATAGATACGCCACCTAGAATTAGCAAAGCTGATGGGATGCCATCAGGTATGGCGTGGGAAGATAATTTGTAGGCTCAGAGTAATGGTACACAGGTCAAATTGTACTGTGCGTAAAGTATCATTGGGGAAACTTGGGATAATAAGAGAAAGGGTTAGAGTAACAGACGTGACAGAGTCGCTGAAGTTTGCGGCTCATGACGTCACTTGTTTCAGCTAGATTACTGGTACTTGAGTTGTCTGGAAGAATAATCGAATTAATGGAATTCGTGGCAGGGGTCTTCCGCGCCTCATTAGAAGCTTGAGGGCTTTGGTACGGTTAAGAGTTTACAGCAGTATGTTATTCGGACAGAAATGCAGTAGCTAGTAAATTTCTCCGACTCACCAGGACGTCAATGATGCGTATTAGGAAGAATTCATGGATCCGGTTGTAATTGAGCGCAGATATTTGAGCTTGAGGAGTAGGTTGCAAGGGAAACTGCATCCTGTGGGGGCCGCCCTGCTGTTTGCTTTGCTATAAATGCAAGAAAATCCAGGCAGCGCGTGAGAGTTCTATATATTTTAGAAGAGGCACTGTCCATACCTGTAGCCTGAGAGAAGACTTCCCAGCTGGTGGATTTCAGAAGTAAAGCAACGTTTCTTCACTATACGCGTTTGAAGAGCCGAATGGAATGCGCTGGTCTAGCCATTGGAGGACAAGTAATAGATAGTCGGAAGGAGAACTTTACTCTTTTACGATCGCATTCAGAGAGGTTGTCAAGCACGCTAGCAGCTGCATGCGCAGCCCAGTTCTTAAAAAGTAAAGCTAGGGTGTTATAGTGTCTGTTGGGTGTATGCACGTGTTGAGTGCACCCAAGTTCAAATATGACGTCCGCGAACGCACGGTACTTTGGTGGCGCAGCTTGTGTTTCCAGGGCGATTTGTGGCAAGTTAAAGGCAACACCGCCACCATCTGTTTATTGTCTTAAATTTGGCATCTGTATAGAAACAGCTAGTGGCCGAAGGCTCCATGTAATTCTGCACCTATCCGGAGTATGCTAAAATGTCCCTCTTTTATTCCTCCAACCTCTTCTCTCTGGGCTGTCTGCCACACATACATTTGCTGCTTTTCGACTTATTCTGGGACCATGTAGGTATCCACTAGCAACTAGAAGACTTCATCCACATGCCACTGCTGATCACTGATACTCTAACCACTAGCGCCATCATTTGTTCTTCGGATTACCTCTGCTTGGCAGCAGCCATTTCCATAGGCTCCAAACATCTCTGCGCATATCCGGAGTCTGCTAATGAACCATTCTATGATTCCTCCAACTTTTACTCTCTGAGACTGTCTGCTTCACATACATTTGCTGTTTGTTGACTTATCCTGGGACACTGTAGGTATCCCCTAACAACTAGAAGGCTTCACCCAAATGCCATTGCTAACCATCGATACTCTCTCTCCCTTAGTACCGTTAGCAGTTATTCGTATTACCTACGTCACCACTTTTCAGCTGCAGTGAGTCATTGTAGGTAGCACACGTCCTTGCGCTATACGCCACTTCTTATTGCTCCAACTTAAATTCTCGTGGGTTGTTTGCATCACATGCCTTCGCTGGTTTGCTGACTTGTTCTGTCACTGTAACTGCTAATTACTAGAAGGCTTAATGCGACTTCCGTTGCTGTCCACTGGTTCTCTCAGCACCATCATCTTTCCTTCCTCTTATCTTCATGACGTTTTTTGCAGCGATTCGTTGTAGGCTCCATAAGTCTTTACGCATATACGGAGCTACTAGGAGACACTCCTTGTTTCTCCATCCTGTAATCTTTTAGAATGTCTGCATTACTTACCTTCATTGGCTTGTTGATGTCTTCTGTGACACTGTAGACTTCCACTAGTGACCAAACTGCTTAATAGAATGGTTACGGCTGGCGACGGAAAACTTTTCATAGCGCCATTATGTCGATCGTCTTAATATTAGCACCACTGTTTAGCGACAACTAGTTGGCGCAGGCTCCATCCATCTCTGCACATATCCACTGCTTGCGAAGAACCACTTTCTTATATCTTCAACCTTTATTCTTCAGGACTGAATGCGTCAAATACGTTTGCTCTTTGTTGACTTAGTTTGGGACATTGTAGGAATACACTAGTAACTAGAAGGCCTCATCCACATGCCATTGCTGCTCACTGGTACTCTCACTCCTAGCGTCATTATCTGTTCTTCGTCTTACCTCTGTTTGGCAGCAGCCATTCTTCTTAGGTTCCAACCATTTGCGGATATCCGAAGCCTGCTAAGAGCCACCTTTTGATCCCTGCAACCTCTACTCACTGGGACTGTCTGCGTTACGTATATTTGCTGTTTGTTGACTTATTCTGTCACTGTAGATATCCACTTCTAATTAAAAGGCTTAAAACGAATGCCTTTTCTGGCCATTGATACTCCCCTTCCTAGCGCCAGTAGCTGTTGCTCTTCTTCCTCACCACTTAGCAGCGAATAGTCCTAGGCTCCACGCCCCTTCTGCGCAGACCTTGAGCTTGCTATGATACACTCCTTGTCTCTCCATCATTCACCCTCTTGGAATGTCTGTATCACTTACCTTCGCGGGCTTTTTAAAGCATTCTGTGATCCTATAGGCATACAATATTGACCAAGCGTCTTAGTGGAATGGCTACATCTGGCCACTGGTAATGCTTCCTAGTGCCACCATATGTCGATCATCTCAAATCCAGCACCTCTGTTTAGATGTAGCTAGTGGTCGTAGGCCACATGCATCTGCAATTATCCAGAGCTTGTTAGGAGCCGCCCCTTATTTCTCTAACTTTTATTCTGTTAGAATGTCTGCATCCTATCTTTCCGCGGCCCTACCATCAATTGACCTTCGGATCTCTCGCGCAGCAAACTATTCATTTTATAAACTTTCTTATTCCAACCAATATCTAGCCACCGAGAGATGCCCGAACACTCCATACTACATCCCACTTCGACGAATCTAGGAGGCTGGGAATCCACAATATTCTTCTCATTAATGGCATATATATTAATCAAAAGTATCACCTTCTGGGTCCGAATAGCACCGTGTTCAATGCACAACTGGTTCTAATCACAGAGATATGACACTCTGTCAGTTATACTGACTCACCCCACCCAATATCTGGCTACGCTTCATTCTGCAGTGGACGCGAAAAACTACCTGGCGTTGGATGCTTCATCTACGTCAGCAAAGACTTTCATGCATCCTCCTTCCAAGTAATATATTTGCGTAACCCGGAAGACTCTATATGGATGCAGGCTGATGGCGAGCACCTAGACCGCATTGGCGGCATCTACATCCGGCCACATATCTCAACAGCTGAAATAAACATTGGTCTGGCTCTGCACCGAAGTTTCGCTGTTACCTGCAAGACTTAAGCTAATCGGCGGTGACTTTAGTATGCCGCACATTGTGTGGTTTACCTAGTCCCCACCCCTAAATATAGAGCGTTTGTTGACCTTATCTTCGCCTACGACTGGACCCAGCATGTTAACGTACCTACCAGGAAATCTAATGTCCTTGACTTAATGTTCACGAAAGGCATCAACCAAGCACAAGTTTGTGTGCTTGACAACCTTCTTGGTCGTGATAATAAGGCAGCGAAGTTAACATTCAGACTGCCCACTACTAAGCAGTGCAACCTCTCCCCCAGCGAATTCCTCCGTCCTCTACAACGCGTCGATTGGGAAAGCTTCTTCACTCTTCTACGATTGCTTACCTGGGATGTCTTCTTTCTGGCAACAGACACAGATATAGCGACCCAAGACATATACAACTACATTATGTGCTCTCTTGACGTGGTCGCTCCTAAGCAGAATATGAGGAACCCCACGAAACCGAAGGGTGTAGCTGGTACACATAGAGTCATAAACAAACTGAGAAAAATGTGCTCCAACTACAACAAGTCAAAGGATTTCCACAAAATAATGCGCATGAACGGCCCACTAACAAGGTGGAGAAACCTGCAGGCCACGTCTGCCACATCAGCGAAACACGCTGCACTCAGCAATAACAACAAGTTTAAAGCACTCACCCAAATGATGAAACGCGGAGCAAACAACAGAGCTCCAACACTTGCCTCATTATCACTTCCTAATGGCAGACACATGATGGACCCCGCGCAACTCTGTGATTATATCAGCAAGCAATTTTGGAACTCTTTTTCGGTCACCGATCCGACAACGTGGCCTACAACACCCCTGCTTACTGATGATAGACGGACCAGCATCAACTTCAACCTACGCGCAACCATGCGCGATATTCGTACACTCAAAATGTCCCAATACCCCGGTCCCGGTGGCGTTACATCCGTAGTGCTGATACTAGGAGGTCCAGATATTCCGGTTCTGCTCCTTAAGCAAGTTGCACTCTCAATGACAACCCATACCTTTCCCGCTGCTTGGAAGCATGCTGTTGTCCTACCACGACATAAACGAGGATCCCGTCTTGACATAGACAATAATCGGCCTAGCAGCCACACTCCCATCGCATCAAGAGTAATGGACAGACTGGTAAAAGCAGAAGTTATTAACTTCCTGTTGCCTCGTGATCTCATTAATAGGTCTCAACACGGATTCCTACCCACGGAATCCTGCCAGACTTGTATGTTTGAGCTTTTAAACAACGTCACTGATGCGATAAATTTAGGGCATAAAGTGGTCGTCATCTTCCTCGACAGGAACAAAAGGATTCGACCGCGTTCCACACTTGAAACTAATAACCAAACTCGCCTCTTTTGGCATCGCCGGGAAGCTGCTCCCCTGGTTTGCATCCTACTTATCAAATCGAACACAATCGGTGTGTCTGGGCGGCACGACGTCTTCCAGAAAAGTGGTCACCAGCGGAGTCTTTCAAGGAACTGTCCTGGGCCTTATGCGCTTCTTACTCTACATCAGTGGCATCTTCCAAGTCTTCCGCTGGGGAAAGCCATACCTATTCACGGATGACATCAAAGTCGTATTTTCCTTCGTCTCCGATAATATGAGAGCTAATGTATCCACAATACAAAGAGACCCTATGGCGCTAGAAAACTGGTGCGCAATATGGAGTCTCGAACTTTCCTCGGGAAAAAGCAGCATGCTCTCTTATAAATGCACCGTGCCGCCGAATACCCTTACTCTCAATGGCGCTCCTCTTACCGTCAGCCGTTTTGTTCGTGATTTGGGGTGAAATCCTCCAATACTTTTAACTTTGTGGAACAAGTAAGCTATAGAGCAGCTAAAGCTAGGTAGTTATTACGCTATATCTTCAAATCCACGTCGCTTTTGGAATCTCGATTGACACTGTATAAAACGTGCGCCAGGCCTATTCTCGGATACTACTCTATAGTCCTTACTACTTCACGCAAGTGCGACAGGATTGCACTGGAGAACGTACCGCGTTTCTTCACCAAGCTTTTACTAGGCTCAAACATGCTGAACTACCGTAGTCGATGCAAACAACTGGGACTGGACCCTCTGTGGCTACGGAGGCTAAAGCTAAACCTTACGTTTCTATAGAAGCTTAAACAAAAGCCGGAAAGGAACCTGACAAGAAACTTTCTTACGGAAGGGGATATCCGATATCATCTGCGCAACGCGACCATTTCATTCAGTCTGCCGGCTGCTCGTTGCGGCATACGCCATAACTTCTTCCTTTATAGATACGCGGACACTTGGAACAAATTACCTCAGAAAATCCGATCATCTATGACCAGTACACACTCCAACAATGCAATATGGAGATTCCTCGACGTAAACACAGTTTACGATCTATTAAGCCGCAAAGTGACGGAAGACGAGCTATGGGAGACAGGACAAAACAACCTCTGGCGAATAAGTCTACATCCCCTTTTTAATGCTTTATTTCCAACAGTCTCCTCCTTCAGGTTAGCCTCGCCTCACAGCTGTTTCTGATACCTTATCATTCGCACGTCTGCTCTCTTTTGTCCTTCCTATCCCTACCTGAACGAGACGGCCTCAAGACTTCCGGCCGTTTGGGCCAAATATTTCACTTACTGTTCCTTCTAGAACGTTGAGGTTTACATCCTCTGCCGCATTATTGCCTACTCTATTTCTCCCTCATGCTTAATCCAACTCTGTTTACATGGTATCCGGCACCTCTTCTGGTCCTTATCGCAACTATTTAATAGTGACTTAAGTACCCATAGCGTCAGCGCAGAATCCTAGGCCCCTCTAGATTCTCTCTCCTACTTTGCCTCTCATTCTTAAACCTTTCGGACAAATCCGGCCTCTCAGGCTCCAAATGCCCTCAGGTCTCAAACCAAGGCCTCTCTTCCTTTAAGCATCGGCTGTCATCGACTAAGGCACTCATTGTATAAGTAACAGCCTCATGATACTCGTCTCCGTCTGATTCATTGTCTGCATGCATAGTCCTCAATACTGAAACTGAAATTTCCGGTCGCTGTTTGAGTTCTTCCTCTCGGCTCCACAACCAAGCTTTTCGGTTCACAATAATGTCTTTATCTCTCTTACGGCATATATGTCGGTCCATATAGTGCCAGCCTCATGATACTCGTCTCCGTCTGATTCATTATCTGTATGGTAGGTCAGCCTACCGAAATTGCAATTTCCGGTCTCTGCTTGAGTTTTTCCTCTCAGCTCCACTATCATGCTTCTCAGAGAATATCAACGTCTCCCTCTCCTGCTGGGCCTCTCTTTTAGTTCATATCGCAACTGCGCAATGGTGGTTTATGTACTCATGGTCTCAGCGCAACATCCTAGGCCTAGGTCGATTCTCTTTGCTACTGTGGTACTCATTCTTAAACCTTTTGGACTAGTCTGACCTCTCAGGCTCCGAATGCCCATAGGTCTCAAACTAAGGCCTCTCTTATTTTGAGCATCGGCTGCCATCGACTAAGGTTCTCATTGGCATAAGTACCAGCCTCATGATACTCGTCTCCGCCTGATACATTATTTGTACGCTTGGTCCCTCTACTGAAGCCGAAAGTTCCGGTCTTTGTTTGAGTTTTGCCTCTCGGCTCCACTATCATGTTTCGCAGAGTACATCAATGTCTCCCTCCATTGCTTGGCCGCTCTTTGGGCTATAACGCAACTATTCAATGGTGGTGTAGGTACCACTAGCTTCAGCGCATCGGCTGCCATACTATTTTTAGTGTTCACATCCCCGTCTCTCGGACTGATGGCTTTCTTATTCCACCAGCAGCAGATGCTGAGCACTTGAACTTCTTCGGGTCTCATCCACTCCTATGTTTAACCATACTCTATTATATACTTGTTTGGCACCTCTTCTGGTCATCGCAAATCTTGGGGTGAAACATTTAGCAATTGGCGGCACTGTCTGTATTATTCTCTTACCCTTGGTCACTTCCGGAGTCGGCACCACTGCCATTTTCTCTCTACAGCTGTCGCAAGTATGGCTGCCTCTTGTATTCCACTCTGTACACCTATCAGACTATGCTGAGCCTAATAAAGCGTGCTGCTCCTGTATACTAACTAATCAGGCTGCCAGCAACTCACCAATTGGTGAGTCATAACCAGCAGTCTATTTGACTTCAACGTTCCACCGTGGATATCCACCTAATAGTGGCACAACTAACATACTTTGCGGCTGCTGCTCACACTGCTGACATTCCCGGTCCCTTTCAGCACTGACCCTATAACCATTTTCTAACTAAACATGTAAAATAAATAAATAAATAAATAAACAAATTTGTATATTTACCGACGGGCGGTACACGGCCCCATAAGTGGGGGCGATCATTTGTATAGTGAACACGTTTCATAACATTAAATAAAAGTTTACTGACAGCATTTCGGATCATGATTACTTTTCCTTGAGTCCTAGACCCGCGCAACTCATATGTAAAATTTACGGATGTTTGTATCGTCAGGAGTAGATAATAAACGAAGGGACTATTAGGCTGCAAAGACACAGGATTTGGTATGGTATGTAATGACATGTAGTGGGTAAGCTAGCTGTAAGCTATTATCAAATGTTTTTTATACCAACTTCTGTCAATGTTTCTAGTGTTTGTTGTGTGTCAAATATCTTCAGAGCATTTGGTATAGTGAGGACGGTCTGAAGCAGATTTCGAAAAGTAACATGACTTGTACGCATGCGTATCTGTAGGGGTAGTTTGTTCCACAAATAAGTGTATCTCACTAAGAAGAAATTCGACCGAATTTTATGACTTGAAAGGTTTGTACGTATCAAGTAGCCGCCATTACGTGTGGGGTAGACTGCAGTCTTCCGTAATTCAAGTGCGGTGCTGTCTGCGTAAATTCGTTGGTTTATAATGTTGTAGAAGAGAACGAGGTTGTTCTTTAAGCGTCTCAGCCAAAGTGGATCCAGCTGGAGTTTCGACAGCGATCATAATAAGTCAGGTTTGAGCAGCGTCCCATGAGCAGTTTGGTAAATGATCGTTGGACATTTTCTAGAGCCGTTCTGTCTTTCTTTCTCAATTGGCTGTGAAGGATAGTACAATATTCCAGAGTCGGTCGTACGATTGTCTTGAATGATTCAAGTCGTACTTCAGGTAGGGAGAAAGTTCTGGCGATATATCCGCATAGCTGCCTTGCTTTCGCAACCTGATAAAGAACATGTTCGGAGAAATTGAAAGAGTTGGAGTACCTAATTCCTAAGTCCCGAACTGAATCAGACGTTGGGATAACATTTCCGGCAAGTATAATGGAGCCTTCTGGGATGCGGCATCTGTACCCAAGTAATTGGGATTTCACTGCGGATAACTTCATTAATAAGCGCTCACTAGCTATATTTAGTGCGGATAGGTCTTCACAGATATTTCCCAAACACATATGTAGTTGGTCTGGATGAAATGAGTAGACCAGTTTGACATCATCTGCAAACAGAAATGAATGTCCATGTTTGATCGGGTCACATATATTGTTTACATAGATTAAGAAGAGTAGCGGTCCGAGTACACTTCCCTGGAAGACACCGTTGGTTATTGGCTTCGGTGTAGAATGTTGCTGACCGATTTTAACGACCTGAGTTCGACCGTTTAGGTATGAGTCGAACCAGTTAAGCAGCAGATTTCCCAGTCCATATGACTCTAGAGCAGACAGCAGTGGCTGGTGTGGCACGCGGTCCAACGCCTTTTGCATGTCCAACAGAATTATAATAATTGCCATTCCTCTGTCAATCATAGTCGTGATGTGATCGAGAAATTGTAGCTGGCATGTAACGCAGGAGCGTTTTGAGAGAATGCCGTGCTGTGAAGGGTTGATCAGATCCAGTCTTGTAAGATATTGGACGATGTTCTTCTTGACTATTCGCTCTAGGGCTTTGGAAGCAGCAGAGGTGTGATTTATTGGGCGGTAGCTTGGCACTTGATTTCTCGGTCCACCATTGTGCTTAGGCATTATAATGGATTGCTTCCATTGAGCTGGAAAGCATCCGGTAGTGAGTGAAAGCGTGCAAATGTTTAGTAACAATAGAGCGAAGTTTTTTCCTCCGAGTTTTATAACAGTTGGGGAGATGCCATCTGGACCTGGATGAGTTGATGGTTTTATGGATGCGATGGCACTCTGCACCTCTCTTAACGTCACAGGGATATTGCAGTATAGTTCGGTCGTTCTTTTTGGAAGTGGAGGATGAAGTGGCTGAATGTTAGGGACAAAAGAGGAGGCAAAACTAGGGTTCATGGCCTCGCATATACAGGAGATGTCGCGCGTTATTAAACCATCGTCTAGAGCCAACGTTTCAATCTCCTGAAGTGGTTTAGGGTTTCTTTTTTTGAGTAGCTGCATCAATGCACGTACTTTCTCAGGATTTCTGAGTACCCGGCTTTCTTCTTTGGTTTTGACTGTTAGGGTTAGACGTTGTAAATATAGTAAGTTCTCGTGTATTTGTAGCAATGTTGCGAAGCTGTTGTTCCTGCTGTATAGCGATTTGAGTTTTTTTAGTTTTATTTTGGCTTTGGACAGAATCTTGAGTTCACCCCTGTGATCATGGGTATTTCACCTTACAGTAGGTGCTAGTAGATCCACAACAAGGGCAATGTTGTTTATAAACTCATTTGTAGCCACAGTAGGGTTGTGGGTTAGGAATGACGTATTCCAATTCATGGTACTGATAAGTTCATTAAATGCGTTCCAGTCCACGCGATGGAGGTTACGAATGAGTTTTAGCATTTTACTTGGTTGTTTAGCTAAATCGATAGTCATATCATAAAGCACCGTGTTGTGATCACAGCCAGGCAGTGGATTATCAATGAATGTATAAGCGTTCGCGATTCCCATCGTGAATACAAGGTCTAAGGTAGTAGCACTTCTAGTTGGCTCTCTACCAGGCTGAGTCCAGCCATTGAAGTGGATACATGCGATAATTTCCTCAATCTCCGCTGTGTTTCTGAGTGTAGGCAGCGTCCAGTTAACATGTGGTAGGTTGAACTCTCCACATATAATGTTGGAATTGTATGTGGTGATGGAAGCAACATTGATCATATCGATTAGCTTTTGGGTTGCAAATTGAGTAGTTCGAGGCGGCCGATAGATACAACCCACTAGAAGATCAATAGATGGGATCACTAGCCATAATGTATCTTCTAAGTCAAGGAACACAGGTTGATCTGCAGGAATGGCAGTCAGGTTATTTCGAAGATATTTGGCACAGCCACCACCACGTTTGTGCGAGCGATCCTTGCGGAAAAGCTTATAGCCTAGGATGTTAAGCTGAGAATCACTAATGTAGTGTTCAAGCCCTTCTCGCTCCTGTTATTAAAGTTAAAGGCCTCTCAGCGGGCATTTGCTTCCTCATAATTAACCTAACTCCTAGTATCTACCTTTCATGCCGTTTATTTGACTTGTTTGCCGCACTGTAGAAGTCCCTATCCTTTTCGCTATTCTAGGTCCCTTTAGGGCTAGCTTTGTAACTGTATTGTCGCTACAGCTGTAGTATATAAATTCCATTCTCGTCACAACTTTGACACTCCGTCTCACTTCCTCACCCAGCTGTTTTTCTAGCATCCGATTACGGAACAGGTTACGTTATCTTTTTCATAGGTCTCAAACCCGGCGCTGTAACATCACTGCCTCTCATACATGTTCGAACCATAAGCTCTAACACTGTCAACTGATCGCTCAACCTATATTTTAAGCGCACATTAAACCACTCGCTATGTTCTTCTTATTCCCTCAACTCATTTACCGGTTAACAACGCCTGATACTCAGGGTTTCTAAGCAGGACAACTTTTGCGTACGCTAGGCCACTTCGGACAGCATCATCCTCCCACATTCAGCAATTATCGGGTCTCGTGCTTGCACGCAATACTACGGATATGATGTATAACATATCCGGTCACTCCATTGCATTCAACCAGCGCAACTTTACTATAAATTATTTATTTATACTATAACCTGGTTCTGTCCAATTTTGTTGGCAGCTTGCTAGGTCCGTTTATCTTCTCTCCATTATTCTAAAGCGTAACATTCCCTGCACAGAACACCGCTGAGGACATGCCTGCGAAGCTCCCATAGACACGGAATCAATAAAGAACAAGGAAACCACCCGCACTTTGTAATCCTGACACACTAATGGAACCCAGATAACTAATCAAATCAATACAAATCACCTGATTCGTCCGACTTCAAGAGCTCCAACCACTTGCGGTCGACTCCGGAGACTACACAGCCATGGGAAACAAACTGGCGTAACGTGGCTGCGAAGATCCGCAAGGGTATTCGGTCAGATGCAATATCTTCAGTGGCATATCACCAGTCGGCAGTGTTCCATGACGTGGTGGGTCTTCCTCTGGCAAGCATTTTCCCTAGAATAAGCCACAAATGTCCGTTTAAGAACCCTGCAACGTGACGGATGTGCCTCGCCACTCAATAAAGTCACCGCCCCAGGCACACATTGGCGAAGTGTTCGGTACCAAATTTACAAATTCTGTGCATATATCGGCTCTCGAACAAACACGCCTACATATTTGATCAGTTACACGCCACTACGCTTAAATATTTTTGCAGCTGTTTCCTCATGCTTCACTCACCTGACCCACACAGTGTACACAACCTCAGCGGACTAGTTCCTCATCAACATACCATATTAGTGATCTGATTATTATCTATACCTCCCGCATTCTCTGGACATAGACTTCATACAACCTTTGGGCCATATGGGCCAACACTACCGACTCCTTCTTTAATAGTTCCGCTCTTGGCGCCGCTAATCATGCTATCACGTACCATATTGCAATATGCAGATCTTGCCCAAAAGGCCTGCCCCGCGTTGTCGAGAATAAATATTTATTTATTTAGTTAATGCTGAATACCGAATTCTGTATCATAGAGCTAGTAGAAATGATATATATTCAACTTCTTTGAACTGCGGTGAAAAGCACTATAAAAATTGTAAGTCCTGAATATTGTTAGGGTTAGCATGTAACCTTTAAAATATCTGACTCACGGTATTGCGGGACCCACAAATATCAGATGTCACCTTAAGTGTGCAGTCGTTTTCTGAATCGAATATTGAGAACATGCAAACCTAATCAGCTTTTGAACTGCTGCATAAATGTTGCCCCCATCATAAGTTCAGGCCAACTGTTCCAACTATTTACCACTCTCCGTTCGAATCACAGTGGGTGAGGAATACGTTTCACTTCCGGCTCGACAAGTTTGTATCTGTGTACGCGTGTGCTTCATGGCCTCCGTATGTGCAACGTCGGCAGCAGCATGGGGAAGTTACCGAGAGGTAGGATACGGTAGGTCATAATGGGATCGACACGGGCCCGGAAAAGGTGTACTGTCCAACTTTCTCGCGCCTTTCTTAATACCCCACACCAAGTAAACTCGGTTTGAGCCTGATAGTAACGTGCCGGACCCTATCATTCTTTTGTGCCTCGCCTCGACTAATCGGAAAGTAGGCGGGCAAACCGTACTCAAGTGTGGGTCTGATGATGGAAGCGAAAAGACGTGGCAAGCTTTGCAGACCATGTACCGAAGCTACGGTTCGGCGCCCAAAGCACGCGCAGTCCGTTACTCTATAGCCTGTTCCGGTTGTCTATGGACTTCAACTCGTAACGGGAGCCTGCACCTAGGTCCTTCACGGAGGGTGTGGCATATAGCGATTGGTCGTCAAGGGTTTAAGTTCGACCGCCCTTACTCTTCACCAGACTCATAAATACAGATTTTGCTGGGTTAACCGGAAGACGAAATTCTACAGCGGCTTCGGATAGGCATTTGAGATCTTGCTAAAGTGCGTTCCAGTCGTCAGGAGCGTAACTTGCACTCCAATGTTTTATGTCGTTTTCAAACAAGGCACAAGGCGACCGGAGAGGATGAGGTAGATCCTTGATATGGGCCAGGAACAAAGTGAGCCCCAGTACATTGCTGTAGTGCACACCACATGTAGAGGGATACCAGAAAACTAGATGGCCGACAACCTGTACCCTCCGCTTTAGTCCAACAAGAACATCACGGATCCATCGGTGCAGTGAGCCCCGACACCGCACATGCTGAGTTGGCGAAGGAGAACCTCATGGCCCACCTAGCCGAACCCTTTATCGAACTCGGTAAATAACACGTCGACAGACCTCTCCTTACTTATTGCTTTCAGCCCTAGATGTCACGTCACAAACAAGTGTGTAATGCATGAGCGACCTTGCATAAAATTGTGCTGTACGGGCAGCTGGACCTCTTTTGCCTGTAGCAAATGCTATAACAAATGTTTACGAATTTATCAGCAACATTTGCCAAAATAGGTGCCAGACAACTTGGCTTGTAGTTGTCCACATTGCTAAGATCGCCGCTTTGATGAATAGGCTTCACCAGCAGAAGTTTCCAGTTAATGGGCAACGAACGTTTGGAGCGCGACCTGTTGAGAAGGTCAGTCATGACAGGAAAGGTGGCGGCCAAAAGTGACTTGAGGATCAGTGGGTGAAGCCCATCAGGTTCGGCACGTTTGTTTTCTTCAATGCTGGTGAGTAGTTGACATACAGCTTCACCGCGGCAATTAGACGGTCGAGTTGGTAGAAGAGGTACATGCCGAATGCGAAACAACCACCTTGTCATTTGCAAATAGTGAGGCATAGTGCGCCCCCAAACGCAGACCCACCCTCAGTGCTGGAAGTTAGGATCTGTCTATCCGGACCATCCAGCACTAGCTTATCACCTGCCAGCTTCAGACGTCGCTTAAAGTAAGCAAAGCTTTTCTTTGTGCGGTCTTCACGGCAATTGCAAGCTGCCCTTCGAAATATCGGGGTTTATTCCTTGTTGCACTGTTGCCGAGGTTCCGCTGACTTTTACACTCTTTGTAGTCATTAGCAGAGCCAGAAGCGAGGTATCTGATCCACGGTCTGCGTCGTCTCCGAGCCAGATTTCCATACGCTTTGTCAAACCAATTAGGATTAATCGGTCCAAACTTCCGACAATCCAAGTGCATAAATTGGACACGTAATTATGGCAACCTTCCTTTTAGAAACAGCCAAAAGTCTTTTACCTTTGCAGCTTGTGACAGAGACCAATGCAGTTGGTTCGCGACTCGAGCTAGGCCATGGAAGTACGTTATCCAATAGATGTAGGCTTGTTCCAGCGGAAGTGTACACGACATAGGAAATTCCATTTGGGCTACGAGCACTGAATGGTCGCTTGTAGCCAGGGGCTCCAGAATCCGAATGTCACGCACCCGTTGTTCTTAGCTCGTTAACATCAGATCGAGACAGGACAGAGCTGCGCATGTTGTTGTGCATGTTGGATAGCATATATATTGCGATGCACCGGTGTCAAGTAACAAATCAAGAAACTATGCTTCAACCTTTCCATGGTCAGGCATCAAGTGAACATCAGGCCATCGGATTCGAGGACAGTTAAAATCGTCCATAAGTAGAAAGTGTGGACGACTCATGTGGGTTCGAAGATGGGGCAGCCAATCCAAACAACGACTCAGTGGACTGCGATAAACTGCGCCCACAAGCGCTTCTCCGCGCCTGAGACAGATGGAGCACCAGAGTAGTGCGCACAAACCAACGTCACTTCGGTAGAGGCTCACAGATCTCCTACGCAGAACAGCCGAGGTGTAAAGCAAGATACCATCGCGGGCATTCGTCAGCCTATCGCTTCGAAAGCACAAGTAGCCGATGCGTTCAAGTTACCGAGAGTATAACTATGCATGCCGCCATATCTCTGCTCGTCCCACTAAGCCCCGGCCGCTCAAACGCAACGAAACAACAAGGCTCATTGCGCTTGTTCATTACGCTGCCAACGTTTGTGCAGGCCACTCACAGGCCAACGGGCGTGAGTAACCTGTTTAGCCTAATTGGCAGATGCTTGGCAAAAATCTGAAAATTTATGCTACGGAGATTCGTTTCCTCTTCACTAGTACGTCTTTTGGCTCAGTGACGGCAGAATTGAGCCGCACCCTGTCTGGGCATATATGGATCTTCAAACATTTCACTGTGTAAATTATACTTTGTAAAACCTGGACATCGTGAGCGTAGCGCACTTAGGGTGCTTGGTCACTTGACTCTGGCGCGTGGAAGATCACGAGGTTATAACGCCTCTGATCAGACGAGGTTGACCTATCCGAGTAAAGAGCGTTACCAGTCACAAGTTATTTAGTTAACTGTTGACTTACAGACCTTAAACGCCCAACCACCCTTCTTAAGGTTGTACTTTGTTCCTTCCACTGGTTTTCCCACTCAGGCTCTCACTTGCTGAGATATCACTGCTCCTTGGACAAAACAAAGTTAAACAATTTATGCCAAGTGAACCTACGCTTCACGCAAATGTTTGGCCTAGTGCCAGTGAGTACGCACGGGTAATGGAGGAAGACGGATCTGAAACCTGGAGTATCGATGGGCTGGGTTTTTGGGTTCAACACACGGAGTTGTTCGCAGTTGAAGGATGAATCCTACAGGTCGGCTTTACTCTTCCTGGCTGCATCTGGTTTCGGCAATCTTCATATAAAGTTTGAACGAACACGTTGTGGATTTAACAAAGACGATAAAGATGCTCATCAGATAATCTAACACATGAAATGTGGTAGTTAACTTGTCACAGCTACACTTGAAGACATTTGCACGTTATCCGATTTTCATGGAACAACTACCACAGGGTGATTGCTTCGGCATCGCGAATAATCCAAAAGCAAGATGGCAATCAATTACTAGAGAAACCGGCGACCGCAAGGTCACCGAATTCAAGCGGTAGAACACAAATATTTATAAACGAGAAGTCAGAAACGTAACTAAATTGTATTTAACTTTCCACGAACTACTTCCAAATTGAGAGACTGCAATTTTTGGAAATATTGTACCATATATCTGATCGCCAGCGGTACCATTTTGGAGGGCGGAAATTGTTTTAAATTGAGCTTATAATTCTGTGTTTAGATAGATAAACGCTGAGCATCAGGTGACAGAGTGAGGCACTATGCGCTAGAGTACTAGGTTGGAGATAGCCAACGCGATATGAAACATGCGGGGAACGAGTTATGCAAAGGACCATTGTTCGATCGGCATAAGCACCAGCAGGTGAGATATGAAGAAGACGCGTATGTGTACGTCTACCATGCAGAGCTCCGGCGTGGCAGAGGCATATTGAATGGAAGCTGGCGGGGTGGTAATAAAATTGTATAACTTTAGTCGATTCATGAGCAGTTGAGCGCCTAGTGCAAATAATATGGGTCAGCAGCAGTGCCTTAGTTATTTTTAGGCAGTCCTAAATAATGAGCTACAGTGTCAAGAGATAGACCTATTGGACGGTGAAGATAAGTGCTTCATCCTTAAATGACTCACATTAAATAGGATAGTGAGTGCGATGCACGGAATGCAAAGGGAAATGTAGAAGGCAATGCTCAAATGAGTGATTGTGACCAACAAGGCTGTTGAGGTGAGAAAAGCAAAGCAACGTCTGCTTAATCGAGCTCGGTAACACCGCTGCAGTCTGGAAGCAGTCAGGTAGCAGGTGATGGGCCGCGCAAAATTAAAGCAGTTCGCTATATCGTGAACGATTCATCAATGTTGGAAAAACATGAATGGCAAGCATAAACAGACTGGTTAATGGAATACGCTTTACAAGTAAAGGATGAAGAGGACCAACAAGACACTAGGGGTTAGGAGAGAGAGCAGCGGTTCCGCCAAACCAAGAGCAGAAACGAATAAGTAGCCTTGAAGGAGGCAGCAATTAGCAAAACCTTAAATGTATTCTGCGCGTTGATATTGAGCCGAAAAAATGAGGTGGGAATAAAAACAGAGGGCCTCAGAAAGAATGGACAAATAATAGATGAAAGTGACTTTATAGTTGGCGTGTAAACAAGACCTGTAAAGCTTTTGAAATATGTTGAACACAGCTCTTGGTCTGAAATACTAAGTTTAGTAACGTATCTGACGACTGGAAGGGGTCAGAAACCGGAAGACTGATCCGACGAAACTAACTTAGGGCAACGCATTGGGCGTTAGTAGCTAGAGCTATAGCTTCAATGTCTTTTGGACCGTTCTCGCATGCCATTTCTTTAGTTACGTTTTTTACCAGTAGCCTACTGGCCAGTTCAAGCGTTAATAATTTGCAGACGTTTCTACGGTAGACTTCCAGTAAACTACGTTCTTACAGTTGGGACAGTAAGTTGTTCCATAAGTTTGCGATTACCAAGAAGAACCACTTAAGCAGTTGGTTTCTAGAAGTTTCTATTTTTAAGAGGTTTTTACTGTTTTCCTTGCTAAATGTCAAGCCCGCTTTTTATTATATATTCAGGCTTTGGACGTGGACCCCTATGTATATGATTTTAAAAAGAACAAGTACAATGAAACTTTTATTTCCATCCGTTACCAGGTCGAGATGCAGGGCCTTACATTTTTGTGTGCGGGCAGAGTTGCGATGCTAAACCCGGTAGACGTATTGAACATGACCATTGCAGCTGTTCTAGTTGCCCACGACCTCAGTTTCTTGCACCGTTGTAAATAAGTGCGCAATCGTCTAGCAGCGGTCTAGGTGATTAGGGGTGCAGAGCAACTAATGTATCACGCATCGTGGGTGTCTCCAAAAGCAAACATATTCCACGATGAACTTTTGCCAATGCACTTGTGCTGTGTTCCGCAAAGTTTAGCGGGCCAAACAGTACGGCCTTAAGCATTATCGTGCTGTGTAGGCTTGCAGATTGTCTCATAGAACCAAGATTCATGGAGTTATTGTGCAGCGAAACAGAAGTGCGCCACACTTCGGCTGAAAATGACACGTCTCAAAGTGTGCACCACCGTCCTAGAACTTTCAAGTGGGAAATCATTGTGTCGGTGGTGCAGCATATATCTTCATCGACAAAAGTGTAAGTCAGTTTCGAGGCCTTCGCGGTCAGGTAGATAATAAGTAGTTTATACTTGACAGTTCGAGACACATCTGCATTGGCTTGATCAAGGTAATACAACGTGCTCATTGATCCTACACGTTTGTCACAAAATAACCATTTGCCAATTAGGTTTATGTGAGTAGTTGAATTTGCAGATACGTGTGTAATTTTCCATGGTAGATCAAGTGGCTAATTTTACCCTGCATGCGTGATAAGTTTTGAAATGGTTGTCAGTGCAAGGAGGGATAGCAGGAATTGTTCGAAGTGGGTGGGTGACGTAGGTAGAGGGTGTAGAATCATCTTGAAGGGCAAGAAGCAGTGACTCTATCTATAAGTAAGTCACATCCGCCACGTCGCAGGGTTGCTAAAGGGCAGTTGTGGCTTTTTATAGTGAGTACGCGGCCCAAACGGAAACAAACTACGTCTTGAAACCCTGCGACCGAATCCTTCAATAGAACGAATTGGACCCGAACCAGCCATAGTCACTCGTACGGATCGGTGCAGTTTTCCAGGGCGCGGTGGGTTTTCGTCTTCTTCTTCTTCTTCTTCTTCGTCTTCTTCCTATAAAAAGCCACAAATGTGCGTATAACAACGCGGCAAATTAGCGGATGTGAATAGCCACCGAATAAAGCCACAGCCCTTTGATTCATAGTGAAAAGTCAACCAGGGCCAAAGTTTACCATTTTAAATCCTACATTAAACGGACAATTCTATATATGCATATTAAGTCTTCATTTATCTGTCTGTGATAACTCCTTTAACCTTCGTGTTATGTTACACGAACACAATGTATCGGCACACCTCTGTCGACATTGACCTTCGTTTATCTTCTAATCGATCATCCGGAATTCTTGAAATAGGTTTGGCTTATGTATCACTGCAACATGTAACAGACTAATTATGTCATCACAAAATTGTTTCATTCACTGTGCTATTAAATATATTCTATTTACGTTGGTGCCATTTGTATAGTTTCAATTAGCAACGTCAAAACAATTTGCTACGGTCACTGCAACGATGGAGATAAAACGTCGGTACAGTCGAACCTACCTGCTCAAGTCTTCGTGGCGCTCCCCGTAATGTAGAGAATAAAATAGTTATTTATTACTTCGAATATAACATCCATATGCAACAGAAATAGTAATGGACCGTAAACGCTTCCCTGAAGAACACACCTCAGTGGCGGTCTAGACTAAAAAGTGTACTGCATTAGCCTGACTCCTTGGGTTAAGTGTGAAACGCATGCAGTTAGCCACGTTAACAGTGGGCCGCTAATCTAAAATGAAGCATAATTCATTTTGTGTTTCCTACGGTACTCACGCAAACTTATTCTTCGTTAAAATACCCATGAACACAGCTGATTTCCCACGGTCCAGGGGCAGAGTCAGGTTTTTAGGATCGCTATATGTCATGTTACACATGAACCTGCTTTAAGAAATCCTGGTTGTGCTTTAATACAGAGACCGCGTTTGAGTAGGCAATGTTCCAGCTACCATACGGTAGATGAGGAAGCGTGAACCATGGACCGATATTTCCTGATATCCTGCCTGAGCCCGGTTTTATAATTAAGAGTATAGTTCTGGGTGTTTTCTAGCAACAATTCATGCGAGCGATTAGCTAAGTTTGCACAACAGTTCTATGCAGATGTATTAGTAAGAAAACTATTAGGGTTAGTTAGTCCTGGCTTCCGAAACCGTATCAGCCAAAGTGGGTAAGCAACTGTATTACAAGAGCGGAATTTAACACGAAAGAGCTTGTTAAAGTGCTCGTCTTAACACATTCGGAATTTTACTTGTACTAGCATTCTAAGCGATTGCATCCAGCTCACTTTGACAATTATATGGTATTCATCATTCCTTTTCATTGTATCGGTATGTTATTAGATGGAATGCGTGTTATTGAGGCGAAGCTAGAATTCCTTACGTTATGGAGGCTAAAACCGTCAAGCGGACTACTCGCTTTTGTTTATTTCAGTTTTAAATGGGTACACCAGTGTATACAGTAGTAACGAATTTAAGCACGCTTGCACTACATTGCACGGCAATACTACACAAACGGTTTGACGCTGTGCACTTACTGCACAAGCATTATTCATGAAACAGGACCGGTTGAGCAGCATGTGGGTCGCCTGGACCTTCAGTCTTCAGTAATATAGAGATAAGTGCATTAGGGACTTTGCAGGTTGACTTCGTAATAGTGGTCTGCTATTTCCACCTCCAGAAATAAAAACCAATCTGAGGGCATTGACCAGAGGTTAGGGTGGGTAGGTCAGTTGAGTGGGAGTCGTTACTTACTTTGCACGTTGCGAACAACTGATCGTTTGAAGCCTCAGCAATTGCAGCCTTGTCATGCGTAATCGAACCAATAAGTATGTGCTGATGCTTACTGCGTTCCCCGCAAGATTTCAGTCCTTTGTCATTCCAATCCGCTTTTTGTATTTTTCGCTGGTAGAGAGCGCAATTGACTGCTTGCTACTTATGTTGCTGGGCGATAAGGGTCGTAGCTAGCAAAAACCAGTTGCGTTCGAAGTAAAAACGCTCGTTCACCCTTCCATTATATTTGCGTGGGGCTTTGACATTACGGGAAATTTAAAGAAACAACTTTTTACTTTGTGAAGACAAAGTATTTCATAATAAAAGCGTTTGAAGCAGATACGTGTAAAGTTTTGTAACGAAATTAGTGACGTGTTAGGTAATAAGTATATCATGTCCCCAAAATACCTGCTCCAGCGTGGTTGTATAAGCAACGTACTCTTTGGATTTTAAAGAATCGATTAATTCATTGTTATGAAAGTATCTTGCTGGAATTTGCGGCCTATTTGCAAAAAGTAATTGATCTTAATACTAGAAAGTAAATGCTAGCTGGATCAGGTGTATTATGGTGAGAATGGTACCTACCGCAGAGGTGGACACCGTGGATTCGGTGGTGAGGTGGTTGAAGTCCGAGGCATGGTTACTTACTAAACATTTAAGTCCGTGATCTGAACGGGCGCACCAATAAGCGTTGGATCTCCTTTCGCGACCCTTGAGGCATTCGGATATCTTCCGTTGATACAGTGTTATTTTAACTTGAACTGGGTTGTAACCGACTGCCGCAAGCTATAAGCCAGTGGATAGAAAATTTCGACGGGTTACTAAAAGGAGGCACGGCTTAGATTGAGGGTAAATGAACTGGCGTACGGGTACATAACCCACGGGCAATGTGTGTGTAGCAAGAAAGCGCTGATAAATACGCTTCGTGACAAATACCTTTCCACTATTAGTGAGCGCGAAGAAAAGGTAAAGCTGGGGAAAAGCTGCCAAGGTAATTGTCCGATACAATGTAAAATATTGAAAATACTTTATTATGCATGTGAGGGCCCGAAACAGCAGATGGTCGTAGAAAATTGTTTTCTAAGGGCCTTCATATTCTTTGTGAAGGTCTGCTGGTCCTTGACTGTTAGGTGCTAGTGTGTGCGGTAGGATACAAGGAACAGCAGGTTGCAGGGTGTATTGTACTACAGTAAAGTTTCTAACCAAGTTAATACAACTGGTCTGGAAATAACATATTAACATATTAGACGACTAAACAGACAACATGCTAGGCTACGAAGTGAAACAAGAAAACGATCAAATTTAACGGGATGTAAATTGGGGTTACATCGAGAAAGTAAAGTATATGTATTAGACAATATGAGCAGATGATGAGAACCATGGATTGATGAACGCACGCTAGAGCATACCTAGATCTGTGTGCTGGAAAGACGCATGTTGGGAAAGCCGTGGAGCTAGCAACACGCAGTACCTAACAGTAAAGAAGCCGAGGTCGCTGCATGGGTTCTGAAACAGACGAGCGGTAAGTGGGTTAGCACTTGCCCTGGTTTACTCATAGGAAAATACAGGGTCCTTTTGATTCGTGGAAAGGCGGTATTGGTGCAGATCGCCTGCGTACAG
Organism: Dicrocoelium dendriticum; assembly: GCA_944474145.2. Lineage (NCBI taxonomy): Eukaryota > Metazoa > Platyhelminthes > Trematoda > Plagiorchiida > Dicrocoeliidae > Dicrocoelium > Dicrocoelium dendriticum. The sequence goes on along the minus strand of OX104059.1, from coordinate 32,419,738 downwards.
CTAATTGCGATTGAAAAAAGAAGTAGGTAACGAGGCACAGTGGCGCGTGGAGCCACTAAGAGTCTCAGCTGTGTTAAGAGAGACATTTTGTTGGCTCTCTACTAAAAGAGTCAGTAAAGGACGAAGTCGGCGGTAGGTAGAAATGTCTAGTACGTCCGGACAACCATGGTTAATGGTCATTGGTATAATGCGGCTAAAGAAGCCGAAGCTTTACATGCCCCGCCGGATGATCGGTTAGGGGTGAGCAAAATAAAAGTAAAACTTGCAGTAGGAAATTTTGAACAACTGCGAATTACGAACTTGCCGATTTCAGTGTTCCTGTCCGTTTTATGTGCTATTTATGTTTATCGTCGGTGGTTTCCGGGAAATGTAGACATGGGTTGGTTTGTTTTTGATTTTTGCTGCTAGTATGGATCGTTTGGAGTACGGTATGGTCTAGTATAGCCAGTGCACTGTGGACACCTGCATTGAACACGATTAACGTGGGGCCTGATATAACGGTTTCTGAGAGGGGATTTCGATTGTGGCAAAATTGCAGCGAGAAAGTGTTTCTTCGATATTCCAACCGACTGTATTATTCTGCACATTTGTGATGACGACCTCACATTTAGCTGTTGTGACTCAGCAGGGGTGCTTAGGGTTGTTTAGTATTTAGTAAACCATTATTAGGTTATCATGAAAATGGCGATATGGTCCACTGAATATGCCAATTGCTCTGAGGCCCTGTTCATATGACAAGTGGCGCAGCCCTTGACCATTTTGGCCTTCAGAGGTTTTGAAAGCTCCAAGGCTGTGAGATCTTCATGTAGCCATTGGTGCCATGCTTGAAATGCATATTCAACATGAGGACGTATATGAGCGAGAAGTATTTGGCGGAAAATCGACGGTAGGAATTGCCCGAGTGCTCACCGTAAAAGCCCCACGATTTGGGGCATCTTTCTTCGAAGTCTTTTTGGACTCCGAGTAGCCGAGATCTTCCTGGACTAACACACAGAGAGCCATTTCGAGAGAACACTGTAGCAAATTCTGGTCTCTTCGCTTATGTGCGAATCATTCAGTGTCTTAACTGCAGCACTCGACATTTGACCGCATTGAATAGAAGGCGATTTTGGACCTACCATTCATAAATATTGTCATGGTCATGTTGAAGCTGCATACGGTATTTTGGAGCTCTGATCCCTCGCTAAACTTTGAGGTCTTGGGCGAAGAGTAAACTGTTTGACGAAATTTGACTTACTAGATCGTTTATGAAGACTAAGAATAGAAGGGACCTCAATACGACACTCTGTTTCCCTCCGCATCCATGTGAATTGGTTCGCGCCTGGGTTTACGTATGCTTAACTCCAGGCGGTTGTGCGAGAGAAATTTGCAGTTCCACCCGAGGATAGGGTCCCTAATGCCACATACTTGAATTTTGTCCAAAAGAGTACGATAATTCAACCGGTCGAGTGCCTTAGAGAAACCAAGGTAAACCACATCAACTCCTGCACCAGCGTCCATATTTCTGTCCAGCTATCACGCGCAAGCGATAGATGCCTTGTGCACGACGAATTCTGGCGCAAGCCGTGTTGCTGCTGAGCAAACTAACTAAAGCCGCCCCAGTAAGACATGAGTGGGTCAGCAATGATGGCCTCTATAACGTTCGCAAGAACTGGCAGTAAAGTCACTGGCCGATAAGTTGTTGGGTCGGAGCGACTATACCCCTGTAAATGGGAGTAAATATTCTCTGTTTCCACATTGCATAAAGGTGCTGCTCGTCAAAACAGGATTAGAACCGCCGCGCCAAAGGCTCAGGCAAAATATTAGGCACCACGGCAAGTGTCTTTGGGCGGATGTTCTCATTTCTTGGACAAGCGTGTAGGTGCATGAATGGCAGTATTCTCATCATTATATCTGCCTTACAATTTATATAAGTTAGTCCTGGTGTGTGCACTGTAATTTCCAAAGAGCCAAGAGACCATGGGATGCAATGCAACTCTGGTGCATATTGTCGTTGAAGAAATTGGACGCTTCTTTAGCAGTCCAAGTTAGACCATCCGCTGTTTGAAGAGGGGAACATCCACTTTTCACCTTGCGGAGGCTGTGCGCTTGTTTGTACTAAAGCTTATGACTTGAAGTTAATCGCGCGGCTAAAGCACACTGATAAGCTGCGTTGTCCTCACGCACTAAGTGTGCACAGTGGTTACGGTGGATGACACATGCTTTCCAGGTACTCGGACTCGGGTATGTTTTGTGAGTGTACCACGCGGAGCTGCATATCACCACGCGTTTGAGTGTCCTACTCCGTATAAACGACTTCCTGCTTCTCGAAGTGATAGTTTTGGTTTCCGATGCCAAATTAGGCAGGGTGTTGAACTTAAGACCATAGCGTTCCAAGGCAATATCGGGTGCATCCTCGGTTAGGAAACGCCAGTCGGTCGCTTCAACGAGTCGGGATAAGGCCTTGTAACCGCTTACAATTCGCGCTGTTTAAGTTCGGTCCACGGGATATTCCGTATAGCAATTGTGCCTAAACTGCAACGTTGCAAGCTCACCGAGACCTTGAGAAGTATCGACTCTCATTCGCTTGATCATCAGTTCTTCATTAATGAACATGAGGTCCAACATGGTTGGCCTGTTATTTCCCCTGAATCTGGTGAGCGAAGTGACGTGGCTATAAAACTGAAAAGCTGTGGCAAGCTCTTGCAGGTCAGCTTTGAATTCATCTGCTGGTGTGGCACGAAATTCCGGAGCCTGTAACTTGAAATCGCAGGCGAGTAGAACGTGACTGTACTTTCTGTTAAGCACCTGCCCCAACGTAGCCACCAGTTACAGTCCTACACAGGTGTAACCGATATGGTCGCGGTAAACAAAATCCAGTAGGCCACGATCAATCACCCTCAGCAGGGCCATGAATCAAATAGAGTTAAGTACATCGGTTTCCGGATCGTGTATGGGTTTGCACTGCAGGTTGTTAGGAAAGTAAGCGGCTACCCCGCCACCGTTGCTGGCTCAATCATTCCAGCCACTGGACGTAGCCGTTAGCACGATTCCGACGTCCGTTATCTCAAAGCGATGAGGTCACAAGCTGTTGCCGCATACCGCCGTTTCAATTCATCTAATTTGCGGACTAGAATTTGTGTATTTGTGTCCATGCAGGAGAGCTCCTCGGAGACTAAAACTGTGTTGAGTAGAATGGAGGAAGCAAGTGAGTTCACACCGACTGATGTAAATTCGGCGGCTAATCGATTTTTGGATGGGTTGCGGACTCTCAAGACGAAGGTGTTATATAGTCAATAGTTAGGTGACTGGTGGTCGCTCGTGCTCGGTTGGGTCCCTCCGGATGTTGTGGCTACTGTTGAAACCGGCACCGAGCCAAGTCCTAGCTATAAATAAATAAATAAATATTTTGTTCTCGACAAAGCGAGGCCCGCCGTTTGGGCATGGTCAGTGTGCGTTTCAAAGAGCGTTGCGCATCCACTGATTTGTCTTTGGAAGGTGGTGCTGTCCCTGCTGCATTGGGACCAATTTATGTGGGCAAACGTTTACGGATTTTACTCCAATTCTATAGAAGTGTTTGTGCCGTTAGTTCTGCTTGCTACCCCAGTTTCAACAGACTGAGACCGCACCTCATATGTTTTGGTGATATGCCAAGGCTTGTCAACGAGGTGGCCACTACATTTTTAAGAGAATGTCCATCACGGGTATAGTGCCCTTGCTTCAACCCGCGTACCTGCGCATCGGCGAGAGAGGCACCAGTAGGTTTAGGAGCACCTCACGCAGTCACAGTTTTCTTAGTTTCACGTTGTTGTTCCTCGCTGTGTGTGGCCTCCGCTGTACATACTTTCCACGGGACTCCAAGTAGTATGCGCACTCCACTTGCGGCGTTGCAGGGTCGATGCTCCAGGATGTGAACTACAGGTCATTCGGGGCGGTACGCGAAACTAGCAACTCGTCCTGGCTTGCGCAAAGCAACCGAATAGGGAAGCTTTAGTTTTAGCAAGGCCGTATGGACCCAGGAGAACCGTACAAAATCAATCTGTCGAAGGTGCCAAAACGAATATAACTTATGGGTAGGTTAGTACATGCGAAACGGAAGCGCAAAAGCGTTCAGAATAAGCAAGTCGTCCTAGGTTGTTAGCTCGAAATGCTAATGCAGATTTCTGAATGGAAGGGTTTTGGTGGGGCATTACAACGGGGTAAAGAAACCCTTTGGATAAATACTAGCCACTAAAGTTACTTGAAATTCACAACAAACAAGCTAATGGCAGCGGCCCGCTGCGTATGTAGTTATTACTAGCTTGAGGAAAGAAAAATGCTACTGCAGCTTGTTTGGTTAAAACCCAGTATGCACACCAGACGCTGTATTCGGCAAGTTGTTGAAGCAGTCAAGACGAGCAAATGATGATATCCCGTTAAGGCAAATGAGGCAAAAGCGCAGAAGCGCGTACAGTCTGACTCTCCAAAATTGATAAGCAAATAATTAAATTGCGGGTGGATGTGGAATGAAACAGAACGTCAGTATATAGAGTGCGTGAAATGTAAAGTGATGAACATAGAGGGAACGAAGGTTTGCGCCTGTTGTTCGGATACTCTAGGCGTTGGAGCCAACCAAGTTATCAAAGGGCATAGAGCGATTATCTGGTGTTTTATCCCACTACTCAAATGCCACCGTGGGAATGCTTAATGTTTCCGAGGCTTTGAGCATAGTAGAAATACGCTATAGAACAGTGTCAAACTATGTAGTAGCTACCGAGGGCCTGAGTTATTGGTATGGCACGTTCCATGCATTTTCGTATCTATGATGGTAGTTATAGCGTATGAACCATTGACCGACCGGAGTGTTACAAGAACTGGCTGCGGGTAATAAATTTTACATGTGTCTATTGTATCAAGAAAGCCGTAGGAAAGGTAAAATGTATCTCGCAAAATTAACCAAGTACAACTGAGTCAATCCCTTGTTAAACGGAGAGTCAAGCGACAGACGCACACAACCAATAGTAATGAGTCAGCAAGCCAACCAATGAGATCGAGCCAATCGATGTTGCTGACATGGTTACCACATTATCGTTCCCCCTCCGAAAAGCTGCCTCAACCGGGTTCGTAGCGATCAATAGGTTTCACCGTTCTCGCGGACCGACGCAGCTGGCTTCGTGGTAATGGTAACTCAGCCGGGTCTTCGCGCGCGGATCGGTCGGGCTGATTAGCTGGTCCGTGAGCTGTGTGGAGTCGACGCGCGTTGACAATTAGGCCGTTCTCCAATCGATAGGTGCCCGGGCCAAGCGTACGGTCGATGCGCAGTGGAGCGGAAAGCGAAGGTGTGCCTTTCTTTGTTGCTCTGCTTTTGACGCGAACGTATGTCCCGGGCTGCATTGGTGTTGATAATTTAGCGTAGGAATTTTGGTAAGATGCTATGCGATTTGAAACTTCGGCATCTCTCGCTGACAAAACGTTATGCGCAGCATTTAACTTTGTGCGTAAGGGCCTTCCTAGCATCAGCTCCGCTGGCGTTCTTCCGGTGGCTCTGTGGTCACATGTTCTGTAGGAAAAAACCGCAGTTAAAACTGCATCCTCCCAGTCCGAACCTCCTATGTGTATGGCTTGTATAGCTTCTTTTAAAGACCGGTTTAAACGTTCGACCATGCCGTTGGCTGCAGGATTGTAGGGCGCAGTTCTGGAGTGCTTAATGTTATGGCAATGTAGAAAATCTGCGAATTCGCGGCTACAAAATTGTGGCCCGTTATCCGTTACTATTTCATGCGGTAAACCGAAACGGCTGAACAAGTGTTTAAGCCAACGTAACACAACCGAAGTAGTAACTTGGTCGCACATGTGTACTTCAGGCCATCTACTGTAAAAACATGTAGCAACAAGTAGATTTCGCTTATTCGTAGGAGCAGTAGCGAAAGGGCCCATAATATCAATGGCGATTTTGGTCCATGGTTTCATCGGGTAAGCAATTGGCTGTGTCGGGGCTTTAACGGGCAAAGAACTTTTGTCCGCTAATCGGCAAGCATTGCAATTGACCACAAATGTCTCAATGCTAGATGCCATTCGTGGCCACCAGAAATAGAGTCTTACTCGATTTTTGGTCCGAACTATACCTGGATGTCCCTCATGTGCGCAAGCTATTATCTTGGCTATCAACTGGGACGGAGCTACAAACACCGAACCGCGCATCAGGCAACCGTCTACCACTGATAGTTCATGTCGAATTGCATAATACGGAATGAACTCACCGGGGATTTTGTTATTCTTGGGCCAGCCCTGCTGCACATATTCAATAATCTCATGCAGTAAAGAATCGTTAGAATTTTCCCTTCGTAGTTCCTCGATCGTCAAGGCCGACAGGTTAGCTCCGAGACTGGAAACTAGTACCGCCTCTCTGAGTCTCTCTTTTTCATCCTCCAACCCCACGGGTAAGCGAGATAGGCCGTCAGCAATCTGATTTTGCAAACCTGGCCGGTACACAATTTCAAAATCGTAGTTAAGGAGTCTGGCATACCAGCGATCGATTCGCATTGGGCGAGATCCTTTAGATCCATTGCTGAGAAGAGCTGTTAGGGCTGAATGATCAGTACGCAGAATAAAACGACGACCGAACAGAAATAAATGCCACTTTTCACAGGCCCACACACATGCAAGGGCTTCTTTTTCCCCAACTGAATAATGACGTTCGGAATCTGATAGCTTTCGTGATGCGTAGGCAATAACTTTCTCCTCTCCGTTTTGTATTTGTGAGAGGACAGCTCCGAGACCGACATCAGACGCGTCAGTGGACACAAAGGTGCGGCAAGATTCATCAAAAATGGCAACTAAGGGAGCAGACGCAACTCTCCTTTTCAGTTCATCAAAGGCATTTTGATGATTGCTGCCCCAAACGAACGACGATCCTTTCTTTGTTAACTGTCGTAATGGATCTGCCACAGTCGCAAAATCCGGCAGATAGCGCAGGTTGTAAGAGCACATTCCTAAAAAGGACTTTAGTTCTGTCAAATTTTTGGGTGTTGGCGCTTCAGAGATGGCCCTGATATTTTCATCACTTGGTCGAATGCCACTGCGTGAAATGACGTGTCCCAAAAACTGAATTTCTGGTGCATTGAAGAGACATTTTTCTGCGTTCAGACGCAAATTAAGATCACTGAGGCGCTGGAGGACTTTGTGTAACCTTGCATCATGTTCTTCCTGTGAGCGGCCGAAAACACAAATATCATCCATGTAGGCAACCTGCCCATCGATACCTGCCAGGGCGTGAGTCATGAACTTTTGCCAGGCGGCGGGCGCGGAACTCAAACCCATGGGTAAGACTTTGTACTGAAATAGGCCATCAGGAGCGAGGAAGGCAGTTAGGTGTTTGGAATCATCGGCCAATGGCATATGGAAAAACGCACTTTTCAAATCTAGCTTGGAAAAAACAGTTGCACCAGCTAAACGTACAGTGAGTTCATCATTAGATGGTAAAACAAAGCGTTCTACGACGATCTGTTTGTTCAGCGCCTGCAAATCGTTGCATATCCGGACAGTACCGTCTTTTTTCATGACACAAACCATTGGATGCACCCACTCAGAGCAATCGATGGGTTCAATCAAATCATTTGCTAGCATCGCTTGCAGGGCTGCAGAGACCGCTTCACGTTTCGCTAGCGGAATGGGTCGAGGTTGACCAATGGCGACCGGTTTCGCATTCGGTTTCAGCTGAATTCGATGCACACCACATGGAATACGGCCGATGGACTTCTGGAAGAGCTGCGGATAATGTTCCTGCCAGTGTGCTACGTTGACGGAAGAGATAAGCATGCGGTCGAATGATGGTACAATGTGCAAAGCCACCATAGCATTCCTCCCAAGCAAGGGTCGTCTGTTGTCCGAAGAAATATACACTGCGACATCGGCAATCACAGAATGCAACTGCAAAGGCACGATAATAAATCCCAATATGGTTAGTGTGTTCCCACTATAACTCCAGAATGAATGTGAGGTGGGATGTAAAGTATGCTGTGATAGGTAGCGTTCATAAAATTGGAAAGGCACGATAGTAACTGGAGAAGCAGAATCAAGTTCCATTTCCAATGGAACAGCACCTTTAACAGTAAGGAACAATACAGTACGAATGTCAGCAGCTGGAAACTTCGGTTCAACAACGGATATGGTTACACAACCTGAAGGTATGGAGTCAGCGGTGATTGAATAGATATTGTCTTGAGTTGGATCGGTAACATGGCATTCCGGTGTACCATCATCTTTAATGAGCGCGACAGCCTGCGATCGACAACAGCGGGCATAGTGACCAATTTTACCACAGTTTTTACATTTGAGGCTGCGTGCGGGACAACCGGCAAAATTAGCTTTGTGAGACGTGCTCCCACAACGATAGCAAGAAAGTTTGTCTGTCGGACGTTGCCGGAAAGATTGTACTCTCGCCACTTCTGCTAAGCTGGTGGAACAAAACTGCTTCGATTGCAATGAAATTTCTGTCTTTACTCGGGCTAGTTCGCAAGCTCGATCCCACGTTAGTGTGCAAGCGTCTTCCTGCAATAGCCCCTCACGTATGCGATTGTCAGCGATTCCAGTGATCAGTTGCTGAGTGAGCATACAGCCTTCAATCTTTTTCTGTGGAATAGACGAGTAGGCACACGGTCGTACTGCACGACTCAGCCGAGCAATGAAATCATTCAAGGGTTCGCCTGCTTCTTGGTGTATTCGGGAGAAAATATATCGCGCGGTGAACACGTTCATTTGGTAACTCCATGCACGATCGAGAGCATTGAAGGCGTCCATAACCGATTTGCATCCTTGGAGACCCAAATCATCGAATTGTCGCTGTCCCTCATCTCCGAGTAAATGACGAAGCAGCTTCAATCTTTTATCCTCAGTAAGAGCAGTAGGGAGATCGCTGATTAAATCCAAGTAGTTTAGGAAGGATGTTTTCCAACGGAACCAGGCATCCGATGTCGGTCTGCTGCCGCAATCAGTCCAAAATGGAGATGGGGGTTGGATGGAAAGGTTCATTTTTGCCTCCGCGACGCCACAATGTTGTATCAAGAAAGCCGTAGGAAAGGTAAAATGTATCTCGCAAAATTAACCAAGTACAACTGAGTCAATCCCTTGTTAAACGGAGAGTCAAGCGACAGACGCACACAACCAATAGTAATGAGTCAGCAAGCCAACCAATGAGATCGAGCCAATCGATGTTGCTGACATGGTTACCACAGTGTCACACGCCAAGTATAAGTAATTTTACTGTTCGAGTCCGAATAGGAAGGATGGTTATGACTCATCGACACGGATAGCCAGTGTCCTTGGGTTTTAATCTGCTCTATAACTGAAAAGCGAGAACAGCAGAGGTTGCGTGAACGCTAAGCTAATAAGGATAAGAAAAGCATTTAACAACTTACCTCCATACTTCTTCTTACCGCGCTTGGAAACCTGGCCCTGACAGGCTAACCTTTAGTAGGCTACTGGGTAGGATTCCAGTGGTGGTTGCAAGCTGGTAGCGAACTACCTCAGTAGAATGGCATCACTTACATCAATCAAGTGCATTTACGATAGGCCTCTGTTGTTACAACCATGAGGAATTCGGGGGCAGTAAACTATTCGTTTCTGTTCCATGAAGGGGTGATTAAGCTGTCCTCCACATAAATGGTATCCCCAGAAGCCCCAAAACTTTTGAAGAAATTTGTACACATATGATCTAAGCGAACGGAGTACAAGATTCATACCAATTAAAGGTTTAAGTTTAAGTCCATAGGGGACCGGAACGAAGCTTTCACTCGGGAGTTGATAAGGTGCTCCGAGTTATTGATGTGGACAGATCTGAACGCCGAATCCCATCCCGGTAAAACAGTTGCTGCCCACGTTTCCTGAACTAGCATTCCATGCGGTGTCAGTTACATGATGCAAGCACGGTAGGAGAATAACTCGATAGTAAAGACTAAACGAAGTCAGTAGAAAGAAAAGCATAATACCAAGGATGAAAGAAGCACAGAAAGTGGTATTGAACTATGAAAATAGGACTCGGTTAAGCGAGGTAAAATGTTTCTAGTTGCCACTCGAAAGCGCCCAGATGGCGCTCAAACTGTAGATGCCCTGACAACACCTACTGGAAGCGAGGTTGATGCTGAATGAATTAGCGCGGTGGCCGAGTTTCTGCTCTAATCCGGTCGGATTGCCGTTTGCACAGCTTCATGGCGTACCGCGGAGTCTAGACAAGCTATCAGGAATAAACGGTCTGTACAAATCCAGGCCCATTCTCCCAGTTAAAACATGGTGGGTTAGACATAGTAGCTCTCTACTTCTTCGATGGCGCATTGAATGCATCCTCAAACAAATTAAACGCTAGAGGTAGTTTCGTCCTCGTAACCCTTCGACAACGGTCGTTATTTAGTAAGCAAACGCATGAATCATTTTATCGAACAGAAAATAATTTTCCACGTATGCTCCGTTCTTAGTATTTTGGAGTGTTCCAAAGTATCTTCCTTTATGGGTCATTACTGGCTTACGCCTTTTTCTGCCTTTGTTTCGCAATTTCCGTTGGCCGTCGACTTAAGGAATGTCGATGCGGGATACTGGATAGGCGTTAATTGTAGACAGTGTGATTCCTTCAAACTGATTTTAAATTAGGCGGTTGAAACTATTTTCTAAAATTAATATCCCGTCTCAACAATAACCTAGAGAATGAACAGTTGCGGCTAGGCTTTGCTGGTCCATTTTCACTTAAACTTGGTGTGAACTAGGTATGAACAAACGGTAGGTATGAACAAACGGATGTTGGGGATAAAAAAGTAAGCTAAATCTTCATTGAACGCTTATTCCGTGGAACGAATATGAGGGGCAGCTCTATCAATGATGTGTTTTTATAAGCCAGCTGTAAACTGGACGCTATTTTAGTAACAAGCAACATTTTAATTTACATGGTAATGAAGTATCTTCTTCAGTTTCGCAAATTGCTTGATGTTATGAAACGCATCCTTGTGAATAATTTCCGATTTAGGGACTACTCAGCTTATTGCGCAAATTAAAATCGAGGCCTGATCAAGAAGTACGGATCCTTCTTCTTGGCCTTGATAATGCCGGGAAAACGACCATTCTCAAACAACTAGCTTCCGAGGATATAAATCAAACCACCCCGACATTGGTATACAGTCTTTTACTTGGATTTTTCAGGGCTTTAACATTAAAAGTGTGCATTCGCAGGGTTTTAAACTTAACGTTTGGGATATCGGTGGTCTGCAAAGAATCCGCCCATACTGGAGAAACTATTTTGAGAACACTGATGTTCTCGTAGTTAAATTGTTGAGCATGCTTTATTATTCTTAGGTTTATGTTATAGATAGCTCTGACAAGGAGAGGCTTGGAGAAACTGGCCAGGTTAGTTTCGCTGTAATGCTGTCCCACATTAATTACTTCCAAATTGGCATCAACGCAACATTTTCAGGTGTTTTTAACCATCGTGCTACACCTGTCTAACATTGTAAAGCCGCATTTTCTAACCTTTATTATTCACCAATACTCCTTTGGTGTTGCATTTGCACAGCGGTGAAAGCCATGCGTTTTGTAAAATGTTAATTGATGCGTTTAGAACCGGGTTTTAGCTTGATGGCCTTGCCTTACTTCCGGAATGACAAGAGGCGATTATTTGTCCGGTTGTTAGCATAGATATTAAGAGAGATAACCTGAATTCAGATTACTTCGTGTCTCCTCATTCAGCCGCTTACAGACAAATCGTAGAATGGGTAAATGAATGCAATTGATCCTAGTTGATAGCCTTCTCTCGGTTCGGCCAATGAACATGCTACCGCAAGTACAGGTGTATTGGCAAACACATGAGTCGGTAACCTGATATTGAGGATTATCCAAGTTGGATGCATGGAAAAACATTTTGGTTTCATGTAACAACACGAGCTCAGCTGCGCAGTAGCAACCAATTATAGCCTGGCGTAATCAGTAGCACGATCTCCTGTCGTTCTGTTCCCCTTTGTATGGTAGCATGATGAAGACCTATATCTTTGGGACATCCATTTACTTTACTTTCTTAGCAACCTCATTCCAATATCTGGCAATAAATTTGTTCGGAAAGCCGTTATTGCTTAGGTTAGACTCGATGTATCGTAGTTCAGCCTCGATGGACTCTTCAGGGCAAATTCGCTATGCTCTAATAACATAAGTTTGAAGTAGGAATGCTTTATAGTTCATTGAACAGTAACTGTCGAAATGTAGGTTTTGTCCGGTCCAGCTCGGTTTTCGGTAACTCGATCTTATGAGGGAACAATCTGTGGAACATGTTCCCCGGTACCTGGCAAACAGTGACCCTCAACTTCCTGCCAGCTCATTCGCCCAGCATCTCTTAAATTGTACCTTGTGTGAAAACCCACCTGACGCATTCAAGGTAATCAGCAGACAAAATAACGCGGGCTTGCTTCCTTTCGCTGCAGCCACTGCCATCCGGCGAATGAAATCAAAAGTGTGCAAACAGGTCGACCTTGTGGGCAGTCTTGCTTTGCTCTGGTAAGACCTAGGCAAGGACCTTGATTTTCTCAGTGCTTTATTGACCTCCTTACTGACTTCCCTTCCAGTTGCATTCATTTATTCTTTCCACGACTGGTCTGTAAGTGGCTGAATGAGGAGACACGAAATAATCTGAATTCTGGTTATCCTGTAAAAACGATTTTGTTCTTGCTCTCTTAAAATTTCTGCTAGGAAATGGCTGCATGTGAGAAGAGGTGACAACAATCTACCCCTTAATTATGGTATGCCACTATGTTATTGCAATACTTTTAGAAATCAATCTACCTCAACTCTGTTGAGAAATACGATAGACAAGCGTCCAAATAAATGTAATCTTCTTAGTGCTGCACAACGTGCGATCCATAAAGGTTTATCTTATCCACATTTTCTTGCAGCGTGGCTAAGGCAATAAACAGCCGCCACACTCTTGACATACTTTTCACTTGATTTAAAAGTGCTTAATACTGTGCACCATTGGCGAAGTTTATTATACTTTAGATCATGTAGGATGTCAAGCGGAGCCCTTAAAGTGGTGTCTGCATTTATAGATGAAAGAGAACAGTGCGTACGCCTGAGGTGTGGGTTTATGTCTATTTACCTTAGCTTGAAATTACCACACAGCTAAATAATATGCTTAAACAAGTCAAAAGATTCTAAATTATGTACATTTTATCAAATATCTTTGGGATGATTCTTTACCAGGAATGCTCGCTTTTAACCTAAAAGCGAATACGTTCAAGTTCAAATTTGATTTAGACTCAAAAGAAAGAAAATTTTGTTGGTGTTCCTTTTCAGTCAGTTTCTTATGCAATAAGTCGATACGATGCTCAGCAGTACTGCCGGATCTAAAACCCCATAGTCATCTATTTAGTGCCAAAGTTCCCTGCACCAGCAGTCCGTGCTGTGCCAGTTAAATAAAGTAAGCAAAGGATAGGAAGAGAAGTAGTAAAGAAAGGAAGGTTATTTAAAATTCTAATAATGCCAATGCTTGAACAAACAAACACAAAAACCATTCAAAATGAGAAGATAGATGTACGTGAGGAGAACGAAAACGTTTTGCGTTACCACCTAGGAGCTTTTAGTTGACGTTCAAAACCCTTAACCGTCGGTTTTAGAAGCGCGTACCAGCACTCGATGAATCAATTTGACAGCCGAGTCTTTGGTCTAATCCGATCAGCTAGTGGTTTTTGCAGCTCTGTGGTATCTACGTGGAGACCAGACAGTTTAGCAGAAATAAATAAACAAAAATATCCGGATCAACTTTTCAAGTGGGTGTTTGATTGGGTCGATCGATGCCTTCTGTTTAAAATACCTAGGCGGAAGCGCAATTCCACGAAATATGTGAACTAGTTATGTGTTCGATAAGCAAACAAGACAGTCGGCGTCATAGTCTACAGAGATTTATTAGACGAAATGGGTACTCCAAGATCCAATAAGGAATTTATCGAACATCTTTCCGAAAACTAGTGGCGTCTGTCAGAGTTGTACAATTTCCCCCTTTTTGTTCAATACCATCGTGGACTCTATCACGGAGTGTTTCCTTTTAGTGTCCCAAGACACAGGTGTTAAGGTGCTGCTTGTTGATAGGATGATAAAAATATGTATTATACGGACGATATCTTTTTACCGCTTAACGATACTGGGGCGGCGCAATCAACCCAGAAAACATTTCCAGGGTGGTTCCGTTATTCATCAACATCATCAGCCTACCCGTTAGCTAGCGGTGGGATGCACCTCGGCTGCTGTACCGCAATATTTAGAAGAAAGGAGGAAAATGCAACTGATACAAGCGGGCTGAGCTGACGGTAATGGATGGGCATCGTTCCGGTAAGCTACCAGCTGGCAACTGTGCATCAAAACAATAAGATGCAAACTTATATAAGGCTAAATAGTGAGATCGTGGTTGGAGGGGGAGGCTAAGAGGGATGGGGTGGGACAAAGGAGCTCACTGCACGAACGCCACTAAGGTCGGCTCCTAGCCATAGCAGCAAGTGTATCCAGCCAAACGTACTCATCGTCTTTCGGACCTCAACCAGGGAGCCGAGAAGCTCCAACCGAGGCCAGTTCAGAAGTGAGGGCCTTCATTCCTCTCGACCAAGTCATCACTTCGCCACCTCACCTCTTCTTCCATCCACACACCCGGCGCGCAAACGACGCACGTCGCGAGAGTCGGTGGGCTGGCATGCGTAGCAGGTGGCGGAGCCATCGGAGCCTGGTGCGTGAAATAACGGTGCTGAGCGGTTCATTTCCTTTTCCCGTGCCGTATACAATGAATCGAACACGCTCGTTGCTTACACCGTGTTCCCACTAGCTGTGAGCTAAATTGCGAAGGCACCGGTGGTCGAACGTAACTAGCCTCTTCAGGTCCGCTGTTTTAAAGCGCCAGATTTCACAACCGTACAGTAGGGTCGAGCGTACCGCTGCAATGTACCCTTTACCTTTCAGGGCAAGTATGATGTCGCACTGGCACCATAAGTGGCGAAGGTTAGCAAAAGCGCCCCGAGCTTTTGCTGTACGGTTCCTGATCTCTTATTCAATCCCACGGGCGCTGATACAACTTCCTAGGTAGTTGAATTTTTGAACGACTTCTAGCTGATCCCCACCAAGGGTCAGCGTAGGAGGCGGTCCAGACCAAGCTTGCAGGAATGCTTTGCACTTCGAGGTTGCTAAGCAAAGCCCGAAGTGACGGACAGCTAGTGCTAATCTGATCAGTGCCGCTTGGGTCCTTTGTGAGCTGTCACAAATCTTCAAAAGACAAAGTGTTGCCGCAGGATTACCAGCCCTTTGATGACTTCTTGATCCATGATGGCAAAGAACTCTAGGTAATTGAGCAATTTACTTAGATTGGCGGCTGTTTTAGCGATACTGGGCGCAAATCAATTGAAGTCGGTATGCCTATTGCAAATTACAGAACTATCAGCTTGTATATGCAACCTCTTTTGCGACAGGAAGGAGCTTCTCATTATACGAAAGACCTTGTTTTCTATCCCACAGTGAGTGACGTCCTCCTCTACTAGAGTGTGACTTGGCCCCTTTGATCTGAGGATCTATAGCACCATCAAGATTTTAAGCATTGCCGTCTGCGTAGCAGTGCTGTTGTTGAGTGGCACCAGTGTGTCCGTATCGATGATCTGAGTAGACGAGTGCTGGCAAGTGATACTAATGCTAGTTTCTTGGCACAACAGTTAGCAATGAATAATTTGCGTTGGCTTGGGCAGGTACTATCTATGCCTGGTCAGCGCTTATTGAGGAGGGTCTTGTTTTGCCTGCCAAATGTAGGGTGGCGAGAGGATTGAGGTAACAATGTTGACTTGGCAGCAAGAAATGAAGTCACTGACAACCAATCTCGGTGCCGCTGGTCTATCTAGCCTTTAAGGCTGGAATCCACGAGACCCACTTTGTGATTGGCTTGAGAACCTACAGAACATGGCTCACAGTTAACATGGTGCGTTTGCTGTCGTCTTCATTCGGATTGCCCGTTTAAAATGTGTTTGGTGCTGAGTTATCTGCGGGATAATGGCTGATTATGACGCTGGGCAGTAAAAACCGAAAGGTTGCTGTCATGTTAATGCCGCCTTATCATTGCACGATAGCTAGCTCTTTGTGACCGTATGTTGTTAACACAAAGTGTAGGCGACTTAACACTTAATGTTTACTTTGGACATTAAGCAAATTCCGGTAAGTCCCATTTGGCACGCTTTTACTATTCTTTTCCTAGTTCGCTGTGGTTGTATGATAGCAAATCATTAGTTTAAACTACTGGTGCCCTGCTGTTGTTGTTGCTGCTAACCGTTTCCCGTAAAATACGCTGGCTTCTGCTTAGGCCACTTTGAATCTCTCGAAGGTGAGTTAAACGCCTTCCAAGATTACTTGGGCAACGAGAGTACGTTTGTTCGTGTAACCCCTCGATCAACTTAAAACACACCCGCAAAACCCTCTTAAGCTCAATTTTGTCTCTGAATAAGCAAGGTGGACAAGTTAGGATACAATATTCCAGATGGGACCAAAAGTAAGCTGAGAACCGGTTTACAAACATGTCAGTCGTTAAAATTCTGAAGGAATGGTGGACTGACCCTAACAAACAAAAATCTTTATTTACTGACTTTTACAGTCGTCACCAATGTGTAAAGTCGAGAAGTGCGCGCCACCTAGATCTATCTGATTGGATATACAAACCAGGTGGCTCGAAATGTAACCACCTGCTCCAACTCAAAAAAGGGACCATTAGTATGATTTATGTGCGTATAGCAGTCGCAGAGCCTGCCCAAGGCCAACTGCCTAGCTTTAAGCTCCAAGCAGGATCTACAATATTCTACAAATTTAAGTCATCAGCAAATAATGGTGGAGGCAGATAAGTCGTTCGAATAGATAAAGGACAGTAGCGGCCCAAGGACAGAGCTTTGTGGCACGCTACTGGTACAAACTGCCTGAACTATATACTACGGCTTACAAGTACACACTTATATTTCACACCTAAGCCTGCAAACACCCAGCGAAGGTCGCGAGCAGACACACCATAAGTGTTCAGCTTTTGCAACAGCCTCCGTTGTTGCGCTGCGTCAAATGCTATCAAAAATTCACTAACACGTGCAGTGCATGACGATTGTCCACGCACCAATCGAACTCCCATGGGTTACCAATAAGTTCGTCAGACAAGAAAATCCTTTACAAAATTCGTACTATAAAATTGTGAGTAGATCAAATCTTACTAGATGACCCTCAAACAAATTTAGTATCGGGGCTTTGAGGAGTCTGACTGCCATGCACATAAGGTTAACTCGCCTGTAATTAGCAGGCAGCTTATTGTCGCCACTTTTGAAGTTAGAACAGGTGCTAGCGTCGCTCCATTCGGAAAGTAATGTGTAGCTGCCAAACGATTCATGCAACACGATAGTTAGCAGTCCACTTAGTTCGGCAGTCAACTCGCGTAACAGCATGGACGAATTAAATCAACTCCAGCTGCTTTAGAAGTATTCATCCCTTGTAGGAGCCTACGGACTTCCGTCTCCGTTACACCAAACTTCAGCTAGGCACTGGCTTACTGGGGCTATAAACTAATACAAAATCCGTTAACGAGGTGTCCAATACAAACGGACCTGCATATTGCAACAAAGCGACAGGCTTTGTGGTAGTTCATGTGTGTATGCGTACCGTCGGCCAACACCGACGTTGGAATTGATGAGTTCGAACCGCAGCACCTTTTGGCATAAGCATAGAACGACCTTGTGTACTGCGAGGCTCCACCTGCTAAACTTTTCTTGTGCATGAGCCGAGCATTCCTTTAATTGTTGCGTGCATCTGTTTCTAGCTGCTTTTATTTACCATAGGTACCGGTTGTTGGAACATCTCGGTATGTCTGCCAGCATCTAGACAGCTTGGTAAGCGGGTACTTACCAGTGGAGTCTCTCCGGTGGCACCGTACCCCTGCCTCTTTAATCCTCGTGACACAACTGTAATGAGCAGATACTATGTGAAGTAGGACTTGCAGTTATCCCTTGCTAACTAAACATTATCATTCCTTAGGATCTCGTAATACAAATCTGAAGTCTTTGGTCGCAGTGCTCGATAGTTCGGGGGTCAAATGTTTGTATGTGACTTAACAGTACTCTGATAACAATAAGAAAGAGAACAACTAAGGGGTAAATGAACAAGTGCAAGGAAAGCCAGAGGAGAGCCATAAGCAATATCTACTACAAAATCGAGTGGCCTGGAAAATACAAGGTCCAAAGTAGACGGTACTTATGCCTCCATGTATTTAGTGGGGAGGTCCACGAACTTAAGCAAATGCATCTGTCATCATCATCCTCATTATTACACGTTAGTTACAGATGTGAAACACACCTCGGCTATTGCGCAGTAATAAGAAGGTAAGGTACCAGGAATTACGGAATACAATACTAAAAGCACGTATTATTGTGCCAAGTATCACATTTTGTCCGAAGCGCAAGATTATGGTTGGAAAGGGAAATGAAGCAGGCGAAGGAGAGACAAAGAAACATAACCTAAACACCAGTAATTTTGATTCCGCGCCACGTCAAAAAATATATGCAATGAAACGTGATCATCGTCCTTGGGGCACTAGCCTGACAGTCAGGAGGCCCTAACCGACGGTACATGTAGCGTAATCTCAATCTTTGTATACAGTCCCTTTTCACCGGCATCTAGTTGAAGTTGGCTGCTGATTAGATCCGCAACTTTATCTCAAACCACAATCTTTGACTGCCTCACCGGACAGCGATGCGGCACATTTTACGTACACAAAATATCTGTTTATAATTTCAAGGAAGTGCATATTGACAGACAGAGTGACCACGGGTAACCGGCTAGGCCTGATGCTGGCGGATGCATTGTTAGGCAAGACTGCATTGAAGCGAGATGGTTTCATAAGGTCAGTGACTCCATAGGAGCGTTTTACTGACCATATGTTGCTCATAATGGATTCCGTTATATATGGATTGGCGGCATCCGTGTCCGGATTTGACTGTCACGGTGGTCTCCACGTGGGCAGCCACATGACGCCTGTACCTACAGAGCGTCTATGGATGGCTTGCACTGCACCACCCACAGCTTTATCCATCTCCAGTGTAAACCCGAAGGAATAAGACCGGGGGGCATATATATATATATGCGGTTGGCAACATCCATGGTTGAATTTGCCTGTCACTGTGACCACCACATGAAAGCCACAGGAGGCCTGGCCCAAAGTGTGACCGTGGGTTGTTTGCGTTGCCCCGCCCATATCCTCAGCCACCCACACTCCTTACCCGAAGGAATATGACAGCGAAGAATGTAGATGGGGGCTAATTGTTTTCAATGGAGTTGGTTCACACCCCTTCATCATACGCAGCGGAAGCTTTACAGCCAGCCTAACTGGTGAATCACATGAAGCAGACTACACAAGGCAGTGGTTGAGTAGTAGCTTGTTCCGCAAGAGATGAAACCAATTGTCGAGCATGGCCTGGTCACAATGACCATGCATTCCGACTCCCGAAGCAACATCTGATTGTCTCCCGGAGAAACAATAATTGAGCTAGCGGTATTTCGACAGGTTGGCACCATGTCAACGTTCATATCAAGCAGTGATCCCGAGAATGGCAAAAGGAAACATATAATTTGAAAAGGAATTAACATACAAACTGGACAGGAAATGTTCCGTAGCATCCAAGAACAGAAGAAGTAAAAATGTGTATTAAGTTTGGTCTGATGTAAGGCAGATTTTATGCAAGTGTTAACGTTACTAAGAGGGTGTCAAACGATTAACACCGAAAATGAACGCAAAGGAACGTGCACAATAAGCAAGGAAATTACGGAGGATTAACAGAACTGAGCAAATAAAATGAAAGGAATTCAACCAGATCTAGTGTTATGCGGACTAAGTCACCATGGCTCAAAGGTGCTGAAAAAACATAAGGTGCGTAACATCCACCAAAGCATGATTATATATATATATATATATATATATATATATATATATATATATATATATATATATATATGAGTGTTTGGCTGTTGTTTGATATCCCCGGTGTGGATGGGCTTGATGTGCATGTTGACAAGGTGCCTACCTGTCTATTACCCACTACCTCGTCCATACTGGCTCCAGGAGACAGTTGGTCGTTGCTGGAGGGGACAAAGGTACACGGTCCTTGTGGCCGTGTTAGGATCAAAGAGTGGTTCCATGCACTCAGTGTGGAGCGGACTACGGTCCAGCCACCGCCTTGTGTGCGCTTGATTCCCAAATACAGTGTGCTTGTATTTGCCTGTGAAGGAGTGTGGGCCGGCTCCGTTGATGAAACGTGGTTACCACCCGCATGCCTCCCGGTCTTATTCCTTCGGGTTTACACTGGATATGGGGTATGTGGTTGAAGCTGTGGGTGGTGCAGCGCAAGCCATCCATGGTCCCTCTGTAGGCGCAGGCGTCCTGTGGCTTGCCACAGTGACAGGCAAATCCGAAACCGGATGCCGCCAACCATATGTATATATATATATATATATATATATATATATATCTGCTGGGCCCGTAGAAAACAAAATCTATTTGCTCCTTGCTTACTTCATTTGTATGGCCAACGTAAGTAAATTTAGATTTTTACCAGCGGATTTGCTCTGCTGCTGGATATTTTATTTTGGTCTGAAAATGTAAAGAGGTATTGATCAAAATCATTGCTATCTGGAAACATTCAAATATTAGGACCGTCTTTGCCATACATGTTGTTTTCTCATTTTATTTGTCTTTTGTATGCAAATTAACTTAAATTCAGAAGTATGACATGGCATACTACTTGATGATGATCAATTGAGGTTTATTATTATGCCAACCCATTGCTAAATGTCGGGTCTGAATCTTGCTTCTCAATCTATAGATTCTTCCTACACTGTGCAAGCGTGAAATCGACAATATAACATCATAAAGCGGAATGGAAGACTCAACTGTTAATAACAAAGTGGATATGTGAAAAGATCTTAAGTGATTCAGCTTAAATAAATCATAAAGTACTTTGCTGATGCTCTGCGCTGTCCCGAATTGAGACATACAACCTGCAATGGGCGATCGTAGGAATCAATTAGTTTGATGAAGACGTGAAAGTAGGCTCCGTTGTGTAATCTACCGCTCTACTAAAATTCTTCTACACATGTTCAAGGTCGACTGGGAGCACTACTGGATGATAAGTGAAAGCATGATTAACGCAAATGATATCCCTGAATATAGCTAACCGTCGTTTGAAAATAGAAAACCCGCCTTGGAAAGTGGGAGCTTCCCGCTATGGACGCAGCAAATAGAAGTTCTGAAACCTAATTTGAGCAGGCGCACAACGAGCCTGCTTTGGTAATATTGTTTGTTTCCTTCGTGGATCGCACTTAAGGCATATAAGTCAAGCTTCCTGCTTTTAGGGAAATCTAACGACATGAGACTATCAAGGTGGATCATAGGGCCTGAACTTGACCGCTATTTAGCATCAATACTCAAAGATGGCTGTAAGGTGTAGCATTTATTTTAACTCCCTTCTGTGACGTTGTGTAGCTTACAGAGAAGTGGTAGTCAGCCGTTGCTGTTAACTAAAGAACAGTAACAGTAACCGGATTATGTTCATTATTCAAGTATATGAAATTCGCAACTAAGCTCATACTATTCGAGAACACTTTATTGGTTCCGGATAGGATTGAATGAGTAAATATCGGTTGGTATCGGCCAACGGAAATAGACCAATGATCCATTACACAGGTACCGCAATAAGCCAGAGATTTGAACGAATAAATTTGTTCATCTGTCTTTACCTGAAGCTCATTTTTGCTGAGATCCTTTGCGTCTGTTTGTTAATTAGTTATGTTTAAGACTACCAGCGAATCTATACTTTATTCTTTATCAGATACACTAAGAATTTATAGACAGTTCAAGTGTATAAAAGTATTCCTTCAAAAAATTCGACAAATTCTGGGGTTTACTGATTTCCCTGCCTTTCCACTGGTTTTCACCTTTGTACTCTGGATGAGCATGAATCACACGTTTTCCGTATCTAAGCACAATTGAAGTTCTACCATGTACTCGGCTGGTCTAGTATGCCACTAGTCGAAAACACCCTTTCCAGCACAGCTAAGGCACCAACACAAGCGTCGTTGCAAAGATTTATGCCACGCACACCTTGTAATTTTTCCTACAATTTAAGGTTGCATTGCACCACAAAAAACCCAAGATATGTTTTCCTCTTTTCCAAATCGTCACACAGCCGCTGGAAGTATATTATCGACACCTCTGTAAGTAATTTAATCACCTCATGTAGACAACTAGCCACAAAATTTATTGCACATATGTGTAAGACCTGGGTGGATACTCAGTACCAGAAATGTGTATAAAAGCACCGTCTTGACTGACTGATGAATAATATATGGTATACAGAACAGTATGCCGGTTGGTTACAATGTACTGAACCAAACCGTAGCTGCAATACTTTGAAGACATCAAAAACTTTTCCATCGTAAGTCATCGGTGCCAACACGACATTGATTTCCTCTGATAAGATTACCATTTGATCCACAGTAGACTCTCTACTAAACCGACACCGTTTTGTTTGGCACATTTCTGCTGTATTGGAGTGCGACGCTTTGCTAGCTTATTTAATGCTGTACTTTTATCAGGAGCATTAGAACTCTTATTATAAAGAGCAAGGTAATTTGTGCCTAGCGCATTAGTTTTATCTAATATACTGTTTTATTAAGGATATTAAATTTAGTGGTCAAGATATCCGTGTGGGATTACAATTCCATTCCTCAGTATTCTATCCATGCGACCTTTTGGCTTACGTTTTCTCCCCACATTGTACAGCGTTTTTAGTTAAATGTTCTGTTTTTATCCCTAATATGCGAATTTTTACAACCGGGTTCAGTGTATTTTTTGGTTTACCTATTTGGTTGACTAAATCCATCTTTCACGTTCAGTATGCTTTTCGTATCAGTAGTTAAAATTTAGTATTGTCTTAATCTCTTCAATTTTATAGTCATGTCTCTGTTTCCTGCAATGGTAATGGACGCACTATGGCGCTACATTGGTACGGTTTCTGTGCCGGCCATGGAAGTTTTAGTAGTAGATTTAATAGCTTCTTCGATGACTTGTCCACAAGAGACTGCCTAGTCAATTACATAAGGTAGTCAAGTTAAGAGTCAGCTATATGACGCTCTACACCACATCGTATGATGCACATGAATTACATGAACAGCAAAACACTGAAAATTACGCAAAATCATACGCCTTCGGCTGGGGAAACCAAAGAAGACGAAGTTTATTATGGCGCCAAACCTGATGTGAGGTTTCAGACTGCTAGAATCCTGGTCGCCAAGTTTCACTGTTATTTACGAATTCAACCGGATCATCCAGAGCGACATGTTATGCTTTGACTTGTATCATCAGTATACCATGGACCACTGAACACTGAGATGAGCCATTTCCCTAAACCCCACCTTGACTTTGAAGGACATGTGCCAAAATGTGACCTGCGTGGGCTCAGCCACCTACTGCCTACGTTAGCTCGTTGCCTTCGCCGTCACAGGTTATTTGCGCTTCCAGGAAGCAACTGGAAAGACTGCCGCAGTTGCAGACTAGTTACATGGAGAAGGAGCATAAGGAAGACAACCCCAAACCAAGCATAAGTCGAATCAGTTCACCTTCTAGGCTGGGAATCATTCGACACTCATTCTCGGTGGTTTAAAAGCTTATGTGTTATGGACTGCAACAGATAGCAATAGTGCCGGTGTTGTACAACTGTATTGTCTATTATTGAACTTGCACTTGGAAAACAGAAGAAAGCTAAAATCAGCATGCCGAATACCAAAAAGTACCGTTAGTTATTGTTTGTTTGTTTTGTGCTCTCTTATTGTGTTTCATTTTTGCTATGGTTCTGATGGGACATTCTCTGTTCTTAAAGCTGCGCACTGTTTCAACTCATGCTAAGCTTGAGATTGCCTTCCTCAGGCTCACTTTCCATGCCGAAGGTTTTTTTTACCGCGGCACCATTTCCATCTGTCTTAGCAGCTTGCATGCCACCTTACTTGAAGGTGGTATGCAAAGGAAGTCGTAGCTCTGAGGATCAGCCCTTTCCCAGCACATTCATAACATGCATGACAGTGGAAGATGAGGCGCACTAAATCCATTGGCGTAGCAAATGATTTTGCCGCACCGGAGAGTGGTAAATTTTTCGCACTGACTAAGGGCATAATAGTCGCACGATGACCACGCAATTGGCTTAGGGTAAAGTGTGTATTAGTTTACGATGACCGTTTGGGATACTGATGTAAATGTGGTGAAAGTGACCGCAATGAGACGAGTAAGAGGATGGTTGGGAGAAACTCTTGCACAGATGTGACACATAGCGTAAATGTATTGTTGGCCAAATAGAGTAACCTTAACATCATCAATCCTCAGCTTACTCTTATATTTCGCCATTTATATTTAGTATCGAACTATCGACGGCACTAAAAAGGCCGCCTCCTGTCATATACCGCCCGGGGCGGACACCCCGCCGCGCCCCATATGCTACGCCTCGGATATATCGCAGTTAGCTATCAATTGTGACGGTCGCAGCCATCGCCCATGACTCAGCGGCATGAGTCACCGACTGGGAAAAGTACTATCATGGGTTCGAATGCGACAGGGTTCGGCAGGTGGGCGCTCCTGATGTGCTCCGGTATGACGAAATGGCCGCCTAGCGCTTTACTGGATGTGTGGTGGCTGCCTAGCTTAGTATGTCTACAACGAACCTTTGCTAAAACTCAACAAGTGCCCCAGCTACTACCTAATGGTGAAGTTAACGCTGGGCGGGGAAGGCGATGAGCTGGCATACGCAATACTGGGCCGAGCCAACGCATACGGTGTCGGATAATGACATTTTGAAGACTGGGACTATTCACTCCAAGATCCAGGTCACACCGCAGTAATGCTTACGCGCTATTGCCATCACATAAGGGTAATCCTTTGCAGACGACGATTGTCAAATATTGCAATCGCTTCATATCTTCTGAGCGTATACGCCAGTTCTTACAACTGTACGAGAGCGCCGATCGGAATGAGGCACTATACACCCGGCACCTGAGCTGGAGACTGGCATTGCGGTGACACCATAGGCGCCTCAGTTTGATGAGCGCAATGGCGGCCTTTTCAATATGTTATAAGTCATCTATGGCACCGCTACCAGACGAAACATAGAACACCATTCTCACATATTTTATTGATATCTGAGTTGAGCGTGAATTTAAATACGAAAAGCCAAATTTTCGGCCAGCTAGTTAAAGACCTACGGATAAAATGTTGAGATCACGCAACTTGTAGCAACGCAATAGCTGCTTTTGCAACTTTCCACCGATTATGGCATTGGCTTGATATCACACGGGCCGTAAGGACTAGAGTTTGCGATGCTGCAATCCGCCCAAATTTAATGTACGGTTGCGAAGCTGAAACCATCATGTCTACAGAAATAAACAGACTAGCAACGCTAGAAAACCATTGCCTTGTCAGCGTGTGCGCGCTAATCGTGCACTCCTGTGCTCTGTGTTAAATTGGACTTATCCATTCACATTTTTGTGCCACGTCTTCGGAAGTACCCTCAAACGAACTCTTCGGAAGTCTATTCACTTATGCAAAAGTGAGTTACCCTGTTTATTTGAATTTCATCAGTACCTTTGAGATACCATTCGACAGCGCTTCTTTAAGGCTATCAGACAATATATAACTTAGTACTGTGCATCACTGTATACCATAGCTACAGGCTCTTTTTGTCATCTCACGTTCCCACCATATCCTTACGTGCATTGCACTGCACAAAGCCTGTGGGATTTTGGCTTCCGCTACGCCTATTGACGCACCACTACCAATTCCGTCGACCGGAGAAAACAACTGAGACAGCACAAACGGCGTGATTGCGCAACCTAAAAGTGCATACGGACTATTGATCCACGGATCGGAGAAGTTTGTCGACCGGGAATCCAGTAAGCAACAAACCCAAAGGCAATCGTAGCTCAGACAAGCGGAGAACAGCGATTCTCTCGAAAATCAAGTGTTCGTTCTGTGCCAATTCCTACAACGCAACAAATGTGAACATTGCAGGTAACGAAGGTAACAGCGTGTCGACAGATAGGTTGTGATGTTCAGATAGTCCGATAATTAAGATTGTTCAGACTCATACGATAAGATGTGAGTTGTTGACCGTTGCACCGGCAGAGATAAAAGAACTGATCGCGGTATTGGGAGGGAAAATCCCAGAACTCGAGTTGCAGCGTAATGAGTTACGTAGCCCGAATCTCGGACCTGTTAAAACCAAAAGCGCTCTAACAACAATGTTACACAGTCCAGCGAAAGGCAAACACAAGTAGTGATAAATAAAAGTGAAAAGAGGCCGGTTGAACGGTCTCCTAAGTCTCACGTAATGCTCCAAAGCATGCAGAGTTACGAACAAATTGCACGAGCAAATCAGCCAGTAGCTGGGCAACAACAATGCTCTCCTACAGATGGTGCAACTAACGGCGTTACACGTAAAAAGTCATGCTGTAGCCTTGGCTTGCCATCCACGGAAGACAAACCAGATCCTCCCACTCGACAAACTTACGCTCACAAGGAACTGCAGAACAAGCAATTACTAGGCAACCAAAAGGCGATGATAGTGTTAAGTTCAACCGTCCCAGAACCTACTAGATAATTGCTAAAAGGTAGAAAAGCAGAGGAGCAAAACCGTTTGGATGAAAAACCTGCGCACTCGGACTGTAAGTTCTCCCAACTAGTCTTACACGCCTTTTGCGGAATCCATCGACTCCACACGTAGGGGAAACTCAGTTACTGCGAGTAACGTTTGACAAAACACGCGACCTGGAAGATGTTCTCATGGCAAGTCACATTCTAGTGAACACTTCTGTCAGTGCCGCATTCTTCCTGACAGGCCATAGGCAGAAAGACAGAAACGGAAATCCAACCCTAGTTCGTCACGTCAAAATGAGGTGAAAAAGTGGTACTGGTTCATGGTGTGACAAAATCGAAGTATGACGATAGCAGTGAATGGCAGAAGCACGACATCGAATAATGGAGGTACCTCACAGAGTTGTGCGACATACAAAATGTCGTGGCTTTTGACGTCACTCGTCCAGTTACCTCCACAAACTACCAAGACAGCGCGCCACAAATTTTTAAATTTACCTTGGCTGCGCCCGGGATGGTATCCATGGTGATCCAAGCACGGCATGACAACAGGAAACTTGGGCCACCAGAAGTACGGTTAAGACCAATTCTTTAATTAATACTGACCTCAGATACAGGTGAGCCAGTCTCGGTTGTACCCATCTCAGCTCAGCCAACCCTGCACGCACCCATATCAAAAACTTCAGCAGACCGGCACTATTTGTGCCGGTCACTCACAGTAAAGCGAGCTCCTAATGCGTCAACAAATACAATGCTGCTGCACCAACACTCAACGGTTGTATTCTAGGCTCTCGGAACTGCGCCATCGACATGAAACAACAACATGGGACCTCATAGCAGTTATTGAAACTTGGCATTCAAAAGACACACTTGATCCAGAGATTGAACTCAGTGTGATGTCAATCATTCGAAATGATCGTCCCTCTCGCGGTGACGATGTCACCTTCTAATATCGAGATTACTTAAAATAAGAGGCACTTACCGAAAATTCCATTGTTATTCGCGACGCACTATTTTGCCGACTGCACCTAACAGGTCAAGATGTTGGTTCACAGAAGACGCGTGATGGTTGAATCTTGGCAGTTACTTAAACGTCTCCGAACTTGTCAGCAGACAGTGATAACATTCTGTTACTCTCCACTATGCTGTTTCACAAAAGTACTCACTATCTTATAATGGGTGACTATAATGTTCCTTCAATAGCATCAATGTTCCCTAATGGGCCATCAGTTTAATTGAAGCTCCTTGAATTCATGGATATGGCAGTTTTGCATAACCATATGCATCGACCAACCAGACACCGTGGTTCAAACAAGCCATCAGTCTTGGACTTAATTCTGGCTAATGAAGAGTTGATGGTTGAGTCAGTAGCATATGACCCTCCACTGTGCCGTAGCGACCATTCGGTCCTACCGTTTGGTTATGCGTGTTATGCCAGTATTGTTGATAAAGGAAGTGGGACTCATCGAACTATTATGGACTATTTTAACCTGCATAACTTAGCAGCAACCGTTGACTGGGACCTACGGCATCACAGTTCAGCGAATGACGCATAGAATGGATTAAAAGTTAAAGTAACTGGGTCATACAATCCGCATTAAAGGTTGTACTATTACGAGCATCGCGCCGGACTAATACGTGGATCCGAAGCAGAGCACTAAATGGATCAACAGAAGAGATGAAATCTGGATGCAACATTCGCTAAGCCCATGAGACACGACATAGCAGAATTACAAAGCAATCAAAAACTGCTGCACGTCGCTCATTAGAGTCGATAAGTACGGATGGCAGATCATTGTGTTGAAATTTACGGGTACCACCAAATTACTATACAGATTTGTGAATGGCAAAATAAAGGTTAAGCCCGGAATACCACCACTCAAGACGGCCAGTGGTCTAACAGCTACTGCTGTAGATGATGCGAACGCTATACTCCTGCAGCTTGGCTCGGTAGCTACAAATATCACAGAACATTCGCCCTATCAACTCCCAGCAAATATCGTTAGCTTATCCAGGGTCACCTTGACCCCAGCAGCTGTTGCAAGAAAATTACAGTCTCTCCAGGAGTACAGTGCCCCTGGATTCGACATGATCTGTCCAACAGTGCTTAAAGCCCTTGCTCCCACTATAGCAGCGCAATTTGCAACCTTTTCCAAAGTCTGTTTGACTCCCATACCCTCCCATATGAGTGGAACAATGTAATTATCCCTCCAATGTACAAAGGAGGTAAGCGATCGGATCCTGCCAACTACCGACCTAGTACTATCCTACCTGTTTTATCAAAACTGATGGAATCGTTAATCGCAGATGTACTGAGACGATACTTTGAAAGTCTACAAATAAGTTCTTATACCCAACATGGTTTCAGACGCAGACGATCTTGCGCCACCTATTTGCTGCTTACTCGGGACTCATGGACCGGTGCGGCTAATGAAGAATTTCCCATAGATATGATTTACTTGTATTATTCTAAAGCATCCGACGGGGTCAGTCACTTCTTTCTCCTCCAAAAGCTTGCTGTCTACGGTATCAACGGTTCTCTGCTCACCTGGTTGGAAGACTACTTACACGACAGAGCGATCAAGGTAAGCGTTGCCGACACTCACTTTAAAAGCCTGTGCGTCTCCAATGGTGTACCGCAAGTATCTGTTCTCGGCCCGTTATTGTTTTTAGTCTACATTAATTACCTTCCAGCAAACATTCTATCCCCGATGCAAATATTTCCAGACGATGTTAAAATATGGAGAGCCATTCGCTCAGCATCCGACCGTGTCCATCTTCAGGATGATCTGGTTCGCATTAACGGATGAGTAGAAGCGAACCAGCTCCCACTGAACCCTGCAATGTGCCACCTGCTGACTGTGCGCAGCAGCTTCTTTAATACACCTTTGGGGCAACACGTCCTGCAACACGTGACTAGTGGACGCGACTTAGGTATAATGGTGCGAGAAAGTCTTAGCAATTCTCTCCAATGTTCGAAAGCAGCAAGTGTGGCGAAGGTGAATTTGAGACTTTTGAGGCGAGCTCTCAGCACCTAGGAGCGGCGGCTAGTACCAATGCTGATTAACTCCTGTATTCGTCCTCACGTTGAGTATGCAATTCAAGCCTGGTTTCTATGGTTAAAACGAGACATTCGTCTGTTGGATCAACCCCAAAGAAGAGCCACAAAGGCAACGAGTGGACTATGCGGTCTACATTGCGAACTACGTCATAGTGTACTGGGTGTGTTCGCCTCAGAATACTGATGGCTTCGAGGAGATCTTATTCTCACCCACCGTTCATGAGCATCATTAATGACCCTAGCCCTTTACAAACGAAGCCGAAACAACCAGCTGAAACTAATGGCGCAACACTCCCGTTTAAATTGTAGAAAGTATTTTATTCACTTAGAATCTCTTCTTACTGGAATGCATTACAACGATATGTGGTGAAGGCAATAGACGCGACGACATTTGAAAGTCTTATATTATCATAGTGAGAAACGCTACACAACAGTTTGATAAATTGCAATGGCTTAACCACTGATACTTCCCATTCCATGTTGGAGCATTTTGATTTTATTTTTCTTCTGCGTATACGTCCTGTGGGTAGAGTAAACTTATGCTTTTTATCTCAGCATAAACTATCGTACTATTAAACTATTCAAACTTTGGTTCATATCTATTGGGAACACCGCATGAGGAATACGCGTTCTCTCCGCCATGTTTTTAAAGCAGGAAGAGGATATAAAACATTCGGCATTGTTACTTCATGCGGCAGGCCTCAATGGTTTAGCCAGGTTTCATACATACCAATACAACTAGTACTCGCCGTTTGCATTTTGGTCAAGAGATAAGTGCTTACTTTGAACTTGGCTTCGTTTGGTGCCTCCCAACACTGGCGAGGCTCTCGGTGACGATGAATCCTTTCAGTTGGATAGACTTTTTGATAAGTCAAATAACTGATCTCGGTGATGTGTGTGTTGGGGGGTTTCATTGTCTTTCACCCACTTTGTTTATCGTAAAAACAGGATCTCATGCTTGGAATATAATAAAATACCATAAAACGAACTTGAACACTTGTTAAAGTATGCTTAGGAATGGACCGTGACACTGTCTAAACGTGGTCTGCAGCTTATTCTGATGTTAACCTAGGCTAAATTATGTCACTGGGAACTAAGTTGAGGCAGGTAAACACTGGATGTGGCCCACTCTCAACACTCCACTCCACAATCTGTTCTGTATTGTTAACAATCGCCGGGTTGAGTTAGCGGAATTGCGATGCATTCTAAGGAACTATGGTTTCCAGCTGATGACTTTAAGCCACGAGTCGTGGTCGATCACACTTATCGCAACGATTGATGACTTGGTACAGGCGTCAGTTTGAAGCACCGGTTGTATAAAGTGATTGCGCTGCGCGGACATGTGCGAAGCCCGTCGTGAAGTGCAGTGTTACTGGTGATCATTAACTAACATTCATCTGATTTAGATGTGGTCCGGAATGACTGACATTCAACTCAAAGTGAATCGTGGTCCTAATTGAGGCTGCGTGTCGTAATGCGTCCACACAGTGGATAATTCAAACAGGCTCATTAACGGGCCATTAGTGGTTATGAAAAGCATTGTTCACCGTGACTCGGAGGCTTACTGGCAAAGGATTTGATTGGTGTCCCCATGTACCACTGTTTCTTCCCCACAACTGCAAATAGCACGCAATTTCTTGTGGAGCGCGGCGTTGCGGGCTAGCATTGCATAACATTTATAACGTAAATGCTAGTTATTTTGTTTTGTTCTTTCGTTATCGATGTCCAGTTGTTTGAACTGTATTTGGGCGCAATAGTTGTGGTGTATTGCATTTCTAGTCAACGTGTAGTATGATGATTAAAAGATGCCGCGTACCCACGCACGCCGCACACTCGCACACTGCATGTTCTGCCTATTCTCAGAGTTTCCGTTGTTGGTCTCCGTTTCTCGTTTCACAACGATTCCTTAACTTCACACAAACATGTGTAATGTAACTGTCCACTAAGGAAAGGTGCGCCCCATAAGTTTGTAAGCATCCTGAAGGAAATTTCCAATTACATGTCGGAAAAAGTCAAGACATATGGCAGGCTTTCCTCTTCCTTTGATGTCACCATCGTCGTTCGTCAACGGTGCCCTAGTTCACCATTTGTTGTCAATTATGAGGCCGAAGTTGTGGTCCAACGAACATTGGAAAGGGTTCGAAACTGCGGAGTTTAACTTCTCCCTAGCGACAGGGTCGCTGCTATGCTATGCTATCACTTTGTTGGGGAACGATCCACAAACCGTCCAGAGCGTTTTGAACCGCGTAACCATGGTTGCGTCAAAGAGTGACTTGTATTTCACCACGGTTAAATAAAAATACACTACTTCAAAATTGGCAGGTGCCTGTGTCTGCTTTTGCCACTTCTGGTGACGTACTGGAACCAGCCATCCCACTTCACTTATCTTGCGAGTTACATCATGACCGGTAGGGGTGTTGGAGATGAAGTCTCACAACAGATCGCGAAGACACATTTTGCATTCATCAGACTGAGACAGCTATGGTGTCTTCGTGATGTCAATCTCAAGCTCAAGGGCATGCTGTGCATTGCCTCGTCCGTGCGATCTTATTGTACGGCTGTAAGACCTCACCTGTTCACTCGGAAGATATGACACCATTGTCAGATATTGACAATCGTTTTCTACTTAAGCTCACTCGCGTGAGGCTGCAACCTCATATAAACAACACAAACAGCCTATGCCTCCAAAACACTCTTCTCAGACGTCTCATACATTGGTTTGGCCACGTATGCCAGTCTATCTCCTCCCCTCCTCCTTCGCTTCCAGAAGGTGGATAGAAAAATTGCCACCACAGCGAACCCATGACATGGGGTGTAGCATGAAGAGGTCAATCTCAACCTTGGCTGCAGTCGGACCGGCCGGCCTTCCGGTACCGGAACCACACGACACTGACTCCCAATGCTTAGAAATGTTGCATCTTAAGGCACATTAGAGTCATCAGTGGCGTAGGTGTTGTTCTACCTTTGCATCTCTTAGTTAGTCTCTTGTCGAACACAGGAAATCCACAAAGCACAAAATCCCAAACTGGAGCGTGTATACCCCAACAAAGTTTTCACTGTCATTGCATTTTATCGTTATCGTCTTTTCTGACATGGTTCTGATAGCACAGTCTCCATAACCAGTGTATGAATACATATATAAATATAAATATAAATATATATATAAAATCAACTCAAGACAAGATGAGTTTTCGGTTAAGAATTCTTTTTGAATAAACTCCCATGGGACCCAAAGGTTTCCATGGTTGAGCTTGGGTGTTGTTAGCGTCAGATAGGATCAAAACGTGATTGCTGGGTTGTTCGAGCAGACAATCGATAGTTCAAGGTTACGCTGTAGATGTTAAGCAAAGCAAAATTACGTAAAACATAGAATCTCGGATGGCAATCAAATGATTATGTAAGATTGTCCGTTGGCCAAGGAAGTAGTACCGGACGTATGTGCCACTTTTGCATATACAGTTCGGGCCTTAGATGGTGGACGAAAGAGTCTCAGCAATGGACAGGCGCTGCCTGCGGAAGCCTTGCGTGAAACTTTCAGGTAGTGAGTGTGTTACCTTCAAGCCATCCCCAGGGACTGTGAAGCTGAAACAACGGAGGTGTGACATAACAGAGCTGTCTGAAGATCTCATCTAGTCTCTGTAGAACCAGACCGAAATGTGCTGGCGAATCCTCTGAGTTAGATGCCTCGTACTGCGGCCCATATATCGTACACCACAGGAACACGAGTACCGATAAACCAGCATTGCACTCCTCAACGAGGGCAACTCATCCTTCAGGGCTTCTGCAAGCAAGGGCCTCTTGTACACGATTCCCAATCGCACCGCAAAATAAGTCTTCTCAACAGCATCTTGCAAGTGTCGCGCTAGCGTATCGGCATCCGAATCACCCTTAAATGGCAAGTGCATGAACAGCTCTGTTTTAGGAGGAATGCTTTTGGTAGCTTGCGATTATGTTCTTTCAGATGCTTTGAGATAAATTTGTCCTGATAGCCATTATCTCTCAGGGCATTGCTGACTCTCTGCAATTCTTCGTTCACGGTATCCGGTGTGCAAACACTGCGCGCCCTAAAGGCGAGAGATTGGACCAAACATTTCTTGGACTGTAACGGCCCTACACCGTGGAAGCTTGTGTATTGTCCAATATATATATATATATATATATATATATATATATAATAGCAAACTTGATCTTCCATTTGTGTCTTAAGTTTACAGCATGCGGTACATACTCGCTTGGACAGTTGTATGCGTCTGAAAAATCGAACCTCAGCATAGCCGACAATACTAAGACTTGCCTTTGACGTGCTGTCACTTCAGTAGCAACAGTGCTTAGCAGAATAACTTTATTTTAACAAAGAAGCAACTGACTAAT
Source organism: Dicrocoelium dendriticum (assembly GCA_944474145.2). Classification (NCBI taxonomy): domain Eukaryota; kingdom Metazoa; phylum Platyhelminthes; class Trematoda; order Plagiorchiida; family Dicrocoeliidae; genus Dicrocoelium; species Dicrocoelium dendriticum. The sequence goes on along the minus strand of OX104059.1, from coordinate 32,385,650 downwards.
TTTGAAAGCCACTTTAAAGTGCAAGTTCAGAGTTTGGGTTTTTAGTAAAACACTAACATATACTTTATATACTTTGTGGTGGTCTACTCACTTACAGGCGATTCGTTTTCTAGGAAGGGTGGAGAAATCTAAGGCAAATAGAGTAAGTGTGTTTTGTTTTTACCACCTGTGGAACTCCACCTCATCAGCTTTGTCCTGGAGCCCTAAGCTTTCTGCGTGAAAGTGTGCCATGCAATGGAAGCTCGGTTTCAAAAGCACTCTATCTTCTGCTATGATAGGGTTAGAGTTTGTTGGAATTACGATTCAGGCACCTGGGCTTTAGTACTAAAATGTGAAGTGGAGATTATGCCACAGGAATCTCTTAATAGAACAGTTTTGTATTTGTGGTTATGGTCGTTTTTTAAACTTGTTTTCATTACAGGAGCTTGCTGAGTTGCTAACCGAAGAAAAGCTATCCGGTGTCCCGGTCATGGTGTTTGCCAACAAGCAAGATCTGCCCACTGCTGAGTCCGCGGACAGGATCTCCAACCGTCTTGACCTGCTGAAGATAAGAGACAGGACGTGGCAAATCCAAAGTTGTTCAGCCCTCAATGGGCAGGGTATTAAGGTACGTGATTGGACTTGCATTTCTGTTTTACACAGTGAGTGTGATAGGAACTTATTCGATTGAGCCGGTACACCCGACACATCGGACTGATTGCGATACTAAAATCAATGTAAGTAAACTGTTCAGAGACCGCTGTCAAAAGAGAAACCCGGCGTTTCCGATGCGATGGCACTCCTATTCGCCTTTGGATATGAGACTGCATGCATTACGGATAATACGTCGCGTTTTAAGTTGAAGGTTGACAGATTTCGTTGGTCATCTGCACAGCCAGACGCCACTGCCTGGAAGTTCGCCTGTCCCACTCGCGGACTGGTCCACTATTAACATGACTGTCAAACTAAACCGTAAGAACTCAATGGTTATTAATAGGCTGCGGCAATTAATTCACTTACTTTAGTCCCACGCTTTCAGTGATGCAAAATCTCTAGATTGTAACCAACTTGGGATATTTTGCTCTGTGCTCTGATCTTTTGCCTTATGCGAGCATACCAAAAGCAAGTACAGAACTATTTCTTTAGATGTCCTGACTGTCAAGGTGCTATGTGATTGTGGATTAAAACAAGTTACCTCAGTTTTCTGTAATTTTGGCTAGTTGTGGCTAACCAGTGCGGGAACTTACGAAGTGCATCTTCCAGAGTTCAGTGGGTTTCGGCAATGCCCGTTTTTCCTCTCCAACCGTAACGACGGTCCCCCTAAGTTGTTAAGCGATGCTTTTTTACCCGTAATAAACCATCTTTTATAAAGCCAAATCTGAAAGTCAGTTCTGGTTTTGGGACCGTAAGCTAGATGCCAGAATCGGATTCACATGTTCCAATTGCAGTAAGTCTCCACTCAAAAGGTGATCCTTAAATATGGACTCCAAAATATTCTGGCCGTACAATGTGAAGAAGTTTGATGAGGTGGGTTATTTTTCTTAACCGCTCACATATGCTTCAGCTATTCTGTTCGATAAATGAATGGCTATGCTAGAGGGGAATAGCGATTTTCTAACGGTGAATTGCGCCAGTGAATCAATCACAGATTATCTTCACCCTCTATATAACCCTGTACACACCTCTATGCAGGTAAGTCACAATTAACATCAATCACGTAGATATAGACCCACCGACAACCCAATCTCGTTCACAGATAAATAACAAGGATTGGTGTCTCCCTACTGTTTGTCCTGTTCCAACTTTTCAAGGAGGCAGATAGCGAATACGCTGTTGCAGCTTACCGAAGCATAAAAAATTACAATCTTACAAACTGTCTACACATACATTAGGCACAACTGCACAGATTCCTGGAGCAATGTCTGTGACTGCATCTATCACGGCCAAGAGAAGCACAAGAAACGCAACCCATAACACAATAGTACTGTGAAAATCACACATCACAAATAAATAAACAAAATAAATCAAATGATTATTCACGACTACACGAGGCACGCCGGCACAGGCATGATCATGTTAAGAATATACAAATGTGCTCAGTTATTGTACAGTGGAATAATAAGGTTGTCACTTATGTTGATATGTGAATGTATGTATGTGGACATGTAGGCGTGTGTAGCTGTGTTTATGGTATTTGTAAATGTTTTCCCGCACTTTTGATCGTGTCGTCAGTGCTAAAGGGATGCTTGATATTTGTGGACTTGGTGCCGTTGTCCGGATAAGCAATGGGGTGAGTTTAGTTAGTGGCGAGTCACAACCGCTCCGTCATAGTGTTGTTAAGCAGATATTTGTGGCTTTTTATGGGGAGAACGCTTCCCCGGCGGAAACCCACCATGTCCTGGAACACTGCCGCTGGAATATTTGCTGGAACAGGGGAAACCCGAACCACCCAGCTGGCACCATGAGGAGGTTGTTCGGCTAGCCAGCTATTATTCGCTCTTAATGCATTCATTCAACTCGGTGCATTCATCCCCAGCAGCATAAGGGATGAGACGTGTCATTTGTAATTCAAACTCCCGGTATCCCTTTCCCGTACGCGACTGATGGTGGTTGTCTGGCAGCGGATTTCCGTGTTGCTGATACAATTTTTTCTCGTGCTTACTACATTCCTACTTCAAATTTAGACACTAATAAATATGACCTTTTGGGTGGAATAAGACGTCAGCGCCTCATATGTAAAGTAAAGAGCCTCCAGGTTAAACCAGTTGGGACGACAGGGTTTGTACCTCATGCAAACTCACCGCAATTTAGCGAATTATTTCACCGATCAGGTTATAACTAATGAATCGTCACCTCAGTGCATCAGATGGAGCACGCATATCACTGATTGGATCTTTCAGTTAGGGTCAACAACAGGAGCTTCCCACTGATTACTCTACTATGTGAAATAACGGAATGTTAATCTATAGCTGTTATAACTTAGATCTTCTAACTTTCGGTTGGAAATAGCCAAAGTTCATGTGCGGGAAGAGCGGGGCAACATCATATGCAGCTACTAGGTAATTGTCAGCTGGTAGGAAAGCCTACTGTTAACATCTGGTTATACGGAACTGCATTCTATGGCATTGAAAGTTGCACTTCATTTCTTTCTTATGACAGATAAGGTGATGAGAATCGGGTGCATTTTTGTGCACATTTGCCATCCGAAGTAGCATAACAGGTGATTGATCATAGTCACTATGGAATGAGACCAGCGTGAGCAGAGAGTGAATCCACTCGACCATCAGCTCGAAACGGAAGCGATTCAAAACCAACAACCAAAAATTGCCAAGATACTCAGTAAAAGGTTTTAACGGATGCTTTTGCTTTTTAACGATTTTGTAAGTACCTGTATTGGTCCCTTATTCAGTGTCTTTAAAACAAAGTAGCTCACCTCCATTGCGTTTAATGTAAGGTATGCATCTGATATCTGGGTGGACTTACTTCATTATGTGCCAATGAACAAGGAATTATCAGCAGACTGACTCAATGCTGCGTATCAAGGTGTTGGCATTTGATTATGTTAGCCAATGCAAGAATGAATGACGAGACTGAGGAGATGGTGCGCAAATAGTTCGGTATCTCCCACTTAACAACTGACCGATTAGAGGAGACGATCAAATATTGCATCATCAGGATGACCTACGTTTCTATCTTATTGCTTATTGTTTTGGTACCGTCGTTATCTAAGACGTGATGACACGATCTGGGCCGCTAGCATACTGTCCTCCATTGCCTACTTGAGAAATGGAAGGTTTTCAATCAGTTTCAAAGAAGAGAATTTGGGAGATGTCTCATGATCACACTGTTCAGCTCCAGTCTCTCGAAGCGAACGATCCAAGGCAAGGGGTAACAGCTTACCATTCCTTTATGATATTACAGTTCATGCCGTCTTCCGTGCTGGATTCCGTTTAGGGAAAAAACCGTTATCATGAATCAAATGTTTACCAGCCGGCAGGTACGCTATATAAATCATTGCAAGGCTGTGATTTTCTCGCTCCGTCAAGTTCGCTGCACAGAACTTTCCAACAGAAACACGGAAAGCGCCTCGGTTCTCACCTGTTAAATTATTGTCTGATATCATTAACACAACCCGATGGCTCAACCCAGTCTTACAACGGTAGTACTTATTGGAAAAATACTTTTCAAATGTACCACACGTTAATGAAATTTCTAATGAATCACGGGTTTCGGAAAGATATTTCCAGGTTTCTCTTTTAGTGGAGGTATTATAATTGCATGACCAAATGTAGCTCACTTGCTCAGCCTACAATGCGTATACAGACAAAATACTCAGGTCAACTAATTAACCGACAAAATTAATGTTCGAAACCAAGCTTTATGGGTTGAGTAAGACACACAAAAAATGCTGCACAAATATCAGTGTTCTTAACCAGCAGGTAACCAAATCCCAATGTGGCTTGCCGCTCACCGCATAAGGGGACTCGCCTGATTTGTTCATGCTACACGAGTTTTCTGTGAACCATTTCAAATTAGACAGAATCCCTTCCTACTAGAGTAAGAAGTAGTTCTACCTAGCTGGACTTCTCGAAGATATTAGCTTTCCTGGCCCAGTTCATTCTTTTTTGAGAGCTTCAGGACTATCGAATCGAAAATCTTGTTCTAAGTTGAATAGCTCACTTGCAACCTAGACGTAGAACCCGAGTTCAGTTTGTTACAAAGTCTCAATACTACGGCCGAGATTTTTCCTATTTTTCATAATCAGTATCGCAAGGCAGATGGCCCCAAAGTATCTGCGCAGTGATAATAACCTCAAGGACATCTATCAGCTCAACTTTTTAGCACAGTATATCACATTACTTCCGTGACTAGACTTACATTTATTCAAATTAGAAAATACCCCAGTAAAATGCGGTCAAGTACGCATGTTAAGCACAGAGTATCCGCATATATGTGTGGGGGACTCGCTTTGTCATGTCTGACCCCAGAAATCCAAGCATGCAGATAACTGCTTACAGAAAAGTGACACACAGCAAGTACCTGACACTAAACTGCTTGAATTTATTAGGGCTCCATGGTTATTTTGGATGCTGGTGCAGTCTCATCTATGATCACGTGTGCTTAATTTGGGATGCGCTACTACAACAACTGGGTCTGCCTCCTCACCTTTGGTGCTCAGAAGTGACGTTATGCTTGGCTCACTCTACTGCGCCACCATGTACAGATATTAAGGTGACGTGCCTGAACATGAAGATTTCTCCATCCGTACACTTATCTGGTTTCTAAACTGGTGACTATTGGGACACATGTGTATCAAAAGCAAAAAAGTCACCATAAATATTTTATCTCACGCCCAAACCTTAGCAGCATGAATTGTAGTAAATTAGTGTTCTTCAGCCGGAACAAACAGCATTGTATGCGTGGCACATGTTAGATGGCGCCTGGGATACTATTCGGTAATCAATGACACTTAAGAGACGTGTTACATATGAGACAGAATAGAAGTTGCAGGCGACTGAACCCAGCGTGTATTATGCACGCTACAAAAATAGGAAGCGAATCAACAGAGCGAGAAACGGCGCAACAAGGTGCTCACCAAAATGCTTTGTGTCAACAGAAGTGCCGTCAGTAAAACAAGTGGAGGTTTTGAAGTTTAAAACAACGGTGACATCCAATGTTGCAAAATACTGAAAGCGTTTGTTTTCAGGTAAACTATAAGGGCTTCCTCTAGAAGGCTGGAGGGTGGAAGCCTTCGTTGGAGCTGTTAGTGGGAGAAAACGGGAGGTGAGGATGGGTGTGAATAATAGCATTGGTTTGAACACGGACTGGCAAGATTAGTTGTGTAGCGGAGTTCACTGGGTCCAGGTTTTTGTTATTAATTATCACTGTTGATCGTGTTAACCGGAGTGCATCATCGTCGGGATGTCGATGCGGGCTGGTCGGACTGCAAAAGTAACTGGCTAGTCCAGAAAAAAGGTCGACAGGATATTCCCTCCGCAGCGGATCTGACGATGCACTTGGGAGGTGCCACCCCCCCCATCACACTCCACTCCACGGTCCTCGTCCCTCGAAGAAACCTTTGTGCCCTCGTCGGCAACGCGTAGCCAGGTGTTTGGGGCCCAATCCGGTTGTGGCCGTCCGCGGTCTGGGGCAACTGATGGTTCTTTGGGTCAGGAAGGGGTCTTGAGCCGGCTGGCACGTCAATCGAGGGTTGTGTTGGGACGGTTGGCCGGTCACTCGAGCGTTGCCATGGCAGTTCCGTTGGTTGAGATGCTGGAAGGTAGAACTCAGAGGCGATGGACAAGGGTCGGGGAAAGTGGCTTGACGCTAGAGAGGGAACGTGACATGCATGATAAAAGCAAATACGCTTCTTACGTTTTAGAATGTTTTAGGTCTTTTTGCCGATTTCGCAAAACGTTTGTGGATGAGACGCACGTTTACCAAAAGAGACGAAAAAGGCATGTTACTAGAAATAGAAAACGTTCCCAAAATCTGTAAAACGGACCCGACCTTTGACTTGTCTACCGCGTCGGTCGGTTGCCTTGTGTTGAGGCCAGGTTGGTTGAAGGTCAAGGGGAACGGTAGGTTTCGGGGCATCCAGTGCTCGGGAAGTCACCGCAGGTGCTGGTGCTTGTGTTATAGGATGTGGATAGGTTGAAAGTGGATGGTGAAAGAAAGCCACTTTGAGGCGGTCGATAGACACCGTTGTTCGGTGGCCATTCTGGTCTAAAGTGAAATGTTTTGGAGTCCGTCGCAGAACTCTGAAAATGCCCGTGTAGAGGGGCTGGAGTGGACGCTGCACTGTGTCGGTGCGGAGGAAGACGTGAGTGCAGTTAGAAAGTCCGCCGTGCATTTGCATATCTGTAGTCTGCTCACGTGGCAGAGTCGGGTGTATTGAATGCATGCATTGAGCTAGGGAGGAAGCAAAGTTGCGCGGAAGCATACCTCACGGTGCGGAAGGAGAAACGAATTCTCCTGGAAACCTTAGCGTTGTGTTTTAAACTAGCTCTGCTGGTGCACCTTGCAAGTCAGCTTTGATGCTGCTGTGAATGCGTGACAGTAGGAGCGAAAGGTTTTTGCTCCAGCTAGGGTCGGATGAGGCGCACAGCGAGACTTTTAGCTAGCTATGGAAGCGTACAACTACAACGTTGGCTGCTAGATGACACGTTGTGGTATGAATGCAGCGGCAGCCTACGAAGTTGCAGAACGTATCGAATCGTGAAGATTCGAAGGGTGTTCCTCGATCATTTGTAATGGTGGATGGACATCCGTAGTGCGAGATCTACCGATCTAAGAAGGCCCGGATAACAGTCTCAGCTGTACAGTCGGCTACGGGAATGGCTTCTAGCCATCTGGTGAAGCGGTTGACACATTTAAGAATGTATACGAATCTGAGTGAAGGAGGCAAGTGACCTACCATATTTAAGTGTAAATGCGAGAACCTAGGTTCCGGAGAAGGAAATGAACCAAAAGGACTGCGGGTGTGATGCTGTATTTTGGAGGGTTTCCATTGTAGGCAGGCACAAGCCCAGGTACGAACATCTTTGTTTACGCGTGGCCAAACGAAGCGTTCGGTGACCGGTTTCTAAGACCCATGGATACCGGGATGTCGAAGTGAGTGCAATTCTTCAAAGATTGTGTGTCTGTGGAAGTGTCACAGAAGATGGTTCCTTCAGTGCTTTGGAGAGAAACAGGTTGCACACGCAGCGGAGTGGACTGCAGCGTGCATTGTATATCTTCACCTTGAGCCTGAACCGATGCCATGGCGGCAAGGTCGACGGTAGGTAAAGACTGGAGAGTGAGCTTGACGCGTGAGAGAACGACGGCGACGGGATTGTCGACCCCCGAGACATGACGTATGTCAGCAGTGAACTGCTTGACAAAGTCTAGGTGCCTTGTTTCCCGTGGTGAATATGGGTCGTAAGCAGAGTTGAAGGCGAAGATGAGAGGCTTGTGGTCAGTGTAAACCGTGGAAGCGCGGCCTCCGAGTGTGTGCCGGAAGTGACGAATGTCTAGTTGAATGGCGAGCAGTTCTCTACCAAACGTGCTGTAGCGGGATTCCGCCGGCTGCAGGCGCTTGGAGAAGAACCCAAGGTGTTGCCATTGTACACCAACGTGTCGTTAGAGGACGGCTACTACGGCGACGTCTGAGGCAAAAGTCGTAATAGAAAGGGGTGCAGTCGGTTCGGAATGAGCGAGGAGTACTATGTTGGAGATAGCATCCTTGGGCTCGGCGAAAGCCCTCTGTGTTGTGTTTGGGAAGTGAACTTATATACATTCCCTTTGAGTAGGTCACTCAGAGGCTGCATGAGCTGAGCGCAGCGCGATATGACGAGTCGATAGTAGCTGACTAAACCACAAAATCGACGAAGGGGCTTGAACGAAGTCGGAGGTGTGAAGTCCTTGATTGCCTGGATCTTCTCAGGAAGGATTATGATACCAGACGATGAAAGGAGATGGCCTAGGAATTCTACCGTTGATTTGCCGAGTTCGAACTTGGTCTGGTTGACTGTGAAACCGTGTTGGATCAAGAGCTGGAAGAGAGTTCGAAGGTGGCCGAGGAGCTCTTGTTCCGAAGAACCGGATACTAACACATCATCGAGGTAGGAATAAGCTTAGTCTAGACCACGAGTGATACCATGGATGAAGCGTTGGAAGGTTTGTGCAGCCTCGCATAGTCCAAATGGTATTCTTAAAAATACAAATAAGACGAAAAGAGTGATAACTGCTGTTTTAGGAATGTTATTTTATTCTACGGGTATCTGGTGATAGGCGCAAACCAGATCGATTTTGCTGAAGGTTGTCTTACCTGTGAGGCATGCAGTAAGTTCCTGTATGTGTGGGATGGGATATCTGTCTGGGACGGTTAGCCGATTGAGCGCGTGGTAATCACCGCCAGTGCGCCAGTCACCAGATTTCTTGGGGACCATCTGCAGGGGAGAGGACCGAGGGCTGTCGGATTATTCCAAGTTGGAGCACGTGCTCAAACTCCGCCCTAGCTACTTTTAGTTTCTCTGGCGATAGTCGGCGTGGATGGTAAAAGACGGGTGGGACATTCGTCTGAATGTGGTGCATGACTTGGGATGCCACGAACAAAGCAGTGTTCATTGGCTGAGTGCGCTTGAAATACTGGGAATAGTGGTTGATGTCATCTAGCGAGATCTAGGGACAGGCGTGGACCGGAGTGCTGGTGCTATATCGACGGTGATGCCACGTACACTGAGTTTCGTTGTAGTGTAGACGAGCATCTGGCCTTTCGTATTAACCAAGTGATCGGAATGCCTGAGGATGTCAATGCCTATGATGGCAAAGGGGACTGAAGCGACGGTGTTTACTCAGCTGAACGTGCGCCGAAGACCTAAGTCTAAGGTAAGCGACCGATGACCGTAGGTGGCTATTGGCGTGCCGTTAGCGGCACCTAGGCTTGTCGAGAACGAAGCGGTAGGCTCACCTGACATAGGGGAAGGATGGTGACTTCCGTCCCGGTATCAACTAAGAACTGGGTCACCTAATCATAATCCCTAATGTAGGTGAGACGGCTTTTCGTTTTTCCAACGTCATTCGTTACTGTTACAGGCCGGCGTGGCGGATCATCTGTAGCGGATAACTACATGGCTGCACGCACTTACAGGCTTTATAACCGAAACGTGTGCTAAAGCAGCAACCTGGGGAACCAGGGTTTGCGCGACGGGGCGATAATCTAGAGCTCTTGTGGGACTTACGGTTTAAAGTGAGCTCCTCCATCTGGCACTGAAACGATGCTATCTGGGATTATAATGCGTCTATTGCCGAAGACTGGCTAATCGCGGGTGTTGCTGAGGTTGCGCCAGCAGGAAGCAGATTAGGTGCTTTGGTTTCAGTCTCTGGTTGGTTCCGTTCGATGACGCGGTCTGCTAGATCTGCAATCGCTGGGATTTGAAAGTCACTTACTACTGCAAGGATAGCCTGTATGCTTGCAGGAAGTGGTTTCATCCACAGCTTTCAGAGAATCCCTACGTACATGTTGGCCATGCCGATGAGCAGTTGCATTTCACGCAACAAGTCTGAGTGCATCCTATCTCCTAGTTACAGCCCCCTAAATAACTGCTGCAGACGGACCTTGTCAGAAGGAGTGATTTGTTGAATAACGGTCTGTTTAAGAGCCTCGTATTTCATTGACAGATGGAGGTAAAATATGATGTACCTTATTTGCGAGGATAAACTGCGGAAGACGAAACATAAATTGATGACAGTTAGCCTTTTCAGAAGAAATCCTACAATTGTAAAAAGTGCGTTCTAAATGCGCAAAGCATAACAAGGGTTCCTTCTCCCAAAAAGGTGAAGAGGCTAGCTCATCGGCACTAACCACGTGTGTAGATGGTTTATCATCAGGTTTATCATCATTACTATCTTCCATTATTCGGTGCTTGGCTCTTCTTGCGATTTTTTCATGTCAGTTTGTATCAGAGTCGTACACCTCTGACTAACAGCAGTTGCCTATGTGCAATGTGACTCCATTTCTCTTTCATGTTTGACTGGCAACGAGACGGCTAATGTACCTTTTTGTAGTCTGCGCATACGCTGACTTTGAATGCAGGTGAGGTACAGCCAGGAACCGATCTTGTCAAAGTCTTTATAGTCTACTTCTAAGTGCGGTGTTCCGTATAGGTTTCGGTGCCTCCCTCATACCTGGATGAACTGTAATCGACATTGGCAAATGTGGAGACAACACTGTGCAAAGAGCGTAATAATGACAGCTCTGGGAATGACACAATTTCTTTTTTTGAATTTGATCAGCACGCTAACACTCGCGACAGGCCGTATTCTTTGCGGATGTATCAACTTACAGTCCTATTGGAAAGTCAATTTGTAGTACACGTTGTGTGGATGGATTGCGACGCGCAATCTCAAAGTGGACCGCGATTCCCATTGAAGTGAACCTTGGCCATTCGATCACTAGGACCGTAGCTGATGAAGCAGCAGCAAATGGGGTGTTGCCCGCCTGAAACCACTGCACTCCATGACGCGTTTCGAGGTTATTTCCTCTCATCAGATAGAGGTAGCAGGCATCGAACCCGGGACCATTGGGATGTTAGTTGTGACTGCCACCCCTAGGCCACCGGGTGACGACGGGCAAAGCTTGGCACAACGGTTAATGGACAGATAGTTAAACTAGTGTGTCGGCTGGCGCTGCGCTTAATGAAACCCATCGATTCAGTTCCTAAACAGATGAAGGCAAATTGCACTCCACTCTTACGTATTGGTGATCAGAACCAGCGACAGAGATGAAACATTTGCGTCTAGTTCCTAAGTTGCAGGTTAGTTTATTTCCTTGTAATCAGCTTTTGCGTACCCTATTCGGTCAGATAGTCACTTTTCAGGCTAGCCACCACAGAAATCACTATTGTACGCAGGCACGTATTTTGTTGGGTATGGCGTATTGCTCCTTCAGTTACGTACTTACACAACGCTCCCTGATACCCTCCATTTCTACCAGTTGGTGCATGCCCTCTTCTTCAGAAGCAGATGATCTAAGCAATTGAGAAAGTTGAAACTGCACAGAACTCTTGGTTCGGACGGTTTGTTTCTGGCCACCTGTAAACTTGAAGAGAATGCAGTTGACAACAAGATTTGCTCCCCATCCCAAAAGGTTATCTTTTCCCACGGAATACTTGGACCATAAGTACACCGCATATTACTTTTTGTGCTCACATTCAACTGTCATTCCGAACTACTGTTACGCATCAGTGCTGTTAACTCAGTAGACGTGGGTTTTCGCCTGGCAAGCGTTCTCCCTATAAAAAGCCACATATGTCCGTTTAACAACACTGCGACGTGGCGGATGTGACTCGCCACTAAATAAAGTCACTGCCCCTTGCCCCTCCCTGAGAGGCATTGTACTTTAAGGGTGAGTTGGGCCCCTGGTCCTTCACGGACCGAAAGGCGTATGAACCATCTACTTGGTCACCGGCTCCCAACGGGTTGCGACGCCCTCACATCGCCCTGCTGCCTTGTAGGTTAGATCTTTGATCAAAGGCTCGGGGTAGGGCCCCCTAAGACAACCCTCTACTTCGGCCTGGGCAACCGGGTAGTATCACGCCCGCTGACGAATCATGGACTACACCGCTTACTACTGCTACTGTTATGCCGCTCTCCTGTCTTAACTCAACCGCTCAACCTCCACTCACAGACCACCCCACCTCCCGTCCTTCACCTACATGTACTCTTGTGTCTTCTACGGTCACCGTCACAAACGACCCACGTCTCGCAGCTGATGGAAGTAACAGCCAAACTCCCGGTTTTCAATGTCCTGCGATCGCAACCGTTTCTCAGTCCACCGAAGCTCCGGCTCTTCCCCCTCCTGGTTCTCCATTCATCCTCGCAGCGTTTAATGTTCGAACTTTGATGCAGATCGGACGACAAGCATGTCTGGCCCGTACTCTTGAAACGCTATCGGTAGACATCTGTTGTCTTTCAGAGACCAGATTACAAGACTCTAGCGCCGTCATCAGAATGACCTCTCCGGTAAACTCTGACGCCAAATACTACTTGCGGCTTTCCGGAGACCCAGAATCTGCCGCCACTGGTCAAGCTGATGTTGGGGTTGTATTAAGTGCCAGGGCTGAATCAGCTCTGCTTGACTGGATCCCAGTCAACAGCCGACTATGTGCAGTCAGACTAAGAGGTTCATGTAACGTAAGCAGGCGTCGAGATGTTAAGCGTGCCTTATTTGTCGTCTCCGCCTACGCCCCTACAGACTGCAGCCCGGATGCAGTTAAAGATAGCTTCTACCAACAACTACATGAACTTCTGCGTTCCTCCAAACGGACGGATATAGTCATTCTTGCCGGGGACTTTAACGCACGGGTTGGCCGCCTTCTACCAAGCGAGCACCACATTGGGGGTAGTTTTGGTCTCGGTGGCAGTCGATCAGACAATGGAGACAGACTACTTGCTCTTTGCTCTGATCATCGCTTGTTTCTTTCGAGCACTAGTTTTCGACACTCGCGGAGACAGACTGCTACCTGGCGCCCGCCCTCACAAACGCAAGAGTGCTCCCAGCTTGACCACATAGCAATCAGCTACAGATGGCGCGGAAGCGTAATGGACTGCCGATCGTACTGGTCAACTTTTCTGGACTCTGATCACGCATTGGTTCGTGCTAAGATTTGCATGCGTTTCGGAGGATCACCTAAGCGCGCCCACTACCGACCGGTCGTCGCAAATCTACAAAACGCTGCGGTTTTAACCAGGTACCAAGCCTCACTGTCAACTTTGCTTGGCTCAACTATTGACGGTGATCTCGATTCGCAGTGGGCGCATATCAAAGATGCGTTAGTTTCGGCCAGTATCGACACTTGTGGAGTTACCCGTCACCCACCGAAACATTGGATTTCCGCCGACTCCTTGTCGCTGATGGACAAACGCCGCTTGATCCCATCGGATTCGAGACACGTTGAAGCACGCCAATACTTTGGTTGAGAGCTGCGCAGGAGTCTGCAAATGGACCGCGAAGCTTGGTGGTGTGAACGTGCTAGGGAGATGGAGCTTGCCAGTCTCTGTGGTAATACCAGGAAACTTTTCCATCTCATTCGAGTCACCGAAGGTGTTCGATCTGGTATAAGTGAAACAATATGCGAAGAGGATGGCACCTTAATCACCAATCTTCAACGACGGTTGGAGCGATGGGCCGAACATTTTGGCTCGCAGTTTTGTTGGCCCCCAGCTCCATCTGCTACCTCTGGCGCTCGCGCTGGGGCCGAGTGGTCTACCACAACAGACCCTCCCTCTTCCCAGGAAATCGAGCAGGAGCTCCGGCACCTGAAGCGTTATAAAGCTCCCGGCCCTGATGGTCTTCACCCATCTCTATTTAAAGATGGTGGCGCATCGCTGGTCCGAGAACTCACCGTTTTGTTCTCGAAAATTTGGTCGAAAGAGAAGGTTCCATCATCTTGGGGTGAATCGATAGTCGTACCCATCTTCAAAAAGGGCCTGCGCACAATCTGCTCCAACTACAGAGGAATAAGTTTAGTCCCCGTCGTTTACAAGCTGCTGGTGTCCATCATACTTCGCAGGCTATCCCCAACACGCGAATCGTTGCAGCGAGAAGAACAAGCTGGGTTTCGCCCTGGTCGCGGCTGCATCGATCAAATCTTCACACTTCGCCAGATCCTCGAGCTCCGCCATGTGTATCAGAGGCCAACGATTGATGTGTTCCTGGATATCCGTGCAGCCTTCGATTCTGTCGATCGTACAGTACTGTGGCAGTGCCTTCTGAGGAACGGTGTCCCCGAGAAGTTCGTCTCCATACTGCGCGCTCTATACAGTCTGACCTCGGGCAGGGTTAGGGCTTATGGCATGCTTTCGCCTACCTTTGTGGTCTCCAGTGGAGTTCGACAAGGATGCCCTATCTCTCCGTTCCTATTCAACTTTGCCATTGAGGATGTCCTGAAGAACGCTCTGAGCGATTCGTTGAACGCTGGCGTTGAGCTCCTCCCAGGTAGCCGAGTTGTTGATTTGAATTATGCTGATGATATCGTCTTGCAGGGTGACGATCCACAGGTCGTCCAACTTGCATTAAACCGCTTGACGATTGAAGCATCAAAGTACGGTATGTGCTTTTCGCCATCCAAATGCAAGGCTCTCCTTCAAGACTGGCAGGTGCCTCTGCCTGCACTCACGCTTGCTGGTGAGACACTGGAGGTTGTGGAGAGCTTTGTCTACTTAGGAAGTTGCATCACTGCTGGCGGGGCTGTTGGAGACGAGATTTCGATGCGCATCTCGAAAGCACGCCTCGCTTTTTCTAGGCTGAGGCATTTGTGGCGTCGCCATGACATTTGTCTCTCCATCAAAGGGCGGGTCTATTGTGCAACTGTTCGTGCTGTACTGTTGTACGGATGCGAGACCTGGCCCATTCGTAAAGATGACTTGCGCAGGCTATCCGTCTTCGAGCACCGCTGTCTGCGGTCCATTGCCCGTGTGTGGTGGCAGCACCACGTAAGCAATGTGGAAGTTAGACAGCGTGTCTTGGGACGTGGAAGCCACTCGCTCGAGGAGCTCATCTCACTGCATCAACTGCGGTGGTTGGGACACGTATTGCGCATGCCTGTCCAGCGTTACCCCCGTCGTGCGTTGTTTGCACTTGCTGGACAGGCTGGAAGAGACGGTCTGGTGGACAGCCTACAACATGGAGAAGCCGCATGAAAAAGTTGATGAAACAATTGGCCTCGGCCGGTTGTTGTCGACTACCTGGTTGGGGTCCGAGAGACGAGGATACTTGCTGGTTGAAAACCTTAGAAGTTATGGCTCAAGATCGATGTTAATCACGGACATGTGCATCAGTGTGTTGCGGTGTCCCTTCCTCCTCCCCCTAAAAAAGAACAAACTGAAAAAATTTCAAAAACTGTGAGTGGTAAACTTGACAAAAAAAGCATTTCTGGTTGCTCTTTTCTTATTATTCATATTGTTTTCCTATTCAGCCATGATTCCGATGACACAATATCTGTACCACAGATTGTGTATATATAATATCTAGACGCGTAAACTGACTAATTACTTCCCCTTGGATCAGTTTACTTTTCACTCCAGTCATCCTATGAACTTGTCATGAAGCTGCTTCGTATCCGCCATACATCATTGTGTAATATGGTCCATAGATTAATGATCGCAGTCTTAGCTCATGGAGCGAACTGTTGGTTTTCCGAGGTGCTTCCGCTGACCTACGTCATGTTCAAGGTTGTTGCATTCACTCTACTGATGTAGCTGTTTCGACTCGAGCAGCCTGCTCTGCGACAGCGGACTGATTTTCGTCCTGATCGCGGTTGAAGCGAACAAATTGCAGGTTCTGTGGAATTCCACGCAGGGCTTGCAACTATGATGTGCTTGCTCATTTGAGACGCTTTTGATTCAGTAAATAGGCGTACTCTTTTGGATGAGGAAAATGACAATGCTAAATAAATACATAGATCGATGTATAAGTAGTTTAACCTTGGCGATACTAGGCACGCCAGAGTGGGCGTCGTCATAGTGATCTGAACAGGATTGATTGGCGAATGGACAATAATGTTTCAAAGTTTCTCGTAGCATACTGGATTCACGTGTGTACGCATACGTGACAGTGGCTACAAGTAATGTGGAGCTTTCGCTATATCACCTTCCAGTAAATGTCCTCGGCTTATGTAGTTCCCATTAACAGCTGTTGGAATTAGATGACAGTCCCTCCAAGAAACCAGTGCCAAGGGAATCGACAATATCTGTCCAAAGGTTCTTAAAACCCTTGAACTCTAATCTAAAGATATAAACAGGCACATATACCAATTCATGTATTTACCTACAAACGGTTTACAGCATAAACGATTGTCCCCACCGATTACCGGAAAGCATCATGAGCCGTGACATTGAGCTTCTCCTTCGCAACTGAGTCGTAGGTATCGCTTATGCGGAGGACACTGCTGTACTACAGGGACCATCCACATGCAGCCAAACGTATTTTGAATTGCCTAGTGGTAAAATTATATCAACTCGGACCGTGTTTTAGCCCGTCTAACTATGGAGTTTTAGCTGAAGATTGGTAGACACATGTGTATGCGCCCACCTTTGCACTCCATAAACAGAGCATGTTTGCAGCC
This sequence comes from Dicrocoelium dendriticum, assembly GCA_944474145.2. NCBI lineage: Eukaryota > Metazoa > Platyhelminthes > Trematoda > Plagiorchiida > Dicrocoeliidae > Dicrocoelium > Dicrocoelium dendriticum. Next base: position 32,369,064 of record OX104059.1, on the reverse strand, counting down.
TTACTAAATTAGGACACTAAATCACAGCTGGTGGCGGCTTGAAAGATGTAATCTCTTAGCTAATGGATAAAACGCGCTTTGGATTTTAATCCACACGTCTGAGGTCATAGCGAGGTAATTCCGAAGCACAATGGCAGGGCACGCAAAGTCTCCGTCCGTGCAGTCATGTTGTAAGACGGTAAGACACAGAATAAATACTGGGGAATTTATAATACTGTTAGTAGCACAACGAAAGCCACACGAAATCTCAAAATCGAGTAACCGTTACCGACGGTCTCTAAAACGAAAAGGATATCGCAGACACCGGATGTTTTGGTTTGGCCACACTACCTACGTATCCGACCAGCTCCTTTCGCGTCATGCATTTGTAGTCCTTTTTTGATGCGATTGGTTGATTTCTAGTTAACAACCAACGACTTAAGGAAAGCACATGAAGAAGGCTATATTTGGAATACGGTATCATCGAGTCTACTGTTGTTTCATGCAAGGAACTAGGCAAATCGGAATGCCAGTGATTAGAGGTTCTGAAAACTATAAATTGTGATGGGAATACGTAGCGCCATCAATGATTTACCTTCTTTCTCGGCTTTCAAAATTAAAAGGTTACGGTCGAAAACGCAAAACGAAATGCGTGAATCACAATAGGAACGGCTTTTCTATGAACTACCTCTGTTGTTGCTTGCTTAACCGGGCTTGTGTTCCTTCCATTCTCATCAAGGTTCTGTCGGTTCTTTTATCGGTATCCAGCTAATGAACATATATATATATATATACATATATATATATATGTATATATATCTGTTTCGTTCCGGCTCATGGTTACGGAATCGGATTTCTTGTTCTGGATGAATTGATTTATGCTTTCATCAGAGATATTTGTATGCAAGTCCAAAGCCCCATATCTAAGCTTACTCTAATGGAGCGTGTGGCGCCATTATTCCTATTGAAATAACCACGTCTGCTCGTTGTTAAGTAATGGAGTTGTGAGTACGACTGACTGCAATTTTTGTTGTCGTCGCCTCGTTTTACGAAGAATGAAGCATCTGTCTTGTAACCCTAGAAACTCCGATTCGTAACTGCTTTGGCGCCGATGACCTGTCAGTATCCTTAGCTCGCACGCTACGGGTGGCAGCCCCGTAGCAGCGAAGCTTACGTTCTGGAAACCGGCGTAGTACTGCTGTCGTTTCTGCTTTATTATTATAGTCCGGGGCTAGTGGTCCATCTCGCTTTCCAGACTGGAGTCCATGCGACCCACTTTGTGTTTGGATCCAGATGCTACATGACATGGCTTGCAGTCCGCACCAATGGTGTGTCCGTTATCGTCTCCTAGCCGAACTACCTGTTTACAGTGTGTTTGGTGCTGAGTTATCTGTTGGGTAACGGTTGACTATGGCATTGGGCAGTGAAATCTGCATGGAATAACTCTCGCTGATGCCGCCTTATCATTGCACGATAGCTAGCTGTTTGTGACAATATGTTTTGACAAAGAGTAGATGCCATAGCCTTGAATGTTTGCTGGTGGCTTTAAGGTTTTGTGCTAAGTCTCCCTTCTCTCCCCAATATTATTCTTTGTTTCGTTGGTCATCGTGACTTTGCTACTCTGAAGTAGCAGTTCAAAAGGCTGAGGTACTGTTATTAATGATGACCATGATCTTAGTTAACAATTGGTTTTAAAGGCAGATAACAAGCGAGGTGTCCATAAAATAGTTCGATGGGGCAGGTGCATAGTTTGCTTTTGTTTATGCTGAAAGAACGGTAATTTTATATGTTCATGTCTTTCCAATTATGTATTCGATTGCTTCTGGAGCAAATTATGCTGTTATAGAGACTATCAGAGTGCTTCCATGCTGAGGTATTCCGTGGAACGATTTCAGATGTCAAGAAGTTCATCCGATAAAACGTAAAGCATAGACTACCAGTTGTTGGTCCACTGTGGTTTACACTCGGGATATTTGATGATATGAGCTTTTTATGGATACTTGGAACCTATGTTTGTCTATATTATATAATAGAGCATTCGGATGGTAGGCCACCTAGATGTGATGTCACTGTGCTGGAAACTACGCGCTAACGAATGTCTGCAAAGCTACGAAACGTTTTCCGTTAAAGATTACACTAATAACCAAGTAGGTGTGTAGCGGGATTTCTTGACGCTTATACATTGACTCGATAGGAATTTGCATACGTTTGAAAAGATGTGTCATCATCTTCATCCTCTTCTGAATCTACAACACTAAACTGAAGAATTCAGTTTTGCAATTGTTAACGCGGTACGCTCACCTAGTAATCTCGCGAGACGATCCTATTTGTATTGCTCATTTGAATATCATTGATTGCGCAATCAGTGTGCAGGTGACATATTTATGAAAATCTACTCTTAGAAGCTTGCGCCTTAAATTGTTTATCAATAGCAAGGAGGCGACGACAACTAATCAGTATTTGGGCCAGTTCTTTCCACTCACATCCACTCACATCATCATGGAGGCATGTGCTTGCATATGTGACTTCTGACAATCTGTCGAAAGCGGCCTTTGAAGCCCTTATATTTTGCTTTATGATTTTGCACATAAAACGTAACAGCCTTTGTACGTACTGAACCGTTGTTACAATTATCAAGTAGCGCTACGTCATAGTTTTAACCTGACCGCAAGCTCAATGTAGCGGGTTTGTTGATAATTTATTCTTAATCGTAACGAGGCTAGTGAAGACAACTTCCGTGATATTCCCACATGTTTCTGTGTAGAATAGCCTGTCCAGCTACACAAGAAGTACAAGCACTTATCTTAGTTCCAGTGAATGAATATATATCTTACAACGAGTCGAATAGCCCACTCTTTGTGCAAATTGGCATAGAATATCGAATGAACCATATTTAGTTGATATCTGTGCACGAGTATGATATCACATACTGTGTTTTTGCAGAATGTTAGAATGTTACTGATTGTCCTGCGCTTAGAAGGGCGCGACAGTTGTAGTGAAGTGATGAGCGATGAGAGTGAATTCATGAAAGAAGTTGCTCATTTCATGCATTGGCTCCACTCAAATCCTTGCAGGCATTGAAGACTTCAAAAAAGAGTAGTTGAAATCGATGGGTTGAAATCGATGAGTAAATAAATGCATGGCTGTTATGTCCCCCTGACAATGCGACACCTGCTTCAACAGTCAGGCATCGCGCACAAGGTACAGCATATGTTCATAATGATCACAGCAGTTTGCTAACTTTTGAGTAAATATAATTCCATGATCAATGCGCTTCACTCGGCAGATTCCGCCAACTGACACTGACAGCTGAGTCAACATCTCTGACCGAATAATGATCCGTAAATTAATGGATGCAGTTAACTTGGCAATCAAATGAAAGAACTCGCTCTTAATGAAATGCAAGGCAGCTATGGTAAAGAGTTTACCAGTAAAAGCGGAGATCGTTGGAAGTGAAGTTAAACTTGGATATTCGTGTACAAAATAAGTTATAATTCACTGAGTTGACGGGAAAAACCGGTCTGCCGATGAATCGATGTTTGTGATAACGTGTCCCAACTAAAGAAGCCGGATAAAACAAATGCACAATATTGAGGGTCAGGTTGATTTGAGGAGGTAAACACCAGGAACGCGTTATCTAATCTTCCAATATGATAGACGTAACTGGCAGATTTGACTGAAATGTGGAGGTGAAGCCGAAGATGGACGAGTGAAGTACCAATGTGTAGGTCGTTCAACTCATCCGTTTCTGGTCATTTTCATCAGTTTCGAATGCACGCGACATACCACTCTGATTTTTCTAGCAGGATTTTAGCGCCAGTTAATTTAGGTTGAATATCTCAGTCGCTTCTGATACCTTGCGAAATTTGTTGATCACCCGCCGCATGCGGGAATGCACGGTATCAGCATTACGTCACTACGCAGTATCGACGCTTCGCTGCCGCGCAACCACCACCGGTCGCACGTGGGCTAAGGATGCTGCGAGGGTTGCCCTGCCCCTATATAAGCTCGAACCCGCGCCATCAGATTACAAGGCAAACTCGTTACCTTTAGGCTACGGGCCGGCCGGTATTTAGGTGGAACCCATAATCATTCTATAGTGAATGTTCGTTGGTCACCTCTCAGCGCTAATGTAACACGTTGACGTGCGTTAGCGCATGTATGGGAAATTTATATGTCTTGCTTCCATAACCTTAGCAATGCGCACGGTACGTGTACTGCGAATTTCAAACCATTGAATTTGTGCACTTCTAAATCTGGGACCTTATTACCACACGTAGGTCGGTGACCTATTTTGAATCTCATAGCTGTATCAAATAAGAGTGCTTTTATAAATCAGTGGTCACCTTTTTGACGTAAACATCACGATTCAAAAGCATTTAGCTGAGCATATATATTAAAAAAAGGTTTCCTCTGTTATGGATTATGGAAAATGGACATAATTTAATGTCACCGTATTCAAAAGCAGCAAGGCATTGTTGATGCCCACCATGACTACTGGAATGACTCAGAGCATTGCGAAGCTACGATGGCAAATATGACTGTCATTCTTGACTGCCTGTTTTCTGCCATTGAGATGGAATGAGAACCAAGATAGAAAGCGGTTGATTAGACTGATATCCTGTTATGAGCTACTTGCTCGCTTGTTGCCCGATTGTTATGCTTTAGGTTCTCACTATAGGTTTAATGTTGGTGAATTTAGGTTTTATCGCATGTTTATCTCGGTGCATTATTTTGTGCTCACGTGCATTTGTTTTATCAGGAAGGAATGGAATGGGTAATGAATGCGGTGAACGTCCGGAAGAAAATGAAGTAGTCGCAACAACGGCCGGTGCGATCGATTTTGACGGATAGTACACAAGCATCGATTTACATCATCATATTTATTTTACATACTATACATACATACTATACATTACAGAGCACTGTGTTTTTCTTTCAGATCGCCATGTTTCAACAATTTCTTGCTGTTTCTCATAAAAGTTGTGCTGGCAGACTGGTTGACCAAAATTACTTCTGACAACGTTCACTCTTCTCTTTAACATATTAGTGCACCCACCATGCCTCGGGCATGCGCATTTTTGTGGTCAGCAAATATATACCGTTACTTAGACCAGCGTATGCTTATTCAAGGTACAGGGATAGTAACTGACTAATACACGCGTGTAGAGCACACATGATACTTGCAATAAATCAGTATACCAGTAGATAGGGTTGGTCAAGTTTTGGTTTGTTCTCCGACCTGGACGGTTTCGTCCTACGTGTTTCATCACCAGCAAAATTGGTTTTGTCCACGTTCCACTGCATAGTGGGCGATACTGCTAGATGTGTCTTCGGCCCTTGATCGATGTGCAAGTGTCGTCTGAACTTGAATAATTTGATTAACATCCCATAGCTATTGCTCGTTGTTTGTTCGGTTGTTGCTGCTTTTTGAATCATGTCATGGTTCCTTATCCGTTCAGTTGTCGGCCGGTGGCCGAATGGTCTGCACGTTTGCTTTGCAACCATAAGGTCACCGGTTCGAATCCGCGTAGGGGTGCGGGTCCTCGCGGTATACTCTGCCCGCGCCCGACTAGTGGTGGTCGCGCGGCAGCAAAGCGCCGTTACGGCCTACAGCTGACACATCCGTTCAGTTTCTTTCTTTCCCATTTGTTAGTATATCGGGGCCTTGTCTATTTGCTGCCTTTACTGAACTCTTTACAAATAACCACGTTTCCGGAAATTCTCTTCCTATCCCTGTCTTCCTACATGCTGGAACCTCCCTTTTTATTAGTTAAATGTGTGTCCCTTTTCATCAATGTTCGAAAATACTAGTGCTGATTCCTAATGTTGTTATTAGACTCATTTATGCATTTGCAATCTTGTTGCTAATTTCATATCTCATAAGTTCATATGGTGTCACCCGCAATTTTGACACTGTATTCTGTTGACTACGTTCCATCATTCTCATGCTTTCGTTCCCTTCTCGGTCTAGACAGGGTTTCCTCCAGAGTGGCAGTAGGGATGGAGGCTAACATCTGGTGGTGCAGCTTTAGGAGTCTGACTGTCGTTTCTGATAGGTTAATGATATATGATTATGCGACCTCGTTTCGTCGTTGTTGGTTCAGGTGCGGCATTTGCAGTCTTGCAACATTTTGGGTTTTACCCATTCCCATACCTTTGATTCCTAAATGCATTACGTTCGCGACTGAAGAAAGCAATCGAAATGTTGGCAAATCGCGATTTATGCCTTCTTTCTGTGCACAGTAATTTTTGTCTACCTCACTCAGGTTAAGCTCCACCGTGGTGGCTGTTATTCAAGGATATGCGAATTAACATATGTAAAGTTATTAGAGAAGTACAGACAGCAACACAATGCACGTTTCTTTATTTGTCTGTCTAAACGTTGAACGTGTTGTTCAGGTAAGTCTCAGCGCCGAATTCAATATAAGTAATAAGCCAAGGTTTGCCCACGGATGCATATTGCTTTTATTGTTTCGTATTGAGTCACAGGGTTTGACAGTTTGATTGTGTGATAAATGTTGCAGAGAATATCAAAGAAAATCGAGAGTTCAAGAACCACTTGCTTAGGGGAGCAAACAACAACCACAACATGATTCACTGATATTCACGGAGATGCGTGGGAAATGGCATCCACCCGTGCTTTTAGCCGGTACAGAGGTCCTGAGTTGGACATGCTTATGACTTCTACGCCGGTATCCATAGGATTAAATTTAAACAGCTGAAACAAAGGCGAACAAACAAGATAGACCTTGGGTGGACAAACAAGGAACATACTCCGACCATTTTAATCAGTTAAGTTTTTGTAGGTATGTTACCATGGGCCAACAGACTATGTCGGCTAACGTAACTTGTTGAATATTTATTCAATAGTTTCATCAGGTATGGTCATTTTCTGTAGGAAGCGAAGATGTAGGTGAATGGGTTCCCAGATATCAAGAACCAACTAATTAGCGATCCTAATCTTGGTGTTAAAATTTCATAGGAATCGTACCGCTTCCAAAAATAAGCAGTACTTTTATTATTCGATCGTACACTTTCCGACAAAACAAACTGTGCAGACAAAAAATCAGCTCTAAGATTAGCAAGATGTTTTGTAATCAATTCTTCATTTGTTCTCCGAGCTTGGCGGTTTTATCGTAAACGCTTCACCACCATGCGAAGTGGCATCGTCAGTGCAGTGATATGTGAAGTGCAATTTTACTGAATGAATCCTCCATCCGTGATCGACCTGCAGGTTACTTTTGAAAGTGGCAGTGTCGATTTACGTCCCGTGATCTCTACCCACTTTCCCCAAGGCTAAAGTCGGCGCCCGAGTTGTTCTGCCTTAAACCGCGTCGCTAGTTTCATTGCATGTAGATGAAGAAGGACATAGCTTCGATTGGAGCAAAGCACAAGTCCTGGCACGGGGTGAAATAAGAACAAAAAGAGAATTCCTGGAAACTTGGCTCTCAACGAAACACTCAATCAACATGCGTGTGGACATCAATTCAATATACGAACCTCTACGACAGAAAGAAATAAAGAACATTTTGTCACACGGTTTAAGGCAGAACAACTCGGGCGCCGACTTTAGCCTTGGTGAAAGTGGGTAGAGATCACGAGGCGTAAATCGACACTGCCACTTTCAAAAGTAACCTGCAGGTCGATCAGGAATGGAGGATTCATTCAGTAAGATTGCACGTCGCATCTCACTGCACTGAGGATGCCACGTCGCATGGTGGTGGAACGTTTATGACAAAATTGCCAAGCTCGGAGAACAAATGAACAATTGATTCATCAACCCGAGCTACCAGTATTTCGAAACATTTTAAAGGTGTTTTTGCCACTTTCACTAAGCTGGTAGATAAAATATACAAAAAATGATCTTCAACTCATTCGAAGTCTTCCACTCGATGGATGCAATAAGATCTTTATGCCAATGATACGGTCTGTTGTAACACTGTCTTTAATAACACTTTAAATAGATTGGTTACAGCAACTTTCCTTTACGTACGAGAGACATCAGTTATTGTTTGGCCATTAATTGTGTGTGAGAGGTCCCATTTTTAGCTCCAGATTTATTTGATCCGAAAGTAGAACCTTAATTTGCCTCTAACAACAGAACTGACGTAATGGAAGAAAGATAACGCCTGACTTCCCAGATGAAACGTAAAACCCCAGTACTTGAGACATTTCAAACGATACACTGAGATGACGGGTATTGTAAGGTGGACGCTATTCGTGCTGTCCGATCAAATGCAAGCAAGCCACATACTAAACGATCGCAGAGGAAATGCTGGCAGAGAGAGGAAGCACGTAACGTCATGGGTTACAGCAGAATCACAAGCGGTGGAAAAGTGTCATGGTGCCCACGAAAGCCTGAGTGTGACAGTCAAATGCTTTTGAACAAAAAGTCAGGATGTTTGTGGCTGATGACCACAGTTTCAGTAACTTGAGTATTTGGCGTCTATATTGCGGTAGATAATCCTAGACGCTTATCCAGGATCAATTTAATGACCTATACTATTTAGGGGTTTAGCAATCGATGTGGTTGTTATTTCGGAGTTTGGCGCCTGTCTAAGAAAGTGGAGCTTATTAAACTAAACGGCGTGGTTGTTTAACGTAATTTTTATCTACTTTCCTAGGAAGCTGAAAGCGGTCCTAATTTTTGATGCGCAAATAAAAGGCTTGCATATCAAATTCACTAGCGGCAACATCTTGTGAGCAAACATTAACTAGGAGGAAAATAGTGCCCCAACACCTAGCTAGTGCGCTTTCAAGCTATTGTCTATGTCGTTGCTTACAGTTCAGCACAGTTCTAAAAACCGTCAGTGCACCATGAGTTGGACCTCTCCATACGAATACCCTGAGTGCTTATGCTAGGTCATTAATTTCGTCTTCACTAGTGCGACAGTCTCAAGGGGTTTCGACTTCATCATGGCAACGGAGATATGGCTGAACGATGTGATTACTGACGCCGAGAGCGCACTACCCAGTATGTCACTCTTGCGCAAAGACCGACCCCCTAAGGGAAGCAGAGTAATTCTGTACTACCGTTCCGACCTACTGATCGACTGCGTAAAAATCCTGGTATTGAGATCGTGGACGCCTTACGGTGCTGCCTACACATAGCGTAGGGCGAAATATGCTTGACGGCCATTACAAACCGCCCACGAATGTCCACCATAGAAATGGGCCACGCTCCAGTCCCAGGTGTGATAAACCTACTGGCGCGATCTTACGACCACGTTATCCTGGTAGCAGATTTCAACCTGTACGCCCTAGAAACCCCAGCTACTCCCGGTTAACAATTTAAGGCTGAACTGCAAGTGCTAACTGCTGGTTCGCCGCTGTACAACCATTCAGCGCAATGAGGCTGGACCTTGCTGTGGTGGGATGGTTTACGTGCTTCAGAGATGCATTTAGCTATGCTGAGTGGGGCTTTTTTGCAACTTAAGAGCCACTCATACCAGGTTTGTCAATGGTTAGAGGCTAGGCAAACTCAGCCTCCTGGTCATCCAGGTTGAGGTTGGAATGAGGGTGGTTCCTAATTCCTTAAACTAGACTCCGTGATGCCCAACGCCAAACCCGCTGCCTTGCGGTCAGATTTTTGAAGTAAAGGCTTTGATTGAGAACCCTAATCGTTCTCCCGTCTAGGCATGGGCAGCATGAGAGTATCTTGTCTACGCAATCCTATGAAAGGGGATCGCAGAGTGAGTACAGAGCTCGAGTCTTGCAGGCGGGTCTCCGATAAGCAGCAGATATCGATCGAGAGGGTATCTAATGTTCGGGCAAGTGCTGCCTGTTGACCGATCTGAAGCAGTGTGCGAACATTGAGGCATGCCAATCTGAAGGAGAATCGAGGGCTCCAAATGGAAGCCGATGAACTGGAATGGGCCGCTTGCTTGGACATTGACCTGTTGACAGGGCAAGAATGACGCTCCGCGTTCACATGTGAGTTGCAACTAAAAGACAAGCTACTATTGAAGCAAGATGGGGGAGGGCCGAGAATTGGAGGGTTGAAAACAGGGGGATAAAAGTGAAGCTGGAACGGGACGATAAGGGTGAAAAAGCGCAAGAAGGGGAATAAGAAGACGGGAAGGCATGATAAGTAACATCCAAATCCCTATCCACCCTGCCCGATGCAGCAGATAGGGCACCGTTGATTATCCTCTGCGGTGGCCAGAGCATCAGAACTTTGTTTGGAGTGAGATTCATTGTATTGTCGCTGGCCACAGTGACAGACAAATCCGAAACCGGATGCCGCCAACCATTATCCTGATGATGAACCACTGAAAACGAGCTTGTTCGCTAACATTTGTTCTGATGTCTACTCCTGGGATATTTTGTCAGTTTATTACTGACTGTCATAGCCCAAGTGGTCAACATAAAACTTACATAGGTGGTTAACCTACAGGGGTCTGGTTCAATAGATTTTACATAGTGACCGTCCAAGCTAAGAAAGAGTGGTCAACATAGCGTGATTTTCAACATATAGAAGTTATCAACTTTGACGCTTATTATTGTATCATGTTCCTCTTGTCCAAGAACCTTAACACATGAGTTGAGAGAAGGTCTAGCTCGGTTACAAAAATGTGGGGTGTAACTTGTGGCCAACTATAGTGTGGGTATGCCCATCATCACCCTTGACCAGGTTTATAAATAATGACCTAACTATGTCGATCGGCAGGTCGATATCTGCAGGCCAAATGGAGAAACGGTTGAGGTCAAGCTGAAGTACGTCGCAGTCATCGGGAATCACAATAATTTACCAAAGGTTCAGGTCGTTTACAAACAATGCACACGGTGACCGTAGGGGTTTATTTATTACTTTGGGTATAATAGGTTCGAAATGGGCTCCGATTACTGTACCTTGGAATGTTCTACCAGTGCAGGGATATCAGTAAGTTAGATTCTCATTTGACGGTACTTTCCTTATTCTTACAGTAAGGAAGTCGCTGATCCATGAGTCAAATGAGTTACTAAAAGCGCAAACCCATTGCTTGTGTAGGAAGACATCATAGTTCACCGTGTCGTACGCTTTACTGTATGAAATCTGGACAATTCTACTGATTTACCCAGGTCTAGCGCTTGGGAAAAATCATGCCCAAGTTGTTGATGCATGAAGGGCCTTTCATGCAACAGTGCGTTTCCGGCGTTTGGTCTTTCGATTCCAGGACTTGTAGCAGCTTCTTCTACACAACAATTTGGATACCTCGGTAAAAACCGGGTTACGATAATGATTGGTAATTGAACACCTCTTCCTGCTCATCGCCCTTGGGAATATGATTCACCAAAAGCCTTTTTAGTCGCTCAACATTTCATCGTTGAACAGAGGCTTGTTTAACAGATCAGTCACAGAAAGTGCGCTCATGACCGATAGGGACTTGAAAATGAGGAGGTGGAGCCAGACAGAACTGAGAGGCTTCCAGCCGTTAAGACTGGGAAGCGGGTCGCGCACATCTTCCATACCAGATTTAAAACCGTGGAGTTCGGCTGAAATTGCATAGCCTTACTTGACACAAACGTACGGTAACTTGAAAATACTGAGGCAAACTGCGCTCAGTACCAGTAGAAAAGATCTGTTTATCAGAGCTCTCTAACCATGCTTCACTGCCCACGAGTCACAGGCGCCACTTTTAGTAGGCAATTATTCGGCTTGGAGCCATGTTTAATGAATCTGTCATCTCTTCTTCGAATTGCCGACCCTTCTGTGCTTTCACCATGTTGCAAACTATTGCATTCTCCTTGTACCCTTCGTAATGGTTGGAGGAGCCAGACTGGAGGAATTTACTCATGGTATGCGTCACCCTCGAGCTAACTGCTAATAATATATGTCGAACCAATGTAGCTTCACGTGTTTAGTTTTCATCTAGTTGAAGGATATGAATCCAGCAAACAAAGCTTTTACACCATATTTTATAGGATACCAATAGGCTTCAACGGATGAATACTGCAACAGTGATTAGTTCATTTGATTAGCGGCTCATGAGACCATCGAATTCAGTTATCCAGTCGATGTGGGATACGTTTGTGGAAGCGAGCATGGCAGGGGAAACATGACCTATGAACTACGTAACATATGCTTTATGTCCGAGATTATTTCCAACCAATACCAGAGAGATATGTTTGGTCATTCCCATCCACATCCATCCATTCATACTATGAATCTTTCATTAAATAATTTCCTAATGATTCACATGCCTCCTGGTCTTATTCCCTCGGGCTTGCACTGGATATGGGGTGTGTGGTTGGTGTAGCGCAAACCACCCATGGTACCTCTGCAGACGCATGCGTCCTGTGACTGTCCCCGTAGAGGCCATAGTGACAGGCAAACACGGATACGGATGTCGTCAATCTATACTTCGTAATTACAGATAGCAAAAACAATTATAATGACCAACCGTGAATCGGTTGACCGATGCAGAAATAACTGGGATATTTTTGAACAAGATTCACAGTAAGTAAGAATTAGAACAGTGACTGTATTTGAAGGCACTAAAATACGGCCATGCATAATGTGATTTCCGCATAGACTGGTCTGGTGATGGAGTTGGAAACCCATGCGTCGAACTCCGGTTTTCTGACACATAATATGTGTTATGTCCTTTTAGTGGCTTTGTGTGACTTACTCTACTCGAATTAATGTGGGGATGGTTGAGGCTTCCTAATTTATAAACTTAGTGGAAGTGTTCCTTTGATATGTACTGCAGTCATTTTTGCCTTGGAGTAATGATCAGAAAATATAAACGTATATTAATATTCATCTTGCCTTCACTGAACGTTGTGGTTCTAGTTGATTTATTAATGAAAGTAGCTCTACTTGCATCCCAGGATCAAATTCGTTGATGATAAGGGCTAACTGTATCGGACGCTTTCTGCATTCTTACTAGCGTATTCATCCCGACATGCTTACATGTCACGCTAGAGCCAGTGCGGGGTATCTTCTCATACCAGTGTTGAATTCGTAGTGTGGGCTTTAGAAACATAATAACTTGCCTAAGATGTTGCGGGAGATACGAAAGTCTATTAACACTGTTAAAACTTAAAGCAGGAAGGGGAAGGCAGTAGTTCTACTCCGTCTAATGGCCTGCCTCTTATGTCGTCTAACAACCGAGACAGCATGACCGCCGATGTCAAAACTACCGTGTGTTCCCACCAGAAGAAAGGCAGGCAATCCATATCAAGAATCCCGGTCATTTCCTTATTAGTTCTTTCCAGAACCATTAACAGACGAACCAGACAGGTCCTAAGCTTGGAAATGTTGAATTCAATAGCAGCATAAGCATTTGAGTGACTACCTTTACTCCTTTCTACTGCTGTGTATGTTAAACACGGGACGTACTTCCCTGATCCAAAGTTTCCTCTACGACACTAGTTATACTCAAAGAACGGTTGGAGGACGCACCCTCTTCTACATTCCACCATTTGATGTTGTCGTTACATTCCACTGCGTGTCATCAAGTTGTGCATCAAAACAGCGCGGACAGGAGAGTTATTACATCGGAAAACGTTAAAATTGTAGTCTTGATAGAAAAGGTACAGTATATTTTCTATTGAAATGTATACGGAAAACCATACCACGGAACGTGTAAAGCATACATTTCTTGAGCTATCCTGAATACTTCTACATTGATTATGAGCATTGAGGGAAACAAGAAAAACAGTGGATATATATATATAGGTTTATATATAGAATTTCGGGAATGTTCACATTTTGTTCAGAGCATTATTCGAGTATGTTCGAAACGGCACCCCAGTTTCAGCTTATAACGGTATAACCAGTAGGACATTCTATCCCTATCTTTGAAAGTTTGGTAGAACTAATTAATATTGGTCACATTGGATTCAACCTACTCTTGATTATCATCTAGATGTCAGGCAACACAGAGCTAAAATACAGTGAATTTGCCAAATGTATTATTTTACTTAGTGTTATTTAATTGGATAATGCTCGCATAAACGAACTAAGTTGGTAGTTTAGCACACGCTAAAACTAATGATTTTGGTTCTGATTCACAGTCCTAGTTTCATACTTATTTGAAAGCCATTGTTCAATCCCCGTGTTAAAATTTTTTGCTTGGATAAATTCTATTTACAGTTCGATTCGGTTCGCATCTTCACAGATCAGCGTTGTTAATTAACCCGACAAAGGCACTTGTTAGTAACATGCGAAAACATACTAAAGTAATCATTTATTCGGCTTCCCTTGGTTAGGCGAATGAGGCTCGAAAAGCAGTTTTTGGAAGTGAAATTTGTATTATTTTTAAATGTTGCTAGTCTGGTCTATCCAATTTGGTGGCTGGATAAAGTATGTTGATGGGGTAATGGGCGACAAGCTCTGCATATTGTGTAAAGGGAAACGAACAAATTATCAGAAATGCTGTCACATAATTCCACAAATGAAACCATTTATCATACCTGACAGATGCGGGTGGTAAAATGAAATGTCAACCCAGAAGTGACGACTGTATTTAGTATAATTTTGATACAACTGTATTCACTCGTCGTGGCTTCTCCACAAATAGATAAGCATTGGTTTAGTAGATAGATTAGGAAAACCAAAAATAAATAATTATACGGTGAGATTACTGAATCCAGCCATTTGGATCATGCAACCTTATAATTTGTACTGTTTGTTAGAGCCTAATTAAATTCGGAAGGGTTTAATATTGGTTTGTTGACGAGAGTAGAGTGGACTCGAGTTGATAAAAAGCATTTTCTAATTTTGGGTCTTGTTGTGATGAAAAGTGATAGATTTCTATTTATAACAGTTTGGAGATCTTTCCATTTTGTTTCAGTCCGCTGTAAGAACTGCACCCAATATTACTTTGTTCACTTCTGTGATCGGTGGGGAATACTAACCTAGATGTTGAGCTAGATTGTTTGAATTGGACAAGGCTTTTGTTTGTCTCCTCGGTTGGTCAGCATCAGATGAATGCACCGTTTGCTCCACCCATCCTTTCCCTTAGCTAGAAAATCACGTAGAGTCCTTTTATAGCAAAAATAAGACCTTCCTCGCATGGGACTGCCATTTGGCGCCGCAATATACGCTTCCCCTAATTAGGAACACAGTAAGTTGATTGAGCCGCAAAGTTAACATGTAGCGGTTGTTCGTATTTGCACATGTCTACACTGTTCATTTCACTGATAAATCAGGATGAGGAATTTAAAATATTTGGTTCTTGGAAGTAGAAAATGCGTGCGAGGCAATGCAGCTACTTATTGTTTAAGTAATGACTTGACAGTAGAATGCTTGGTCGGCTAGAAAGTAAAAGATATTAGTATTATTGGGACAAAGGGAGATATTCTATGCAGAAACATATGCGAGGTTAAAGTTAGCACAACACCGCAGGCAGACTAATTCACTCGGTTCTAAGTTTTCATAGCCTAACAGAGCAACAGTGTTGTATTCTCGTGCGGCATGAATGACCCGTTTGTCAGACGTTGGGAAACAAACTTACGTAACGGCTGATTTGTTTCATTTCAGTTGCAAGCAGTCAAACGAATGTATGGATGGCTGTTTGTTGAAAACCTGATCTAATTAAAGTGCCTTGGAGGATTTGTAGGCTTTTCGTAGGAGGGATTTTGGCTAGTGTATATCAGTCTGCTATGACGAGAAAATTGATGCGTTGTGAAAAGTAGCCCCGGGGGCTGACTGAATGGAGCGATGACAGATTTGGAATTCTACTGAGGCCAATGATTGTCAGAAAACAGAAATATATTGTACAACTAGTGATTCGTTGGCAAAATTGCTGCTATACTTAGAAGATGCATGTATTTTAGCATTTTAGGACTAGTGGATGGAAACAGCACAAACATGATTACGAATAGGATTATGTATAGGGACAATGAGCATAATAAAACAGGCTTGTGTGCTGTCGAAATGTAGAAGGAAGAAATGATTTATTTTTATTTTCAATTCATAACTGCCTGTTGCACACAATGTCGTGGACAGTGACGATATATTCCTTGTTATTTTGGAATTTTCGAGTTTCTGTAGATTACCTTTGTTCATTAGAGTGCGATTTTAGTGGATCACAACGATAATACTTCGGCGTAAGCTGTTTTTCTGTGAAGATTGTTTCTGTGACCTGATCTTTCAATCTTTCATCAAACCTAATTGCACAAATTAGTTATCACATTGCTTGCACAATCTTGATACGCTAGCCTCAGTATAGCAAGAAATGTGTCGACAGAAAAGTAAAACAATGGGTCCAGTTTAGCCAATTCATCAAGGCAGACAGAAGACAGAGGCCGCAATATTTTAATATTTTGGTTGCTTTCTTTATCCTCAAACAGAATACGTGCAGAAACACACAAATGATTATATACATACTATATGCTATGTGCAAAGAAACGTTGGCGGCAATTAACTCGGATGCCATGGTCTTGACAGTGACATTTAATTGGTGTTGCTTATTTTTTCCATGTATTTAATCGTTTTGTGATTCTGGTATAGTGTTTGCGACTAAAGAGAACAGTCGAAATGTTGACATATCGCAACCTCTGTTTTCTCTCTGTCTTAACGAAATGAGGACCTGCTCTTTCACTTTTCTGAAAAGAGGCATCTTTGCTACAGTTGCGAGATCATTAGACCGATTGTTGTCTTTGCGCTGCAAGTTAGCTGTTGAAATCGCCTATGAACATCACCAATCTGGCCAGGATCGTGTCGACGCATATCGACGTCCTCGTTGAAGGAGAACGGAAATTCCTCGAGCCGCAGAGACGGTTCGCATGCACACTCATTGAGTTGCCGTTGGTTTTTCCATCGAAATTTGAGGCATTTTCCGCTGAAGTTCTCCATCGCACTAGAGCAAAACAGTGCGCACTCTGCAGGGTTCTCTTACTAAAGCCACCAATGTTTCCTTTCCTAGTGATTGCATGAAGCACGTATACAATTTGTACTGCGCTCATTTCACGCGCACGCAACTGAAAGCTTTTTCGGTTGGCATGAAATACAGACTGTCACCAAAAGTGTTAGATAACTTCACCACCCAGACCCATTTTGAGTATCTGAATGAACAGCTCTGTGACCTATCGCCTAGATCGACGGAAGTTGTGGGTTAGTTTCGGGCGAAATTGGTAGATATTACGAACCCATTCCTATGTACTCTGGTTAGTCAGAGGTGCTGTCTGCAATCTGAACACTATACGGCGATCAGGAAGCTGAAACAAATGGTGCCCGCAATGTTCCTTCAGCCGGATAAAGGATCGGGCATTGTAGTAATGAACAGGCTTGACTACATTTCGAATATGGAGTGCATTCTGGGAGACGTGTGTAAGTTTCAGCTAGATAATGTACCGAAAAACATCCCGGTGGGGAAGCACGTGACCGGGAAGCTCCAGATCCTCCTACTACATGGTTACACCAGTGCGTCACAGTAGGAGCACTTAAAACCGACTAGGACACAGACACCCAGAATGAGAGGCGCTCCCAAGTTTTACAAAGGAAGATACCCGCTGCGTCTGATTATGTGCATGAAAAATTCATCTTATCACAATGTCGCGCGTTGGCTAGCTAAACTATTAGATCCGGTGCATAAACTCCTCACTATGTATTGTTTGAAAGACTCCTATGAATTGGCGGAGATGCTGGAACTGGGTGCAGAGTTCACGTAATCAATAGATGTGAACTTATTCACAAAGGTGCGTTTACGTGAGACGCTTGGTACTTTATGTGATTTTATTCTGAGTCAGAATATATCTGTGGTCCTGCCAGTGGATTATTTAAAGGATATGATTATATTGTGCAACCAGAACGTACGGTTCGAGATTGCGGGGACTGCATACAAACAGGTCGACAGTTGCTATGAGCAGCATTCTGGGACCAGTTGTAGCGAAAATCTTTCTTGAATTGATAGAAAGGCAAGTTGCTGCCAGCATTGGTGGAGCAAAGTTGTACCGACGATATGTAGATGACATTTTAGTCTTCACCAGCGGAAAACATAATACCTGGCTTCTGACCATCTTGAATTTGATTCCCCCCAATCTGTCGGTATCCCATGAAATAGAACAACACAGTTGCTTGGCGTTTTTGGATAAACTCATTCTGAGACGGGCTGAATGTACATTGCAGCGCACTGTTCACGGTAAATCGATTTAGAGTGGACAGTACCTGCATATTTCAAGCTTCGCTCCAATGACATACAAACGCGGCTTAGGGAAAACTCCCTTCTCCCCGGCTAGACGTATTTCCTACCCTGAGACATTAAAAACCGACGAAGAAATTCTACGCAAGAGGTTAATTTATAATGGATATCCTGAGAAATTTATTCAAATACACAGCATACTTTTCAGCGTGAAAACACTTGTGCTGACTTCTGAGAAAAAGGATGTTTATTAGTGCTTGTCTTTCAAGGGGGACCATGTGGCAAATGATATCGGACACAAGCTCCGATCCGCCCTAAAGCGCACCTACACGACAGCCCAGTTTCGACTCAGGCATACCATGCAATGACTTATTCTGCATAGCTGTGAGAGCATCTCGTTGGGTAGTTCGGCCTCTCACGTGGTTTATCAGTCCAGCTGCGGTTGCGGTGACATTTACACATGCAGAATAAATCGTCAGTTAGCTCAGAGGGTTACTGAATATTTGCCAATGTGGTTGCGATGGGATTTCACAGCAAACTGAAACGGATCTGAGAATTAATCGGAGCCCGGCATCGTCAATCACCAAGCACCTCGCGGCAACCCGTCATCACGTGAGCCCTGAGGCACCTAAAATAATCCCGATAATGCCGAGGCGTTGTTGAATAAGGCCCGTCAATCTGTGCTAAGTGCACAGAAACTTGAGCCAATTAATTTGATTGCCGTGGTCTTGACTGTGACATTTTGATTGGTGTTGCTTATTTTTCCATGTATATGATCGTTTCTGTGTATCTGTCCGTATTGTGTTTGCGACTGAAGAGAACAATTGAAATGTTGACATATCACAATCTCTGTCTTTGCTTTACTGAAATTTGTTTCCGTAGGAGATGGGGAATATTATCATGTGGGGCTAACACCATCTACACGGATTTGAGATTAAATGTCGCAGCATGTTTGGCACTGCTTCTTGGAAGTAGTGTAGACCCACAGGATTATAACTACGCAGATCAACGGATACTACGAATTCCGTGGTATTGAGTATTGCCCTAGTCTCCATTCTGCTTAGAAGCGGTCTATGAGACGCCGTTCTCGCCAAAACCGCGTCTGTAATGACAACGATTGTACCCGATGGATGAAAAAACAAAGTTCTGACATGCTAATTACTTGTTACCATTAAAGTTTTCCCAGTTAGTCCGTAAAATATCACCGCTAAGTAAGTTAAAACTGTGAGTGAAGTTGAAGTTGAGCCACGTTTTGATGGTGACAGCATTTTGTAGAAAACCATCTGAAGTGTAGTATCCAGTTTTCGTTTTCACTGTTGCTGTTGTTTATCGCCATTGTTGTACAAGACATGGATAGCAAGACTATTTCTGGTGTAATATCGCATGACATATTTTAAGCTAAATGGTGGCAACAAGCTTTCCGTTCGGAAGTATTCATCAGTTGAGCAATCTCTTTTACTTTCAAGATAACACAATGTTTAATTTAAAGTACTTGGTTTCAAAGTTTTAAATATAAACTGGTCGTTGAATTTGTGCCGGTTTCCCATTGAATATAGAGGCAATTATGCATATTTTAAAATTGCTTCTAGCGCCAAGTAAAGGTAATGTAAAGCTAAATACCGTAAAATCCGAGATCCAAACAAAGGGAAAAGGTGTTATTGGTCATTTTGAGACTATATTTTGACTTGCCATTCAGTTACGCTATTTGCAGCTTAACCGAAAGCACTGATGAGTACCAAATAGATCGACAATCCTTTTGCCCAAGGTTTTCCCAAATAAGGAACAAGTATATCACTTTTCCTTGAGAATACAAGCTTGCAAAACCAAATTTTTTGAAGCCTAATGGACAATTATTTGACACATCTCAACTACAGCATAACTGAAATCGCGGAGCGAAATGCTGGTCTATTCATTCTGCTCACGGGGATAAAAAAAAACTGGCTCGCCAATGTTTAGGTAAGGAGTGATGAGAGATTAAATTAACTCAATTTAGTGTAGTCCAATTGCCTCTCTATGACAAAGATTTATGTCTGTATTGCACACTAATCAGTACTTCCCACAGCCGAACAATCGCCAGCCTGCCAACGACAGACAAATTCCCCACGTTCGTTAGACAACTTAATCAAGCAGATACAGCATGAAGCGAGGTAGAATATTCCGCTTAATTAAAGTCTGACCATTCTAAGATATTTACCCATCGTAATAAATGGAAGAAAAATATAAATGCAAAAATCGTTTTGGTGTAATATTTTGTTTTATTATAAAGCGCGTTATTACCAAAGTGAATAAATTCACTTACTAATCTGGAGAAATATTTCACCTTCAGGTTAAACGGGATATTGAACGATAACTCCTAAAATAGGCTTAGCTTTTCTTGGTAGATATTCGGTCACTTAGAAAGCTTCGGGATAAGGTTAGAATTGACTTGAAGTTGCTTTTGTTTATGTTAGTTAAGGAGTAATTGCTTGGATGTATCATAAAGCGTAATGCTGAAAAGCTATCCATAAGTAATTCGTAAAAATTTTGATGGCAGAATTTCTAGTTGCTTCATGAACGGCAATGACTTGCGTTTTTCCCTAGTTCCTCTATATTTAGTTACTTTTATCAACAAAGTGCTGCACATACCGTTTACTTGAATGAGGTCTGTCAGCAGCCTCAACTAAATTCAACTGCTGCTTCGGCAAATGCGACTGATATTCGATGCTTTCAGTCACTTTGCGTATTAACGTGAAGAAGTGCTTTCGTCATAACTTAGGTATAATCTGGGTGTACCGAGAGTTTTGCTAAGCAGAAAATTATTTTTTGTTATGACTAGTGATGAGTATTTTCCCATAAAATTCGAATGAAAATTATTTAGGGTAATGCAAAGTGCAAATTTATCAAACCAAATGAATAAATTAGATTTGTTTTATGAAACCAGCACCGCATTCGTTTGAAAGTAAGGAGGGCAAATGGTTCGTTGTTATGAGACAAAATAACTAGTTGTGTGCTTATTAGGGGAACGATACTTCTCTTCGTGTGAAATCACTTTGTAACCACACTTCACAACTTGCATACCTAACAGGCGTAGTCAAGTTACACGGCCCGTCCAATTTATGTTGGACGAGTGTAGAAATGAGGGTAAGCCAGAATTCCATACTAACTGCTACTAAGATGCTAAGGCAATTAAAACCGTCATTTCAGCCTAATTGCACTGCGCGTCACCAAGGTATCGGGAAATTTATAATGTGTGCAGAATGTAAGGACATCAAAGTTTAAGGTCTTTGGACACGCAAAGTTGTATTAAAACCGGATAGACTTGAGCGCGAATACAGCGTTTGAGTGTGAGTATACAATAAATAATTGTTGCGCCGCTGCTAATATCTCGAACTCCCTGTTGATATTCAGTACCTTGGCCAGACTAACCTACGTACTCTCCAGCGTACTTTTAGCGGCAAAATAAGAATAAAAAAGCTTAAAAGGAATTTATAACATTTGCCAAAATACATCAAGATCTGGCTGTTCTATACTCGTTTCTTTAGGTTGTACCTTAATTCCAAATACACCACGCTGCACGATCGGTTTCCTTCAGCTTTGGATTGGTCAGGTAGAGTTAGCCTGAGCTGGAGGTGTGAATCGACACGGAGTGGTTGGCTGCTTGCACATTGAACAGTAAGCTAAAGATGTACAATTAGTGATTGACACAGAATTCAGATGTTTGATTGGGGAGCCATTTTCGTAATACAAGTTTTCCAATTGCATTGTGATGCGCAAGCTCAAGGTGGACCGTGATTTGTATCGTAGTGAACCTTGGTCAATTTGATCCGCAGGACCGTAGCTGCAAGTGATGGAAAGCTGGTGTCGCTCACCTGAAAACGTTGGGTGGTGCCGTGGTTTTAGATGAATAATACGTAATTCACCATTTGTTTCAGTACCAGATTTGTTTCACGTCATGTACTGTTATAAAAAATAACCCTAAACTATTGTTAAACAAACCGATGCTTTCTTACCTGACTTATTTCCTAACAAAACTGTATGTATACAACTTTAAGTCTAAAGAAATAATTGATAATGCAAGCAGCAAACGACCTCTTTGTCGTTATTCTGTAAAAGTTGAGTTGAGAAATAATTTCAATACTGTTACCAATGGACATCGTCAAATTTATTGCGTCATTGTAGTCATATGGTAAATAGTTTAAGAATTTGAGATATAAAGCAGTATCGTTACGTAACCTTACGGTTCAGTAAACCTAACACCAAGCCTATGTCAAGTAAACTTTGTTTTGTAAAGTTGCAGGCTTAACAACCATGGATGCAGCGAAATTAGTATTTCTTTGTTATCTACTGCGTGGTTGTTTAATAAGTCACCCATAAGTTGGATTTCTAAGCTAAATTTACCCCGTCAATGTACATTATTTTTGAGATTAACATGCGCTGCACCTCTCTGAGCATGCTACAGTATCCTTCAAAAGAAATTTGCTTTTGCTGGCTACGGAATTTACCCGACTTTATATCTGGCCTTAATTTCTGGTACGTGAGATAACACTTCATTCTCTGTTATTGTTGATACTTGCCCATGCATAAAACAAAGTTTAATTTTTCTTCCAATTTAATGTTTTTGATTGAGCAGAATTGTTGAATGGATGAACAAAAACTCCATAAATGCAGTGACCTTAATTTAAAGGCAGGCAGTGCAGTGGTAACCTGCATTGGGAATCTGTTATCGTTGCGTAAATCAAACATTTCCCAGCTGGGAATATTTCAATTTAGACCTTGAAAATACTTGATGTATCTTAGGTTGCTATAGCTTCTCTAGAAAATGTATTCTACTGCCTAATCTTTAATGGGAACTCATTTTCTAATTTAAATAGGATACGGGTAATATATTTGATGAAGTCTAAGGCAATCCGAATGATGTCTGCTGCCAGACTTGGGAAATCAATGGTATACGTCCACTTATGCCAGCTATGTGAAATTATCTTTGGAAAATAAATAGATTGGCAACAGAATTTCTTAAAGTGCCTGGTATACCACCGAAAAAAGTAATTCGGTAAAACATACGTCAAATTATAAAGCAAGTGCAAGCTGCTTTTTTCTGATAGCTTCATGGATAAACAGACAATGTAGAGGAGAGCTGAAGACAGAAAACCATCTAAATGGATAACTTGTTTTTAACATTTTAATACCAATGCTACTTTCCGTGATTCTTCCAAAATCATATAACCGCACACAACGGCATTCTTATTGTTATTTGTCGCTGTATTTCATATTTTCGCATGCACACTGATCCTAAGAGACATATTTTGTGAGTTACTACTCCCTAACCTATTAGCTTGAGTGGCTTTTATACTTGGTGACATATATTATTCAGCGTATTTAAAAAATCACTGCCGGAGGGCAGTTTACTTTGGGAAAATATAGGTTTCTGACACAGTTGTAAATGATAAACATGAGCACACAAAGGTGACTGGTACGCACCAGTTGTTAATTACATCTCATAAAGAAACGCGTGAAAAATAACCTTCAATTTCAACACCAGCAAAATACTTTTATTGTATCATTTAACCCAGTGTTAAGAATGCACACGTTAGTAAGTGAAATCCGTTCCATATGAACCTATAAATTTCATGACTAAATTAGGCACTGTTAGGCGATTAGCAAATCATTTATTTTATTATAATAGATGGTTGCTTTATGTCGGGCCTGATTAAACAAGAAAACAGGTTAAAATTTAACTGTGACTGTACTCACAACTTAATGTTTCCATTCAACGTGAGTGTTAAGTAAAACCTACTTTTGTCACGGGGACTCAGTCGTGTGAAAGTAAATCTTGTTTCCCTACGGTTCACCGCACACGGTGGAAAGTTTGTATACAAGTCATTCAACCGTATCAAGGTGCAAATGTTTCAAGAGTAGCAAATATCGCTTTCATCATCCGAGTAGCGGTTTGAAAGGGAAAGGTACAAATCGCAATTTGACGGAAAAATTCAAGTAATGTTTACAGTTTCATGTATTGTATCCTTAAATTCATTATGGTGCTAGTTTTAGACTGACGTATTAATTTATTTAAAAACATATTGCTCTCGTGATGATCTAGTTGCTACTTGGAGGGTTCTGCTGAAGTAACACCATAATCACATAGGCTTGTTTTTTTTACCAGCTTTTCATTTGTAAGCTAACAACCTTAAGTAGCTGTCAGCTGTTTTCGGACGGACTATATTCTAGGATATATGTGTCCTCACTGAAAGTCACGGGGATTAAAGTGGCATGTGCCAGAACAGTTTAGGACTCGCTTACAATTTATGGTGTATCGTGCAGTTCAAAAGTTCACAGGTCAGAAATCTTTCAAATAAGTCCACTGCAGGTTTACCTGCTGAGAAAATCCATAGCCATAAGATTAAGTCAATTAAAGTTTGTTAGTGGATAATTATTCAAACTTGAGTTCTGACTTTATGTTTGAATCCAACTGTTGTTAGACAATGCTCTGAACTGCGAAAACATATCAAATAGATTTTGGCGGTTCCAATCTTCACGGTTTTACATGTTATGAATTCGTCTATCTCAGTTTCCGAACCCCACAAATACATTTGGAAAACAATTTTTCCCCAGTCTGAAAAATCTTTCTTGTTTTCATAACGAACGCCCCACAGATTGAGTGACTACTGATACTTGCTCTAGAATAGTTCAATAAAGGTCGTTAGTTATATTGTCCGAAAAATAAAAGACTGGTTTCTGAAAGAATTTTGTGGTGCCCCGGCCAAACTTAGTTGTATGGAAACTAGGGGAAACAATGAAGATAACATAATTCAAAGTTCTGTCTAGTTACCGACAAAAGCCGCCAATTCCCTTGCGTCTACTTTTGCTTTCTTTGTTTAAAATTGCTACGGTGGAACAAGGTTCGCTGAATTTTACTCAAAGTTGTCAAGCGGCTTTTAGATTTGGACATTATATCTCAATACTATCTTAGCATGTAGTTTTGGTTTGTTTGAATCCTTGAAAGTGTGTTTTAGGAGTAGGGTTATAATACATTCATTCACTCGACAATATGTCTGCCATTGGCAGAAAGGCATTTAACGATAATTACTATTCATATGAATATTATGTTATTATATCGTCTAGATTTAAGTATAAACTATTCTATGGGAGTACTAACAAAAATAAAAGACCTATATCACCCATTAACACTGGTTTTTCAAGTTATCTCTTGGTTTTTTAAAAAGTGTATAACACAGTAATTTG
The DNA here is from genome assembly GCA_944474145.2 of Dicrocoelium dendriticum. Classification (NCBI taxonomy): domain Eukaryota; kingdom Metazoa; phylum Platyhelminthes; class Trematoda; order Plagiorchiida; family Dicrocoeliidae; genus Dicrocoelium; species Dicrocoelium dendriticum. The sequence goes on along the minus strand of OX104059.1, from coordinate 32,343,793 downwards.
GGTATCACAGATATGGGATACCATTGTTAGTGAGTACTATTTTTCGGTGTCGAGCAGTCGAGAAAATTGCATCCAACAATAACTTGAAACACTTGCTTTCACTGCGCGATGCGACATACGTTACAAAAATTGACCACTTGCCGTTCGAAAAACGAGGCTTGGAGTATTTATTTCAAATCTGGTAGCACAAGATTGGAGGAGTCTTAGCTTGTGCTGTAGGGTATGAAGATGGAGCTGTGGCATTATCATGGGAATTTAACTAGATGTAAAGGACAGCAGGTCATGATGATGTCGGCTCTCACTAGATGACACGACTTGGTGTAGAATCACAGTCTCTCGCACCAGTATTTTCCTGCGCACCCCAAAAATAGGGATGGGACTGGTGACGAAGAATTGAACGCGCACGAATTTCCGCACCTCGTCTAGGCTGGTCGGATGGCTGGCGAGCAAGCTGCACTCCAACATTGGTCTTAGGATGAAAGAGAAGAGGAGAGTGACAGCCCTTCAGATCAGCTACAGAAGCTGCGTTCGGAAGACCAGGTAATGCGAAGTTCGTCTATATCTAACCTGTTCGTTTTGACCATGAATTTCAAAGCGCATTTTTATAAGATACCCATACTTTTCTCACGGAAGTTGTGGGGGGTTGTAGTTGGCTATCAAGAGTGTAGGCACGGCTGTTACCATCCTTTATGAGAAGCGATTCGAATGGGTTGACCAGAAGGCGGACTTCTACATACCAAATGGAGAGGCAACTGTGGTTTGCTAAAATAAATCGCGGTCGTATGGCGTGCCAATCCATCTCCAGATCTTCAGTTCGTCTATAAACAAGGCACAGGGGGATCGAAGTAGCTGGGGTAGATTGTCAATAATATTATGAACAATTTATACCCCACAACTATACCTTAGGTAGGCCTCTTTTAGAAAGGTGCCAATCGGTTTGATGGGTTCGACTTGTACCCTGCACTTTCTTCCAGCGAGAACCTTTGATGCACTAGTGCAGCGAACCACGAATACCGCACACTTGACCTTTAAAGGTGGATGAGTTTGAAGTAACTTACGGAAGACTTTGCTGAAATCGGTGGAGATCAGGTCTTAAACGATCCCTAGTTCACTTCCTCCAACCGATACCGTATTCTCAACATCAGTTTGGTAATGCGTGTTAAAACAATCGAGAAACCATGCTCAGCGGTTGTCAGGAGACATTTTAACCAAAACAGTTGTGCAAATGCTTTTCAAAACGTCTTGGCTATCTTCGCCAAAACTCATGTCAGAGCATTTGGCCTGTAATTGTCCACTTTGAGGAAGTCAAGGTATTTGGGTATCAACTTTGCCACCAAACCTTTCCAGTTAATTGACAACGAACCACTTGTCAGTGTCCTGTTGAGCAGTGCAGTCAATGGAGGTAAGATTCTGGCCGATAAAGTCATGAGAATGGAGCCCGTTACTATCAGCTTTCTTGGTGCCGTCAACTTTGTTGGGAGCTGATGCACATCTTCAACGCCGAAGAACAGCCTGCAAAAATGGGTATGTGCTAGTCCTTGGGACCCAGTAGGTGGTTGTCAGACGGCTGAAGAGTAATACAACAGCCACGTACCGAAAAGTCCGCGAAACGAATCGAAACTACTCGTTGGCACTTAATAGCACACCGGGTCACCTTCCACTTGCAGGGACCGCTTCGAATGATTAAGTTATCAAAGCTGGTAATTTTTAACCGTATGAGTCCACCGACGCAAGTCCTCAAGCAAGCTACAATCACAGTGATAAGTTACTGTAGATCTTGGTTCACAGGTTCGTCGGTATGCGTTAGGTCGGAATGAAAGTGGGGCAAATCCTCGGTCTCTGACAACAACACTGTTAAGAAGGATCCATCTATGCGGGTAACTTCTGCCGACTAGTGCATTCTAAAACAAATACTCTTTCGGCTGTATACCTTGAGAGGTGAGAGGTGCATATTCATCTAGATAGACCCAGCAAACCGAAACGCAAAACACACCATCTTTGAGATTAAGCAGCGAACTAATGAGAGAGAAGCGAACCTGAGTTTGGTATTTGGTATATAATATATATATAATATATATGATATATAATATAATATGTATATATAATATATAATATAGATATAATATATATCAGATAGAATATATAACGTTATTGCCAAATCCCTGACAAGAGTTCCGTCATCACCTAACTACAAGGGCTGCGGTCCAAGGCTAATGAAAGTAATACTACACTTTGAGGGAATGACACAAGTTCTGTTTGATAGCTGGTTACAGGTTCGAGCTAGGCTGCCAACAGAGATCCGGATAAAAGCAGCAGGCGAACGACCAAAAGTCGGAAGCAATTCAACGGAACTTGTAAACGCAACAAATTCCTTATCTGCACAGTCCTGCGGAGAGTCCGATACAACCGCGCCCACGGCACACAGGAGGATCGAGCACAGCACCAGTGAAACTTCTGTTCAGGAACGCTTAATAATGCCATGCAACACGACTGAAATACATAAACCAAAAAACGATTAATTGCCGGCCACCTAACCGCCGGCTTAAAAGCAAACACAAACTTGACATCTATCAATGAACTCCTAACAACAAAAGCCCTATCTTGCATGTATACAAACGCCCAAGGCCTTCTAAGCAAGTTGTCAGAACTTAGAGAACTCCATGCCTCACAAATGTGGGACCTTGTCATGATTACAGAAACATGGTTAAACCCTGAGATAACCGATTCTGAGATCAATTTACCCGGTAAGTCGCTGCTTCGGACCGATAGGACCGGAAGGGGGGGGCGGTGTGATTCTTTAATATAATACAAACCTCCGATGTGAAGTTATCGACCACCCGGAAATCCGACCTCCCGATTCGCTTTGGTGCCGCCTATGGTTGCGAAACAAGGACATATGCCTATTAGCCGTGATTTATCGCCCACCAAACTCAACTTCGGAAATGGACTCCAAACTGAACCCCGTTTACCAGTTTGTTTTGAACAAGTCCTACACCCACATTCTTATCGCGGGAGACTTTAACGTGCATGACATAGAAACGCCAGCAACCGACGGTGTGCAGTCTAAAGCCTGCTTGCAAGAGCGTATTGTTAGCCACCCTCTTTACAACCACGTAACCTCTCCCACCAGATTTCCTACTGCTAACAAGCCGTCGATACTGGATCTTGTGCTCACTAACGAAGAACTCATGGTTAGCGGGAAAGTTACAAGCACACCACTTATTCGTAGTGATCATGTTACCCTACTCTTTGACTATATTTGCTACGCGGAGTACCCTGAAAAGAAGGAGGATAAAGTGCACACTGTCACACATTACAATGTGTTGTCTAAGCTTGTTAAGGATACATCTTGGACTTTCTTAACCGAATGCCCCCAGATGTTGCCTGGGAAACATTTACAAGGACGTTTAGCACACTGGTAGCGCACGCAACAGAGCAGAAGTCCTTCCAACCTAAAAACAAGCGCAATTCATTTCTGAGGAGCAGGACACGTAAATGTATGTCCCAGAGGGATTTGGCATGGCGAGATCACCAGGACTACCCGAATGCCGAAACCTGGACTGCATACGTGACCCATCGTAACTTCTGTGTGAAACTGACCCGCGAAGACAAGGTCACGCATCAGCAGAAGTTAATGAAGAGATTCTGCACTAACCGTAAACTCCTGTACAGGCACGTTAACGGCCTTCGAAAGTTAAAACGAGGGGTTCCAGCACTAGTCACGGCTGATGGGTGCACGCGATCAGCAATGGAAGCAGCTGATCTCCTACGGCTTCATTACTCCCAAACTTTCCAGGAGGTAACGAGCATTAACAATCTCCTCCTTTCTAATACTCCACCATCTGGTTTAGAAAACATCACCTTCACTGCGGAAGTTGTGTTGAAGAAGTTGTTATGCTTGCGTATCCACAGTTCTCCCGGAGCTGACAACATCCGACCAAAGGCTCTACAGGCAGTAGCTAGTGATCTAGCAGCACCACTGGTTATTTTCTATCAGCGATGTCTAGAGGACAAGCGTATTCCACCAGTATGGAAGCGAGGGGTCATCACTCCCATTCATAAAGGAGGTAGCCGCACTGATCCTGCCAACTACCGTCCAATAACACTACCTCCAGTACTATCCAAGGTGATGGAATCAATCATCGCAGACGCGCTGATGGAATACCTGGAAAGTCACAATTTAATAGCCCCAGAGCAACATGGCTTTCGTCAAAAACATTCGTGTAATACTAACCTATTAATTGCACGTAATAGCTGGACTGAAGCTGTTGATGATGGAGTAGGGGTCGATGTCATCTACCTGGACTTTTCAAAAGCATTTGATCGCTTAAACCATCGCATTCTCCTTCACAAGCTTCGGAATTACGGCATTGGCGAACCAATCCTGAGTTGGATTGACAATTTTCTACAAGAACGACGGCTAGTGGTGACAGTCCGACAATCATTTTCTGATGCAATCGATGTAGTGTGTGGAGTACCACAAGGCTCGGTTCTTGGACCTCGTCTATTCTTGGTGTTCATTAACGATTTGGCGAGATCAATTACTTCTGATTTCCTATTTTTCGCTGATGATATCAAGATGCGGCGAAGGATAAGAGGACCGGACGACCATGAAAGGCTCCAGTGCGATCTGAACACGGTGTCGAACTGGTTAGTTCAAAACGCCCTACCGTTAAATGTAGACAAATGTCGCGTTGTACAATTACGTCATAGTCATAACTACACCTATTCACTTGGGACCAACGGACTGCAGAATAGCTCCCCGGAACATGACCTTGGTGTGATCGTACAGAGCTACCTCAACTGTTCAAAACAGGCTGAGGTAGCTGCGAAAAGAGGCAACCAGTATGTCGGCATGCTGCGAAGGGCGTTCGGGAGATTTGACCCATCAATCTTCCCAATTATGCACAATTCCTACGTGCGCCCCCCATGGTGAATACGCTATCCAAGCTTGGCAACCTTGGTTGAAGCATGAGCTAGAAGCGATAGAGGCACCACAACGGAGAGCAACAAAGAGTGTAAAGGGCCTGCGCTATCACTCTTACCACCGAAGGCTGAAGTTACTGGGAATTTTCAGCGGGCGCTATCGAAGACTGCGCGGTGATCTCATATTAGCGTATCAAGTATTGAGTGACCCCAACCACGTATGCCGCCATTCGCTGAAACTTAGCCACAACACGCAGCTCAGGGGTAACTGCTTAAAGTTGAAGGAACAATACAGCCGTCTAGAGTGTCGACGGAATTACTTTTCCCTTCGGGTTTGCAAACCTTGGAATGCACTCCCAGACTCAGTTGTATCCTCTTCTACCTTGGATGTTTTCAAAAAACGATTAGATGTTGCTCTTAGCTCCCAACATTTTGTTACCTAAACTCCCCTACTGCGGATTACGTCAAGCATGCTTTACAACACGATTTATGTATCAAACGGACCTAAGTGAGCTACCATGTTTTAATTTGCTCACTTTTTACCTCAATGGTCACTGCACCCCAGTGTCTTTCTGAACGTTTACGCTCGATAATTTATTTTACTTTTACACTGATGTTACTTATCAAACTATTCATCTCGGCAGATATTCGATAGATGACCCAGATATATTTTGATTTTACCATATTCACCTCAACCATCCTACGAGACGTGTCAAGCACTTGCATTTATCCCGTGATAAATCATTGTTCATTGTTCAACATTATATATATAGGGAAGCTCGTATTGGCCAATCTAAGTGCACCAACGGCGCATAGCGACAATAGATGGGCCAGGAATATAGCGCAGACGGCCTTCGTTGCAAGGTTAGGGCATTCAGTGTCGCAAACGCGGGACAATGGGGCATCCAGTAGCAAAGACAGAAGATTCCGTGGTACTCCCTTCAAGGCGGACAATCGTTGCTAACTTTGTGTGTCGAACGAGGCTGATAACCTCCCGAGGCGTGGTCAATGTATACGGCACGCCACGGTGCCGTAGGTACGTCTGGGTTATGGAATCATTAGGTACCCCATATATAGGTGTCACTGCAATTACAGGTGAACCATGAAACACTATAGCCTGGTCCGAATGCAGGCATATACTCAAAATTGACTGACGGTCTTGAACTGAGGTACGTCATGTGTGGCCTACAGCAACAGGGTCAAGTTGGGTCAACGTCATCGAGGGGTTCGGTGGGCACATGTGACACGATGTGAACGTTGCTGCTTGAAAGCAGTGCTGCCAATATGCTCATTGAGGTCAGCACATAGTTGTATGAACCGATCGCCACTGCCTGTTCGACATGCATGCAACCCGAAATAGCTTTCCATGTGTTGTTCAGAGTCCGAAAGACGACCCACTAAGACCTTCATGTAACCAGTAACAATCACAGTCTCAGTAGTTCCTGGTGACCATAAAAGTGGTCCTTCATACTCTCTGAACTGCACTCATTGGGGGCATAAACAGAAGCATTGAAAATGCACGATATCCTCAGACGGTTGTTATTAACCACAATCGAGTTTGGAAGTCCAACAGCACACATACGGCAAGTGACTTGCATTCAGTCGATTGGATTGCATTCTGCATGATTGCCTAGGGCGATACGGGTAGCATAATAACCTTGAGCTATTTACTTCGTATCGACAGAGGCGATTAGATTGTTATCGTTATCACCAGATTCGTCACGAAGCGATTATCTTGTATATGTGTTTCGGAGACAGCACACACCACTATGAGGGAGTGTATAGCGAGAGTTAGTGCTGCTGTTGGCCGATCTGAAAAAGTGCGTGGACGTCAAATGAACTATTGAGAAATGGGAATCTCGGTTCGATAGCTTTAGTTGCGAGGTTAGTGACAGTCCCTTGCGCAATAAACGGGGAAGAAGAGAGTGGTACGGATAGAGGAGAAGAATTGTTGGCGACTGGGTCGAGAGGGCAGATTATACTCTTCTGCTGCTCATTCCGGAAGAGGGTTGTTGGTTGAGGTGCCCTACAATTAACCGTTCACTCAACAGCCTGACGAACAACGCGGTCAATTATATGAAGGTTCACTTGAGTGACTCCATCCAGAACATTTGGCCAACAGCTTGACCCACAATGTAGTGGGGAGGTAGTCCAACTGGAGAGCGTGATTGCAGTGTCTCTTTGGGATCTGCTTGTGGCCTGTCAGATGCAGCCTTTGAGAATCTAGGGCAAACCATATGTGACCACGGACAACCGCATGTGAGGATTGGCGGGTTGACACCTATTTCACCAGGAGTTGCCTGGATTGAAGCGGGCGGTAGCAAACCATTAAGCACTGCGTGGTGCACTCCCACGATCAGAGACAATGCGTGGCACTCGCGCTCTACCCCAATCCAGCTGTGAGATACTCTAACACGTGTTGTATCCCGTGGCTGTTCTAAGGAAAACGGATCATGAACCTCTACCAACCCTCGAAGAAGATTGTGAGACTGAGTTAATCCGAGCTCTAACCATTGGCACGTTTTGTATGAGCAGTCCTAATGGCACCTAGAAGTTGTCACCGAGCGAAGTTCAATAGGTCCCGAAGATAGGCAAACTATCGCATCAAAATAAAGTCCAGTCCAGTCGCGTCGCTATGGGCTTCGTTTCTCCGCCATGTCGCTGTTGTACCATGTAGTATCAGTCTGAGACTTCTCTACGCTTACGAGATCAGTTTCCACTTGTCTGACATACTAAGTGTTATTGAGGATAACAAGCTTATTTCGCAAAAAGTTCTCAATTGTTCGACATCTGCGCATCTGAAGGATTCAATTCTCATACGTAGGGTGACTATACGCGTGTAAGATACTCTTCATACGAAACCACATCTTCTACATCTATAGGTTCGAAAGGTAGACCCTACAGTTCTCTATCGTCGAACGTGACCTACGTCACTGGTTCGGGATGACGGGTTGTTCTGAGCAATCAAAAATGGCATTGCCACATGGAACAAGTAATGCAAACAAGGCAACCAAAACTGAAGCACGATGTCACTGATCTGGAGCATACTCAACGTCGGGGTTTCCAAGTGCGTCATTGGAAAGCGTAATTTGCCGTATGATAAGAGGCAAAAACACGGGCATTACTGATTACCTGATAATATTTTAAGGCTTATATTGTTCTGAGTTAAGCAAATCATGTGCGCCGCTATTTACTGCAGTTTAGTAATAACACCTAACTGAGATCATTCCGTGAAACTGGCAGAATAGTATAACCGCCCTGAGTGTTGCGGAATTCATTTTTCTGTTCGTGTGTGTCGCCCCTGGTAAAAGACCACATTCGATCTGTTTCGCAACAATACAAATCATGTGTGAGAACGGTTGGAGGAACCACTCAGGCACTTACATGTCTTAGCAACCGCAATGGGAACCATGACGCAAGGTATGCAATATTCCCGGGGAACAAGCTCAGTCGAACAACGGCATAACGAAGGCAATAGGCGAGCGAAACCTCGGTGATGATCCCAATGTGCACTGCGCGCACACTCATCCTGATTCGAATCGCTGCATCCATCAAACGCGGACCTTTCAACATTGCGCTTAGTGAGCATGTGACACCCCGAACCACATTGCAGTCCACACGCTCTCCACGTCCTTCCGGTGTCACTAGCACAACTTCCATGCCAGCTGATCATCTACAGCGGTATTTGTGAGCTACCTCTTGTCATTATTCCCAAGGGCCAATTAATTCACGTGGGTGCCTCGGACAGCTTAGCGATGAAATGGGCGGACACACCGCGCAATCATATTTCACGTATAAGTGGAAATGCTTGAAACGTTAAGTGCCAAACACCATGATCACTCATGACTGCTAAGCCCACATGGCAAGACGTGAGTTTTGCGAGTATACCCCCCAGCATGTGCGTAGCCAATCAAGCCTGAATACGAGTCTCGATCGCGACTGGGCACGCACCAAATCGCACGGGATCTGCGCCACTCCCAAACTTCTCTGGTAACTCATGTCGTAAACTAGTCTGATATGCCATTGGTTGAGTTGGGATTGGTCACCCAACGAGTGGGGCGCTTTGGTGCGTTCGCGGCAGGTGGATGATATTTGATTGCGTTAAGGAGAGTTCTGAAAGATGTATGGACGAAAGCTATTTCCTTAACGCTAACTTTGAAAGCATTATGGAGGCAATTAACTGAGAAACGGTGTAATCTGTTCCATATCCACAGATTCTACGGCTACCACCTGCCCTGATCGTGGACGATTCGAATATTTAAAGAACTTACCCTATCAGTGATGTAATCTACTTCACAAGAACATTAAAAAGTTGTGAGGTCTGCAGAATTCGTCTCCCTGTAAACCTCGTCGAATGTATATTCACGATCCTAGGATGGGTGATGACAAACATATCCATATTCCGGACGGCTAACCGCCAAGCCTCATGCATACGGTTAATGCAATTGGTGTATTTCATGCTCTGAATTATTATCTGTTGGAAACAAGTAAAAACTATTCTGGAAATAACTGTGCACGTTTTGAGCGCTTCAACACAGCTTCACTACATTTCTGAAGAGATTTTCCCTCGGCTTTTCTCCATCATCATAAGATTGATGCCTGAGTATGGCTCACCCGCCTACTTTTAAATCACCTGAGGCGAGGTACAGAAGATAGAACAAGCCCAACACGTGGCTATCAGACTTATCCTCTGTTCAGAGACATGTCCCAGGGAGACCGGTGTGGTAGACGAGGAAAATATAATTGCCCCTATTGTCGTATACTATGCTATCTCATCATGACCCAGTTTACAATCCGATGCGTCCCAATTTGAGGCCGCCGTTTACATGCGATCATCATGCAAGAAATACATACAACAGTAGAAGCTTGTTGCCTAGGATGTGAAGCGAGTAACCCATCCTTTGTTTTTCGAGGAAACAGTGGTATAAACCAGTTTATCAGGGCATGTTTTGGGAGCCAAATAGGTGCGCCAGTTCATAATTCTGCTGAATTCGCATTTCGCCAGCATTACATTAGTGGGCAATTGCGCATTGAATACGGTACCTCTCATTTGTGAGACTTGTGATACCGTCCCATATTTTAAGTGCTAAATTACAAGTTGGATAACGATCGGAATACCATATCGGGAAAGATACACTTTGAGACATTGTTTTCCAAATTGCATTGTCGAATTGCTCCTGTAAGACAGTACCATTATGTGGATAGGACTACAAAACAGTCTAATCAATCGCTTTCTTAACATGGTTGGAGTGATGTTTTTAAATATATTTCAACTCAACCAAACCAGTTAGAGAGATGTTTGAGTAATTAACTTGATCTCAACTGGCAGACCATTAATTTTAGTGCACACTCGGTGTTTATGTAAAAGACCAAACGCGGACGTTTGAAATTAGTTAGGTAAAACAGATCGGAGATTTCCACAGACCCTGCTATATTTTTTACATGCTTTATTATAGCATGCTTAGTATAAACATGGCTTGTTATTCAGTTAAAGATTTAAAGCTGAGAAGAATGTGGTTGGCAGCCCCTTGAACGTAACGGTAAGTCGTGAGGATGTAAGTTAGATATCGGAACAGAAATGCATACTTGTCGATTGCGCATAAAAAGAGCAATCTGCATGGAAAGACGGTGCTCGACTCATCATGACGGTAACTTGCAAATGAATAAATAAATGATTGATGTTCCACTGTTGTAAAACCCGTGGATTAATCTTATTTTCTATAACTGTTTGGCAATACGGGTTGAGCAAGCACATCATCATGTCCATTCTACTTTAAGCGGGTTCCGCCAAACGATGTAAATCGCTGCGTCAAATTCTCAGGCCAAACTGCAGTTCGTCTGTAGATGTGCATAGACGAGGTATCAAGTTAGACAGGATGATCACTATTTTAAAAATCTGCATATCAGCTACCATAAACATAAGTATTTGTGATCGAATGCCAGAATATGTTCCATAATTTTAATAAAAGTTAGTTTAATATTGGGCGGTGCACCACCGTCACTAATTTGTAATGCAATATCAAACCACTGCCACAGATTCAAAGTAGACCAAAGCCAAATGATGTCTTTCATTTCTATCTTAGCTTGCAGGCAGTTTTTCGAATATTTATATCGTATACATTAAGTAACTAAAGAGATTCGATGTGTAACAACATTATATAGTTATGCACACACATTTACCGTTTCCTGCGGAAATATGACTTGGAATCACTAAAACGTTATTGTTGCAGGATCAGTGGATTGGTAGATTAGTGTGAAAATTTTGAAAGAATTTGCTTTTGTAAGTTTAGGAAGCGACAAAATATGGCGAACTTGGTCAGTAATAAGTCCTTCTGTGGGATTATTACCCAAAAACCAAACACGTATAAACCTTTACTCTGTGCAGGAACCTCTGCTGGTTTTGCAATCTGCATTTAATGGACTATTATAGGAGCAATTTGGAAATACTGTGTAAAATATGTCTACAAATTATGTGGTCAACTTTTCTGTCCTATACCATAGCCTAACAAAAACGTCTAAGCAATAAGTAGAATTTAGGCAATTTTCGCATTTGTAAATTTTATTTTGTGTTGAAATACTCTTTTACATTATGTGAAAAGTGAGAAAAGAAAGTGAATTTAGGTGACTTCACTGGCATTTATGCACCTTCAACCAGTTTATTCATAGTTTGTTTTGTTCAGGCTGAAAAACAGAACCGCAAATCTGTCGGGGAATTTGAGACTTATGGCCGAAGCCCATCTCACTACCAATTATAGAGAGAATTTCACATCCATCGTTATAAGCTACCAAAATTACGTCAAATAAATAACAGCATAATGCGTTTGCCTCAGGATCCATTATAGTTCATTGAAAAACCTTCCAACATTAGTCTTCCTAGAGCATACTAAAAAGTAAACATAGCTATAACGCTCACTTCATCTAGTCTTTAATAATAATCTTATAAATCATGCTAATTCTGTTGTAACGCAACAGTTGCGACGAGAGTTCAATCGAACCCAAAATGGCAGTCAGCTTTGAACAATTGCAGGCACTTTTGCAGGAGCAGCAAACACAGTTCGAAAAGTCACAGAGGCAGTTGATGGTACTGCTATCACAAAAATTAAACATTCAAGTAGAATGGGAACTGGAAGTGAAGTTGACATCGCAAGAAATTGTTTCAGAATGTCAGAAGTTGCTCAAATTGACTGCTGCTGCAAATGTGGTCGCAAATTCAGTAGCTATGGAGGAGCAAAACTTCTGCCACACTGCCACTTCAGAATCAGATGTGCCCATCAGACTTAAGAGTGCGACGACAGAAATCAATGGCAGTCAGTTTACACAGGTGCAGAGACCCCACGAAGCGATGCTCCAACCTGGTCCAGAATGCTGCAGAATCACCAGTGCTGCCCTGAACCTCAAGCCAGCCACTAAACCAGTATCCAGAGCAAAACGCGTTGTGCTAATCAGGAAAGAAAAGCATTGCAGTTGTCATATGGGGAAAAGTCGGACAGACAGGGTGTGTCATTGCAGAATTGGTGACAGGAGGTACGCGCTAGAGTTCCGAGGAACGAAGAGGTGGTCAAGGGGAAGGGTGATACGCAGAAATGGTGGAGCCAATTACTAACTAACGGTTGGAAACAAGAAGTGGATCAGGCACGCAGATCAGCGGAGACCGAAACACGGAAAGGCACAAGGGCCCGCAGACAACATATATCGAAGAGCGGCCAGAAGGAGAAGAAAACCACCAAGGCAACTGATTTATTTCAAAACAAGGAAAGGTGAATTGACGCAAGTACGCATGGTGGGGAAGCAGCTTCAATTCGGAGGAGGAGGTGTTACGGAGGCGCAACAGCTGACTGCGATGGTGCACACTAGCGGGGCGAGATCGGCCAGATCACGTGAGCGGCTGACAGGCTCGTTGTCATGGTCAAACTGGAAGCTGACGAAATCAGACCGTCGTCGCCGCACGGGTTGCTATGTTGCGGACGTGATCCTACCTACAGTCAGAGAGAGATGGCCGCTACCAGAGTCGAATATGTTCAGACAAGCGGTGTGACTCACCTCAGCGACAGAGTCGAGGTAAGCGCATTTGACCTATAAAATAGTCATGTTTTGTGCATAATATACTTCGGCCTGGCACACTCAGCGTTGGTAGCGCAGAGAGAGATAGGGACAAAGGGCAGCGTTACAACAAATTCCACTGCAGAATTTTTTTCCGTGGACTGAATTGTATTCAACCATTGCTTACACAAAATAAAGTGGGTAAAATTTAAACCGTTTATCATAAACCTTTAGAGGAACAGTTGTAAAATTAAGAGTTATTTGTCAACCAAAGAAAATGTACTAAAGAATAATTACTGAATTGTTGCAGTATTCTGCAAAGCCAGTTGAACTGCAGGCACAAGTTACTTAAAGCTTTAAACGATGGAGTAAAATATTTTTAATCTTATCTTCTGGTTGCGTACTTGAGACGAAACATAGATGACAACAAATGTACCAGAACGGTTGTATAGGGAGATATAACCGTTCGAAATCTCGCGATGCACTCAGAAATTGAAATAGATTTCAGCCTATTATTAGTTTAGATGTTGAGCTAATTAGTAATGCAACGACTTGTTTTGCCACTTATGATAAGCTTCTTACCACATTTAAATAATTTTGTACTATTATGGTGATGTATGCGTCAAATTTCCTTCAACTCAGCAGGGAACTGATTTGAGGAAACCAGTTTTTTTTACTGTCTTGGATATTCAAATATTCAGATGTTTCGTATCAGAAAGTATACACTACGTTAGATAAAACTACTTACAACCAAATATACGTTATTTTTGTCAAGGATTTTGATATTTTATGTACTTATCCTGTCGAATGGTAGAGAAAGCTGGCGTTCCATGTCAATTTATACAAAACCGCTGTTGGGCTAAACATGGTTGCTTAACGTGGCTAGTAAAATAAGCGGAACAATTATCGGAAGATAGTATACTACCTTTAAATGCTAGTAGTGAGAAAATAATATAGCATACTCAGCCGTGCGATTTCATTAATTATCCACTTTTTCACAAACATTAATTCTGCTTATTTTATTCAGGAACATGGTTTCCTAAGGCTATTTAGATGATAACACTTGAAAAATATTTAAAACCCTCTCATTGATGTTCATTACATTATTGACCAATGACAATATGCAGCCTATATAGGCAAAAGTTAAACCAACATTTGTTATGGTGGTTTATAGAAATATTGATGATCTCCACAGAACCTTAGATAAACTCCGCCTATAATCAAAGTTTTCAGCTTCTTTTAATAGCTGCATTGCACAACTTCCAAGTTCTTATTTTATGAACCAGGGCTTGATGATATGGAATGAACAATAAACGTTTGATGAATGAAATGGAAACCATCCATAAATCAGCTCAGGATTTCTCGAAAGTATTTCAAAGACATCATATCATTTGCATAACTGTGGTGGCCTTACTGATGAACTCCGTTAGCTTCATTGAGAGTCGTATTAAACCATTGGATTTGGCAAGACTGAATTGCTTGTAATATTTACCCATTTTCTTGGGCTTCGACAGCGTCTAAGATGTACTGCGGTTAGCTACAAGCTGAAAAATAAATATTTCTGCACGTATAGGTTGTTGAAGTAAGTACTTTATTTTCAGCAGTTTTTGGCAGCTTCTATAAAAATCACAGTTATTTCAAGAAGTGCCTCCTTTTATTCTAAAACTATAGTGCTATAATGGAATTTGCAAGATCCCCTGTATTTGATTAGTATAACCGGAGCAGTCGCCATGAAACACTTAGTTCCTTCTTACTCATCCACAAGGACTTTTGATGTGAGTTGAATTATTGCCCAGTCAATTGAACATAATATGTGTACTAGCACAAGTAAATTGCTCCTTTGTTAGTGTAAAGATTTCTTCTATCTATAATTGATATGTAGCATATTGCGTGAAAGGCCGTTCCCAATTCAAGCTGGTGACCTTCAACGTCCTGACTCGGATGAAGTTCCGATCACTCACAGCCTTTGCTGGCACTTTAGAAAACATTGTCATTTACACTAGCTGTGTCATTGGGACCCGATTATCAGGATCTAACACGACGCTATAGCTGTTTCCATCATGTGCGATTTCTACTGGTAATATTGCATTGAGCATATTTGGTGACTCAAACAACGAAACCACTGGTCATGCAGGCTTTGGGGTGGGTTTGGCGCATTTAATGATGTGTCACTATTATAATGGTACCCCATTATATCCGGCTATTCGCAACTCGATTAAAATCGAAGGTAAGATAGTCTAGCAGTTGAATAAGCAGGTGTTCTTTTTTCGGGGTACTTGTCCATGTCCCCAGGGGCTTCAACTTTCACTCAGGTAAAAATGTGACCTACACTTAGTTCTCCATCTTTCTTCAAAGACGCACAGTATCAAGAGCCGTGTGCTTGCTGGAAACCTAAACGACTAACTCAGAAGACTTGAAGTTGATGAACGTAAATTTGGTGATCAAATTGGCCATGGCATTCGCGGGACGGGCAGCGAGGATCGCCTATTTTGACATGTGCCGATCATGGTCTATTTCTCTCAGGTACA
The DNA here is from genome assembly GCA_944474145.2 of Dicrocoelium dendriticum. NCBI lineage: Eukaryota > Metazoa > Platyhelminthes > Trematoda > Plagiorchiida > Dicrocoeliidae > Dicrocoelium > Dicrocoelium dendriticum. Next base: position 32,328,299 of record OX104059.1, on the reverse strand, counting down.
CAATTACAGTGATCCTGACGCCTACGCATCACCTGGAGATCCCCGTCACCTGGTCAACCTTGGATGTATATCAATCACATCTTCAACAGATACTTGGCTGTAAAAATGATTGCAAATGAGCCTAGATTCCATGCCTCATTTCAAGTTATGTCCTCATGTGTGATAATTAAGCTCACCATTTTTGTGGCACCCAAGGAAGTCTCCGGAAACGACGTTACGTGACCAGAAATATTGCTCCAAATTTTCTTAACGCCCTTGGGGATAACTTAGCCTCAATCTCAAATGTGCCTTTTGCCTAGACATTCCGGACGCATTGGGTGGACATCCGCAGAACCATGCATAAACTTGCGAAATTGCTGTTGTTTTACTAGTTATCTTTTTAAATACTTTGTATCCTCACAATCTCTCCAGCTACTCCAAGTCCATCGAGAAATCCACGCTGACGTTGAGTATTATAACTACGCCAGGCTGTCAACTTCGAACTCAATAATCTCCTCAGGGAGAAGCTGGAGGCCTGGTGGACACAACGGTTCATTTAGATGAAGTAAACGACCAGCTCGGAGCAGTTAAAAGTGAACTGTAAGCGAATCATTACACAAAATCAGTGGTGAGCCGCTAAATAATCAACGACGTCTACTTGTGCATTAGGCTGAGTATTTCGAGCAGCAGTCTAACTGCCTTACAAAATCTATAAATCCTCACCCACGAGTACACAGGACTCCATAGTGTTTATATATTTCCCCACCATCTGAAGCTTGGGATACTAATGAGCTTCGTCGTCCGATGCGCCACAAATCCTTTGCCCAGACTAATTACCCCCGGTTCTTTTCAAATTTGGATATCTATCAATACTAGAGAAACTTGCTCGCATCTCGCAATATATTTGGTTCATTGTGGTGACTCCGCCCGACTGTGGTCTAGCGGTTATCGTTGATTGTTTTAAAAATGGTGATCAAACAGAATGGACGAACCATCAATTGATTAGTCTGATTTGCACTCTCTCCAAAGTCATTGCCTTCACCTTATTAGGAAGAAACAGCCTGGTTTGATAGCGGAATATGCTCAAAGAGAAATTTGGGTTTCACTCTGACCGGAGCTGGATCTATCATAAATTGACGGTCCGCTAGATACCAGAGCGTCTTCAGACATTCGGCCAGCGAACGATCGCCGTCTTCGTAAACCAATGAGCTGCGTTTGGCAGGGCTGATCGAGCTGCTGGCTGTTGAGAGGGTGATTGTCCTCGACAAGTGACAACACTGCTCAATTCAGATACTCTCATACCTCGGACCGAGTGCAGGTACACAGCGAAATGTTGCCCCCCCATTCAGTATCACTAACAGCCTGATACAGGATTGCGCAGCATCACCCCACCTGCACAAATTTGCTATGGATGAGATCCTGACAGTTGTTACCTACACATGCAAATCTGGTGGCGTTTAACAGGCTTCTGGGCGGCTACATTCGCGACTCGGTGTGTGCAGACCACATAGTTATTAGTTCCGACTGCTCGGTGGCCGCCCAAAATACAGTGCGTAGTTTGGAATTATCTATCTCCCATATTGGAAAATATTTCGCATTGTCAAACTTATTGCAATACAGGACCTTCGATATTCACCTTTGTTTTTTCCCGAAAATAATGTTTACACTATCTAATGTAGATTTATCAGTTTCGCAAAAATAAGTTAACATAAATTTCGTCCAAATAATTCCCAAGGTTTTTGCGACCAATCTACTCTATGCACCATCTAAATACAAACGCTGATATATCTCACACAATCTCCCATCTATTGTCTTTGAACACAAAAATTTTGTTTCAGCCGGAACAAATTGTGAGAAAATGTTTCGATGGAATTTGCCATTTTATTGAATGCAATTTTCGAAGAATCAGATCAGCGTAATGCGATCGCTGTTCGATCGAATGATGACCTTGCACCCCTCCCATTTTTCTACCCACTTGCAAATATTCTCGCGGATTTCTAAAAGTATTTTAATTTGAGTGATGCTAATTCGATACTTTTAGTTTTGTTAGTTTAAAATGATGAAAATGCACCCATCTGGGTACCTAAATTTTTTGAAGACTTGGTACCTTGAATTTACTAATAAGTTCTTTCTCTTAATATTCTGCGTTATGCTTTGGAATTGGTGGACATGTTTTTTGCCTCAGACACTGTCTCAACCCTAAGGGTCTGACCGGTGAGGTCGCTTTGTGCGTCTTTAAAGCTCGGTTGCCTTTGTAATCCTTTATTTCATTTGCGTCGAAACGACCCGATCCACTCGCTGAAAAGCGGAGTCTAGTATGCTACTATAAGAGCGGTTCTGCACTATAGTTGCGGCACTTGGCCTGTTCATTCAAAATATGTTCAACATAAGTCTGTTATTGATTACTTCCGCCTTCAGCGCATTATTGGTGTACAATAGCAACATAACATTAGTAATGAGGAAATTCTTGGATGGACCTGCACAACAGACTAATTCTATAGACCGTTGTGTAGCATAATTTTCCTTCCCAGGTTAATGTGGCGTGCGCAATGGCTTTTCATACAACCCTTTGCTTGCCTCACCGTGCATTCTATGCGCGAGCAAACGTCCGCCGGTTGCGAAAGAAAGATGAAGAGCGAATTGTTTAGACTTAGAGCATGAAGCCGTTAACAACAAATTCGGTCTGACATAGGGTATCATGTCTCCTGGGCTTTGAGCGATCAGGTTACGAGCACGACGAGCAAGAAGCTCTCTTGGGCACGTCAGCATCTCACACTCAGTGGTGGTGATGCTGTGAGATCTAATTACTTTGGTTGCCAGACGGAAGGCAATGAATGCCCGGAAGATAGGAAGACCACGGAGGTAGAAGTGGGTGGAATCAAGACCAAGCTCAACTAGTGAAACCAGACGAAGCATCACGAGCCTGATGGAACAATCTGAGGTCCGGTGGCCACCGTTGCGCAGTAGCGAGCGTGAGTCGAAAAGAACCAAAAAGGTATTAGTGGAAAGAGAAGTACATCAAACGAATACGTCGGCATTGGGGCCTCCAGAGCTGCTTCCAGACGAATTGATACGGCTACCACTAAGCACATTCCGAGCTCTCGGACAAATTCTAGCCGACCAGAATGAGACAGACAAAAGGGGATATAAGTGGTGAAACATATGGAAGTTATTCGAAGACTAAGACCACGTAGTCGCATTTATTTGCCTTGAGCGAACTCAATAAAATGCGCTGCATTTTGGGAGGATGTGGTACTCATACCTGTTTGCCTGTTTGACTGTTACCACATCAATAATGATTGTCTTAATACCGCGTCGTTCAGTTACACTGTGCTATCAGTTTAACAGTGAGCGCGAAATGTGCGCCCTCTCTATCGCTCTACTGTGTTTATCCATACGATGTGGAATTCCACCAAGTGAGCTATTATTAGATAAGCGTATATATATTTATATATTGATTGAGTGTTCGTTACAGCATCTTATATATATATATATATATATATATGTATATGTGTGTGACGGACATAACTGATCAAGCGTGTCATTCATACCTTCCTTATTATTTCGATTTCCTTTCATTCATTTTTTGGAGCTACTAAAATACAGAAAGGCACGATTCCCTTGACCTCAGCAATAGTCGTTGTTCCACAATAGGTGTGCAAACACAAAGATTCAGTAACCTTTCATCCACTGACATAAGCACTGCTTGAAATTGGACGTAGACAATCACTCGCGACTTGAGGCATGTGCACGTATTCCCAAGTGCACTGCAGAAACAATAAAGCGGGTTGTCGATCGTTTTGTTCTAAATCGCATCTGAACACATCTCTGCCAGCTTGGAGATTTGAGTGTCAATTTCGGCTGACTAATCCCTCGATTTGCTTCAGTTGCTGGCCGTTTGCAATTTAAAAGTAGCTTAGGTACAAATTTGGTCTGGAAATTGTAACCGTAATGATTCGAAAAATAGCATCGTAGCTCATTCTCGACTTTAATTTCTGTAGTAACCCGGGTTACCATGAGTTGTCTAATCCTTAACCGAATAGTCGGGAAATTAGATATATATGCATAGATATATATCTAAGTATATATATAAAGCAAGGTATATATTTTCTCGTACTATCACACCGTACGACAAATTTCCGTCAACCCGCCCTAATATTTGACTGTAATAAAAAACTAACAGGTTTTTGGTTCTAGTTGCATTTTATTTTTTAACCTTTTCCAATCAGTTAACGACAGCTTCATTTTAGAGAATAATCTATGATTTATTTTTTCATCTTGCAATACTCATATTTGTGTTACCTATTTTACTTTCGGAATTATACTCAACCGCTGCCGCGATTGTATCATTCATAGTGTGGAACATTATATATCACTTATTTAGTTAGTTGGTAAACATATTCTTGTAAATGAGCGGTTTATTCGCCAAACTTTTAATTTACTTCTCAGATGAACCTTATGTTAGTGATTCGGTTTGCTCTTTGCGTTATTACATTATACAAATGTGAGCAACGTGGATTTAGAACACTGGAAACATTGTTTTCGGAAATTGTAGCACCAACGCGTATTCAGTTTGCCTTACTTCCAATCTTCATACTGATATTCCTGTCCAGCCAATCATCATTTTCGCAGGCGCAGGTGTGTCTGGCAACCAAAACTTTCGTTGAGTCAACACGCAGATAAGGTGTGCCGTTTGCGACGTTGATGAAAACATAATCAACGCCTACTTGATAACAATAGTTGAAGATGATCGATTTTACTACATCTCTTCGCATTTATCCGGTTGTCACAGCTATCAGAACATCAACGACTACCGCAGACAAATATAGCATTCTGCATTCTAAAATGCTTTGTGAAGAATGGTTAGTGTAGCGAGTGCTAGCATGCAAATCGTACACTCCATATAATTCCCAGTCTGCGCCATAAGCGCTTAGACAATTTAGAAAAGAAACAAAGAGTGTGAGACGAGTTTGTATTATACATAGCGAATGAGTCTTCACTTTGGATTGTAGCTAGCCTATTGCAGTAAATTCGTGCGAAGTCCATGTAATATTTCATATGTACAGCGCGGTCACCCTATTTACGTAAGTTGCTGATAAGTATGCAAATTTCCCTACTCATTTCTGTGTGTATGTAATCCCGCTCTTACTGCAGAAACCAGTACAATTGTTTTTGATTAATAGTTTATGGCACCGGTTTATTCTTTCTCTACTTCCATGCAGGTTTTTCACGTGAAGGAATAATTATACCCATCTGCTCAGACTCTTGCATCATGTCGCGATATCCCTTGCTGTATCATAATCCGTACAAACTAAAAGAAAGTGCTGAATCATTTTACAATTATTTTCGGCTCCAAGTAATAGAATTTGATGCTGTTCAAATGTGGATCCAAATATTGCTAACAACCAATTGCAAAACTGCCAATGAAATAATTATACCGGATTTATATTCCCCTGATGATAAGCAGTTTATGCAGACACAATGAAGACACATGTAAAAAAAGTCGACTACATTTACTTTCCTACGTAAATTAATCAACTTTAGTGCTTTTGGGTATACCAAATGAGGAATACTGAGTTGTAATAAAAGTTCTTCGCGTTAGCTTCCAAGTCGGACAGCCTACTGCACCTACGGAAAGCACCATTTCCTTTTCTCGCTTTATTGGGATTAGTTAGTGTTGCGCACCTCATTGGTCCAGCAAAAACCGAATAATTACCATTAACTTCCAGCGTATGTAGCCAGCAGCTTATGCTACCTATCCAGAAGGGAGGGCTGCAGCGCCTTCATTACTTACAAGGTATGTGCGATGTAGTACAAATCATCATTCACTTCCATACTGACTTGCTTCTCAGAACCATACGGGATTTGATTTTTGCTAGCTACTCCTACGACACCACTACCTTTTACGTACTCATTGTATGAGCTCGACTGGTGTCGAAACGCTTGCAAGCACAATACCCAGCTTGGTGAAAAAGCAGCTGCTGAGGACTGCTATTTATCCTTGCTGAATAAATACCTTGTCGAAAATTCATCATGCATCTATGGAGGTTTGACAATAGAATGTATGGTCGACCCTTTCTACATCCGATCTTCTAGGCGCGTAGATTGATTTAGCTGCACCTATGCGAACGGATTCTGCAGATGCAGCAAACACATCAGGAGGATGTTCGCAAATTGCACCCTAATATATAAGACAAAGAATAAAATGCCTCACTTATGTGCACGTTGCAATTTTGTCCTACAAAAAATTCATATGAAATTTATCAGGAACTCCAGCATATTATGTTAAACTACGTGAGAATCTAAACAGTACCTTTAAGCTCACTCTTTATTACAAAGGTATAAACTTTGTAAAAATTTTCTTCATAGCACTGGCGTTTCACTAACCTTTTCCTTTTAGGAATGTATTCCATTTTTGTAGCAGTATGTTGAAGGTTTAGGTAAGATAAACACAGACTGGCGGTTGGAACTTGTACTAAACCACCAACATAAATATTGCTTGTAAAATGATGAGAGCTTAGCAGATTCCACTAGTGCTATTGCAGAACATAGCACAAAGCCGTTCTCTATTTTGCCGATCCAATTATAGTTACTTTCCTGTTGTTGGTAAACGAATCGCCGTTGTACGCTAAATCTTGAAGGCAAAAATGCCTTACCTTTTCGTAGTTGTCTGAGCGTGCGCTTGGTCCGGGATTAGGAGTACTTCCGCGTTCTGTGTGAGAAGTTGTTATTTATGTGCATCTGGAGCTGAGAGATAAACACCTGGTAGGTGGTTTGATAAACTAAGCACAACCAACTGGTATTACGCTGACATGGATATATGTCTGGCTAGCACGTCACGGCAGCTGGATGCTTTCGTCGCAGCTGCCGATAGGAGACCAAGCATTTGGTGTATGTAAGCGAGAATAAACTAAGCGGGATCCGGTATGATAAGCCCGGAACAAAGCTGGAAGTTCAATAGATGTGTACCCAATAACAGGCTTCCAAAAGACTCTCCTCAAAATCTCGCCACATGTATGTGGTTGGACCTCCGTATAGCCGGTTACCTTCGACAGTAAGTTATAAGGTCAAACGCAACAGAACTGGTTTAACTAGGTATGTTTACCAGTAAATTAACAACCTTCTGTATTTGTAACAGTAAACGCGTATACCTTCTACAGTATTTGATAAATGTCTGTGATCACATCATCTCGACTGGTATCAAATTCATACGAAATGGTTAAGGGTCAGTTTTATGCTTGCAAGTGTTAATCGCGATTGTAATTGTCGTTCCAGTTGGGTGAGGTCAGTCAGCTCATCAAATCAAACCAATAAGCGTGTGTGATATTAAGGTAATTGAGGTAACTTCGTGAAAAGTTCTCAATTGATAATTATAAGAAGGGAGTTAGATATTGTGTATTAAATGTGAAAAAGAGTGTCCATCATAATCATCATTACGCATTAGCTGGGGGTGGGATAAAACTTCAGAAATGGTGCCGCAATACAAAGTGATAAGATTTATAAAGAGTAAGAAGTGAGATAGTAAACCAACCAAAAACTAACAGATAATGAAACACTTAGCAATATATTCTGCTTCTTGTTTAACGTCTTGGTTGTAGGGGAAGCTAAAGGGGAAGGGTGAACGAAGAAGCTGATAACAAACAGGTTCAAGAGGTCGGCCCCCTGCTGTGTCAACTAGTGTATCCAACGAAACGTTTTCATTGCCCTTGGGACCCCAACCCGGCTGTCGGGAGATACAAACACTCGCTAAAATAGAAGCGACTGCCTTCCTTCCTCTTGATTTGGTCATCAATTGGTCTCCCCGCCTCTTTATCGTAAAGGCCCTGGCATGCAAGCAGCGCCCTTTGCAGAAGTCGATTGCCGACATATATAGATTGCTAGAATGTACAAAATTAATACCAACAAGTTCCATACAGCGAGCTACCAGACTTGAATGCCTAACGAGGAAGCGCAGCGACCGACGTAACGCTCAACCTGTCGACAATAAACAAGTGCCGGGAAATTACATGTATTAGCACAAATACATCATTCCACAATATGAGAGTATTGTTGGCCAACTTTAAAAAATTGTCTGGAAATAAGAGTTTGACATACAGAGGAACTCGGCACAAGTGACAGGAATGATAGAGGATTAAGTAGGGGTGTTCGCGTTGGGATTGAAAATGCGGGCGCGAAGCGGCTGTACAGAGTTCGTTTTACCAGAAATGGTAATGGTAACATTCAGTATAAATTATTCGGGTGTGACGCAGAGTAAATCATTCGCAACTCGAGAACGTTTTAAGCTTAATATTTCTTCTCACCTAGCATGAAGATGTGCGTGAGGGTTGTCACTCACATCCCAGTTAGCACCATCCAAGGAAAGAAGCAACAATCTTCCCCCTTCGAATGTAATGCAGCGCAGTACTCGGTGACTATGTCGGCTGATGACATCAGGGTTCAAGGGACGAATAGTTGACGCGTGCGACCAAGCTGACTGTGTTTAATGCTATGAGCACATAACCCAGCGTTCACCGCGACTTCTCAACTTAGCAAACTTATGAAATGGAAAACAATGTAGGTCACGTTTCTCTACCGATCAAAAGTAAAAGTACGCATATGGACAAAAGTGAATTAGATGTTAATTGCTTCAAAAGATGTTCCATTTATGACATGTTAAACGTCTGCGGACGAGACGTCTATACGTCGCAAAATACTGGGCTTTCATAATTTACTAGAATAGCAAAAGCTTAGAAATTTCAAAAATTGGAATGGACATTTGACTAACTTGTAACCATTGCTGATGTTTTAAAATGCATCACTGGTGTTAACTCAAATATATTATTTTAGGCGGTATGAGTGATAATTTAACACACATCAGGCTGTCTAGGTGATACACCGGATGATAGAATAAAATGACCTTGTGACGGCTGACTGCTGCTGTCATCTACAATCCATTCTGGTCTAAAGTCAACTGTTTGAAGCTCGTTACATCTATCTATGCCAGCCAGTCTAGAAAGGCTGATGTATCTACCAAAACTGCGTCTAGGCATAGGGAAGAGCTGAGTATTTGTATTTGTCCTTGTATATCCATAGCCGAATCACCAAAAGACGTCGAGCACCTCGAGCTGATGTCTTAGTCAATTGACACCGCAAAGTTTGTCGCAGGCGTGTGAGGAGAAACAAGCCCTCGAAAGCCTGGTTGTTGTGACGCCTAATAATTCAGTCAACGCGCAGTGCAGGTCAGTCTAGCTGTTGTAGCTAGTTGTGTTGGGGAGTGGGAGGATAAGTATATATGTCAAATATGTGCAGGTGTCAAACATTATGTATGTTGCTACTTCCAGCTGTTCATCGAGGGCCGCAATCAGGCTCTTGGCTATTGTGTGAAACGACTTAATGTGGACACTGCTTTAGAATAAACAAAGGCATAAGGACTTTACAATAGGAAGTTTCGCACGGCATTTGAGGCTTACCGGTACCATCAAATTGGTATCAGTAGTGCGACACTAATAACACGATTAATTACGATTGACTACCTCAGCAATAAAGTCTGCTCCGGAATAGACATCCAGTCTTTGAGCTAAATTTTAAACATCTCATATGCATGCGGATAGAAGACACAGAGTGACGGGTTAAGCCGTTATCTGCAAATGACATATTTACAGGATGGTTGAACATTTAGGTTCGTTTATCGGGGGATCCTTTTAGTGTCATTTTAGCGAACAGACTGTGTCTACGCACACATATACACAAGCAACTCTATCACTTGTTTGTCTTCCAGGGACCTTAGGAAACAGAATTTGTACAAAGAAAACCAAATCAGATTAAATTAATTTGGGAGGTAACGGGTTAACCCGTTATCTCCCAAATTAATTTGCATGTTCATAGAATGATTCTAAGGGACTGTTGGTGTGACGATGTAATTCAATTTGCTGACATAGAAATCAAACGCCAGCCAAGTCAAAACGTTAACTAACTTTAATCAACCTAATTACAAACTCAGAGAATTTTCGCCATATTACTTCGATGCAAGGATGAGTGTGTTTGTTGAACATGTCGACGAGATTACATGGGGAATAGACAAAGATTACAGACTTCAAACACATTGCAAGTTGCGTCAAAACGGTTAGTTCCATGCACATTTTGTAAAGGAAGTCGGATGTACATGCTTTGAAATATTTTTCTTGTGTTTACTATCATTCGTACTTAAATTTGATATGGGTCATTGTTATAAGGTTGATAGCAGCCACCAAATGAACTGTGCGGTTAAAGTAACCTACAATGGAACAATGGTGTATGGCGAGTAAAAAGCAACGCTTAACATGTCAAGTGGGATGGAAATTATTGCGAAAATAAAAGTGCATGATAAGTGAAAATCCTTTTGGTGGACGCGCCATGAGCTTATGTAAAATAGCGGAGATGTTCGCGTATTAAAGTATAAATTTATTGGTTGGGAGTTTGGAAAGACACCATATGATTACACTTTGGGGCCCCCAGACTAACAAGTTATAAAATGAAATGCGGATGAGACAACACACCTTCAAATCTGTTAAATATCGCCAAATTGGGAGCAGGGACGAGATAATTAGTGAGGGCGTTCCGAGGTTGGCCCAGGCGGAGGGAAAGTAAATTGCTACGGCATTCAAGCCGGCTATACTGTATTTTCAGTTTCAGAGGATGGTAACTTAGGTTAGTGTTGTGTTTCAATTACAGAAGCGACGGTAAATGGGGTCTGGGTTCTTTATAATTTGGTAAACCTTTAAGAGATCCATCGCAAAAGCCAACCTCGACTGCTGTGGATTCTTAGAGAATTCAGCCGAACTTGATAGGGCAGATGATAGAGGCCCCTGGCGTTTCTGGTTGCCCTTCGTCGAGCTGTCTCCAGAACAACAAAATCCAGTCTCTGCCACTTCTACCACGCCTGGATTCTTCCACGTGCGATAGCATGTACAGGTTGAGCATTTAGGGAAAGATTGAGGATTCAAACGGACTGAAGCTTCTGCGAAGCAAGCCAAAATGTTTATTGCCGGTTCCCGTCGCACTCTCTGCATGTTTTCAAAACCCAAGTTTTTCTGTACCCGTACAGCCAGGTCACTCTCGTTAGAGGTCTTCTGCAAAGTGTGTTCTCCAAGCTTGTAAGCGCTCAACGGCTAGTGACGCGGGTGGATCCCCTTTCACTTATTTATGTTCAACTGAAGCCGGCTTCTTGTTGACCATTCATAAATGAGATCTAGGTCACTTTGAAATAGATGGTCAAATTCCTTGTTGTTAATCAGCCGCCAAAACTTGACATCATCTGCGAAAAGACGACCATTTGAGGAGATAATTCTTATCAGGTCGTATATACACATCAAGAATAAGCCCTGTCCCAGGCTGAGCATTTTGGGAAATGGCATTCCACCTTAGTTTTGTTAAACAATGATCCCGTAACACTTAGTTGAAGCTTCCTTGCTGAAAAAAGTTGTCAATCCAATCAAGCACAGGATCTCCTATTCCGTAGTTCTGTAGCCGTTGAAGTAAAATGCAGTGATCCAGGCGGTCGAAAGCTTTGGAAAGGCCAGAGAGATGACGTCAACTCCGACCTCATCATCAGACACTTCCGTCCAACTACCTCGTGCCATTTGCAGGTTGGTGGTGCATGACCGTGGTTGACGGAAGCCATGCTGCTTCGGTGGCAAGATGTTGCATTTTTCCAGGTAGTTCACTATAGCCTCAGCGACGACTGCTTCCAACAACTGTGCGAGCAAAGAGAGGAGAGTCACTGAGCGAGAGTTTGCAGGATCTGAAGGGCTAAGAATTTAAAATTTGTGGTTATACTTCTATGCTTCCACGTCGTAGGGATCTGCTCTTTATGGAAGCATATTTGGAAGCATGGTGACAGTGGTTCAACTAGCTTGGTGGCCGCAGCCTTCAATACTTTCTGGTGGATGCTATCTGCTCTAGGCGAGCTATGATCGTGCAGTGAGAGTAACTTCCTTATCATCATTGATGGGTTGAAGATTACATGTGTAAACAATGGAGTTGGTAATGCGCATGAGGTTATTGGACGGGTAAAGGCTGCGAGTTCGAAATTGGGGCGTATTGCAACCGCGGATCATTAGCTGCTTCTTCAGCGCGTTGTACTCTACCGCCTGTTGTGAAAAGTGGAGGGATACCATGTTTCGCTCCGCGAAGATTGTTCACATATCTATAGAGCAGTTTGCTTTTGTCAGGAATGTTCTGGCTAGGCACTGTCGCTAAATTACATTCTCCTCAAGGACAAGTGCATTGCAATGGTTGCGATGGGTCAGGAAATTGCCCCAATCTCTGAGTCAATGTTAATCTTGTAGGCAAGCCATGCTGCATCCGTTATTGCCATGCACTTTCGAGTCTTGCTACTTAGAATTGAATACATTTTTGGGAAGACATGCTTTGGTCTCTGAAACATTGTTGACCAGGTCGCTGAGTCATTCAAACAACGCTGTCCAAACGTTGTAAAGGAGACTTTTATTCGAGCATTACCAGGCAGATGCGTCGACGAGTTCTTTCAATACGTGATAGTGGTGATGGTTAGGTTTAGTTCTAAATGTTAAGTTGGATACAGTGCCTAACACATATCGTCCCTGAGACCTAATGAACTATCCATCAATAACTTGTAATCCATGAGCTCTTCATTCGTAATCAAAAGCTCCAATATGCCTAGTTTGTTTACTGTTCTGAATGTAGTGGGCGTGGTGACATGATTGTACAAAAGAATTTTAGCGATAAGTTCATACCACTCTGTTCATTGGGTGATGCCGATACCTCCAGATCTTGAAGATTGAAATCCCCGGAGATGAGAAGGTGGTTGTACCTAGTGCGTTTTACTCTGTTCAGGACACGTAACAAGCGAGAATCCATTTCCGGAGTGGAGGTTGGGGGGCGGTAAACGACAGCTACGAAAAATTCGTCGATGTGTCTTAGACGGAGACGGCAACAGGGTGAGTCGGTAACGTGAGTTTCTAGCTTATCAAATATTGCACATAGCTTGTCGCTACGATAGTAGAGAAGGACCCCACATCCTCTTGCTGGGCATGTCGTTCCGCATGAGTGACAATCTTTTTGTCTCGACCTCAACATATTCACCACTTGGTGCAACCAAGTCTCGGTAAGAGAAACTAGGTCCCAAGCATGCACAATCTGACGTAGTCAAAGTTCGGTAAGTTTACTGAGAAAACATTGGGACTTATTGTACATACCTATAAGTTTCGCAGATTTAAGCAATGTTCCGGAGGTTGGGTGGCGGGCTACTAATCGTTTTTTCGGTGTTTACTTGGAGAAGTTTCGAAGTCGTATTCACGGTCTGTGTAGTTAGTCCCTTAGCTAACTTTCTACGCACGGCGTAAGGTGTCTGGTCAATATTGACTGCAACACATTGTATGAGCTCATTAGACACACCAGTGTTGCATTTTACTTCTGTAGATCAAATCGTGTTTGGTTGTTTAGTGACGTATTATCTCTAAGAAGCATATCACCGACTGTCATCACCCGAAGCTCAGATGTTAGACTGCAAAGGAAATGTATCCGCTTTCTAGCAACCATACTCTCATAGGTTCTGACCGTACGAACACCTTCAACTCTCTCGGAACACTTCCTTTGTAGTTCGGTGACGTACGCATTCGTGATACCGATTTCAGTAGCAAGTCATCCAAGCAGTGTTTCACAAGTATAACACCATTGTTCTTTATCATGAGTTATTATTCCATGCTCGATACATGTATCAGTCTCAGGAACCAGCGAAGAAGAATGGTTCTGGTTAAAGTTTCCTTACGGTGGTCCTCTAAGTTGCAGTTGGCTCGATAACACTTGCCCCATGGGATATATTGAAAATTACTGACGTAGCAGTTTTTCTGAGTCTACCTGTCGAAAATAGTACTAATTCTACTTTCTTGATGGAGTTAAGCACAACGCGCAGAAATTTTCGCTCTCCGAAATGCTTGAGTTCAGGTGCCGCGTAATATGCTCTACATGTACAGGTTTTAGTACAAGTCCGATTAGGTTAATAATAATGTCCCCATGGTCAAGTTCATCCGACTGCCTGCCTCTTATTGATGTCGAATTTGCTTCTGGGATATTACAACACAGTACGCTCGGTACAGGTAGTTGTCTCTTAACTTCTTTCGACATGTCCCGATTGGTGATTGAAACACGCGGAGATGTCGCACTGGAAACCAGTGATGCTTGCACCAGAATAACTCCGCTACGCTCCTCAGTTTCTGATCCAGTTAAGGGCAAGGTTACTTTTGTATGATGGTCCTTCTTGGAAGCAACCGTAACCCAACTTTCACTAGTACCGGCTTGCTCTTTTACTGCTCACTCCGTTGGGAGATTGGAAGTAGTCTTGCGTGTAGTTACTCCGATCTAGCTGCTATCCGCATTAGTCAAATGTGAGCCACGTGTTGCATTGGAACAGCACTTGATGTTCTGGTCTCGGTCTCGTGTTGCTTATTATGTTACTAGCCGTTGTTCTCGGGATCGGAGCAGCAATTGCGAGGAGGATTGGTTTGCACAGTCCGCTATGCTTACCACAACTGTAGTGATTTTGGTAGTCACCATTTCCTCAAAATTGGCTACTAACTGCTTGTACTTCTGAGATAATAGGAGCACGTTTTTATCAGTGGGATAGATGTGCATTCCACGCAGAAACATAGAGAATCTGGTTTGTTTAATAAATTGGCCTGAATATGTTTAACCCGGAGGCATCTCGCATGGAAGAACTTGCAACAGTTATGGCACAGAATGCCCCCTTAACAAGTTTGGAACATGAACTACATAAGACATTATGTTGTGTCGCGCTAGGAATCGCACTTTTGTGGGAACGTTACGAATCATTTGAATGACTCAATCTCTGTGGTACTATAGTGTTCTGTCACTGACATTGTCGGCAAGGTCACTGCGTTCAAGTTGCAAATGTGTGCTTGCAGACTGTCCTCTCTGACGTGCCGGTCCAAAGTGTCAGCTTGAAGGTGGGGCAGATGGCAAGAGGGTGGGATTGAAAATTTTCGTGGTTAAGCCTGTGGATCGCGCTATGTGAATTTGCCTTGAGACTTGTGGCTGTTTCACGTAATGTATAATTTAAACGATTGACAGTTTGTTCGAATGCTTTTGTAATGGACTATCGAGTGAGATCAAATAATGTCTCCGATGGTTGGAGTTAGGCAACTTTTGGCGTTTGAATATCGGCGAAACACTGCCCGGAATTTAGAATTCAGGGTAAATGTCGAAAGCACTGGAGTGTACTCGAGAAAATATTATCAAAAGCTGGAGCTAATAAAAGCTCGACAAGTGAGTATAGATCCAAAGTTGTGCAACAAAATGCTGCTGAGCCACAGTGGAAAAACCACCAGTGCACAAGTAATCGATTAGCACGCACGTTCGCTCAACAAAAATAATGTTGGTGATACCCAATTTTCCCTTTGAGAAGATGACGATAGAGGTCACTGAGCGATATTCAGACTAGCATTTCACAACATGAGCTCCTAATGCATGACTGTACTAACAGATTTAGAGCCAGAGCACAAGATGACGTATATGTCTAGCTGAAAGTACCAGGGGCACATTCAAGGAGTTTCCACTAGTTATCAGCCTTTTTCGTGACTGGCTTTTGCTGCAGCAAATGAGGTATAAATGGAGAAGGAATAACAACTAGTTAAATGTGATTTGTTAGCTTGAATGGAAATAGTATCACTGAGCTCAATTAAAGCGTAGTGCGTTTCGTAATGAGAAAAATGAGCGTGTAAGCTTTGGGTTAAGTTTTATAAAAATCGGACGCTGAATGGACCAATGAGGAAAATAATTTAGTGTAAATGTTTGCGATATACGGGAACCCGTAATGCTTTAATAATCTGCTTCATAACTGCTAGCACCCTAGTGCAATAATTAACCTAAGTCAAAGGCGGAATTCTAACGTTAACATGCCGAGTTCACACTTAGCTGGGTTAACGAAATTGCTCAGCTAATTC